>CM024653.1:58457129-58875386 GCA_014182695.1 Eucalyptus albens
TTATCCTGGACATCTGATGATACTTGGAAATATGGTCTCAAGCCTCATCTCATATTTCTAGAAGCCCTGGACAACTGAATTCTCTATCGGATCTACTTGAGACTTTGAGAGCAAATATGGAGAAGTTTGAAGTATGGGTCGGGTGTGTGCTATAATTTGACCTTGAGGGAAAACTTTCTGAGATTCTCCATCATACTTTCCATTTCCTCATAAAAAAATTCATGTGGAAGTGGTACGAAGGTCAGTGCACCAAAGGAAAGATGTTTTTCTAAGATAAGTGCCACCGTTCTGTCAGAGAGACCATTATATAACATAAAGTCGCCAATTGTAGCTTAGTAATGCTCCCTTTGGCATGGAAGAAATTTCAAAACCGCTGCGGAACAGGAACGTATTTCCCAAAGACGGTAATGTTTTGGCCTCCAGATAATTATGATGTTGGCTTTTTGTGTTAAATAAATTGAATAGAGGTTCTGCCAATGAGCAAGGACTTGTTCTGATGCATGCAAGCATGACATGATGCCTGGGGTTTCTCCATCTTTATATCCAAAGTCGGCACTTGTAAATATATCCTTGATGAGGCAGTTTCCAGAACTGACTCTTTTATTCATGTCATCCCTATGCGGATGATTGAGGTACAGATGATCAGGATTAGAATTAAATGTAGGTTTGGACAATTTTAGTGTCAGGTAGATGTATTGACTTGGCATCTAAATTTCATGTTTAAAAGTTTTGAGTTTGAAAGAAAGCTGTCTATTGTCATCTCAGTTTATGTGATGTATTCTGGCAGAACCACTACAAGGATAGAAATTCAAATGGGAAGGGGAAGGAATCATTCAACGGGATTTCTCCGCAGCAATGGCCGAACTTGAACCTGGAGACTAATTTCTCTTGAACGAAGTAATGGAGTTTTCACAAACGTGCATGGAAAGTCTGAATTCTCTGATTTAAAGAATGGTTCTCCTACAAGAAAACCTTATTCTACTAGCAATGGATCTTCGTGGGTTCTCAGGAAGGCTCAGTAGAGTTTGGTTCTTTTGGACATGAACCACCGGCAAATTTCTGCCTCTCTCCCTGAAAGAAGGTAAGCAACCATTTTTGGATCAGCACCAGCTTCAAGAAATAGTGCAGCTACCTCTCACATCAGATGCCGTGACTGGAATGGCCATCGGTTAATGGATTTGAAACAAGATAGGTAATTAATAGCTTAATGCATTTGGAGTCGCTCATCAGGTTGTTGATGAACTAAAATCTTTTTTATTTATGCCTCGCTTTTACATGCAGAGAATCTCTCTACAGTCTTACCGTTTAAAAGATGAAGATGATTTCCCACCTTGTCAGAGTCTGCGAAGGGATGAGCCATATGTATGGTTCAAACCTAATTCCAATTAATTGATTGTAAATGAAACCGATCAGTCTGAGTTTGAGCTTGAGCTTTTGATCTCATGGACTCCTCAGAACCATCTGATGCTGGCGCTGGTGCTTCTTGAATACTGAGTGATCTAGAGACTTTTGTACCATTTTACCAATTTTATTTTATTTTTTGAAAGGGCTAGGTTCTCTATGTTAGCTTCACATCATGTGCTACGTGTAATTTTTATAGATGCTTGGGCTGAGGTTTGATTCAGGTATCGTTGTTACATGTTTAGGTAAATGCCGTTTACTTGTAGTTCCTGCCGATCTGATGCAAATTATAATGAAAATCGATTCCTTTGCTGGATGAAAACCAGGCATATATTGTTTGCGCTTCAATAACAGACATCTGGAAGGCTCTTTTTTGAGTATCGAAATTGAAGTGTACATGGTCCCTGACATTTGTTCATATGAATGGAGTTCATGCAAATTGCACCATGCAGGATGCTGTCATATTTCTTGCAAACATGAATTTTATCCGTGTATTAACAAAAGGTTCGAAAGTTTTGAATGTCTAGGACACTTAAAAGGTCAGGGTACAGAGCCTAAGCAATCCTGATTGAAAGGGTTAGTTTCAGATTGCGGTATGGATTGAACTCAACTTCGCTTCTTTCTAGAAGATTCGTTCTGATTCTAGATCAACATATCACGTGTATTTCCAAGTGAGATGGAGGGATCGATAGAGTTGGGAGACTTAGCTGGAGATGGAATTTGACATACGCAAGGTGTGCCATTCTTCACCATCTGCGAAAGGCGGTGAATCGCCACTTTCTCCGCTCTCCTTTCCCCTAGGAGAGACGAACTTGTAATTTAACAAACAAAGGAGGGCGCTTCTATAGACTTGCATCGGAGCTTCTGTTCAGATGCGTGAGTTGACCGCCACTTGCCATCTTTCATTTCCTTTGGGCCCACGGACCCCCTCTCTCTCTCTCTCTAATTCGGCTCATATTGTAATGGCTCATGTATTTACCTTTTGGACATGCTTTGTGTTGCTTAAGGGGTATGAGACGGTTGCTTCAATGCGGCTGCAGTTTGTTGTATCAGAACGGGGACGCGCTGATCAACTTTAGTAGGGTGGACTGCATGTGTCGTTCTGATCAACTTTCGGTAGGGTGGAAATTAAGCTAGACAGATGATCGTTTGTTAATGTTGATTTGGTTAAAATCTTTAATTTTGGAACTTGGAGGCTATTTATTGCAAGGGTTTGTCTGTAATATCCTATAGTTTTCTATGGACCCAAATCTTAGCCGGTGCTTATGAGAAATGTTCCCCAAATCCAGATGAGTCTGATAGTGAGCTCCTAGAGCACTTTTCTTGGTTAATCATCTGATCATTATCGAACCCATCAGGTTGGCTTGATGAAACTGAAGGTCTTTCTATCATAAAATCTGGTAGATATTTTATATGGGAATACTACGCTGTGGCTTCATGTTTCTTGTCAAGATTTAAAATCACACGGTCGAAACCCATTTGCTCACCATGCTGCCTTTTAGGATCTGCGATAGCTTCTATCTGTGCGACCATTCCCTTTATGGTATATTTGAATCTTGTTCTGTGCTTTATACACAATTGATTGCTGCAAAAGCTTTCCTTTGAGACCAAAGACTAGCATGGTATACGAGCAAGATTACATTTCTTTCCCTTCCTTGTCAATCCACTGGGCAGAGGTATCGACTGGCGCTGTTGAACAGTTCCTGGATGGCATCTGGCCTGTTATTTGTCATTTTTTCTATTATCACTAATATATGGCCAGTCCTTCTGGAAAGAGATAACTTAGATAGGGAGACAGGCCCGAAAGAGGTTTCTAGGTTTGTATAGTTGTACTGCATGGCTGTTTCTCCTTGGATCTTTAATCATTTGGATAATGTTGTTAGGCCCGTGATGCTGACGATTAGGGAAAAGAGAAAGCAAAAGCAAAAGAAAGATGAAAGTTTTTTCTCGTGATGTTTGGTTTGGCCATCGCTTTCAGGAGACGATGAGGAATGACCTCTAGAACATGCAAGGGAACCGAACTGAACCTAAACTTGAACGTGAACATGAAGAGTTTCTTTCAAAATGCGTATCTACACTCAGTATTGAAAAGTGCCGACGATGACAATGAAGACAAAGAAGATGACGATGTTGGTAAAGACTCCCGACCTTGAGTTTCAGGCAATGACTTGTATTTTAGCTGTAAATTATGCCCTTAGGAGAGAAGGGTTACCCAAAAGTGAATTAGATGAGCTTATGAACAACGCATGCAGGATGAGTATTTTGTTTGTGTAGAGGGTGGGCAGGTCGTTGAGCGGCATTATCTGTAGAACATTGAAGTAGTTGGCAAGATGTTCTTAAGTTTCAGTACCTTGAAAATAAGGCGCATTTGAGGCAATTTTACATGACTTTGATGTTTTCTTAAGAGGGTTGAATGTCGTGGAAATTTTTCTGTGGAAGGGATTTACAAGTCATGAGAGAGGTCATTTTAGTTTATTTGGTAGCTTAACAAGACCCGGGTGCTTTGATAATTAATGAATGAGAGAGACTTGAGATCATTGTAGTATCACACGGGATTATGATACACCGAAAAGTTTTTTAAAAAAAAAACCAATCGTTAGCTAATGGATTCCAAATTACATGATGGACGGCAGCTAACGGATTCCAAATTAGTCGATGGACGGCAAATGGTTTGACAGAAAGGCGACAAGTTGTGGAATTTCTGTGGCCGTGTCAAGCGTGTTTGCCTGAGGGATTGGGAACTAGCAGGGGGTCGTAGAGGCGTTGCTTCCCATTTACCTCTTCTCTTGGGCCGGTAAGCTCGAAAAAGTACATTCTTCACCCATGCTATAGAAAAACTCTAGTCGAAGAAGCCCCGTAGACGAGTAGTCAAAATGAAGGCATTAGAATATTTAGGTTTATTTGCAATGACTAACTTGAAGTCAAGCATATGTGGTTAACGTTATAAGTGTGCACCGGGAGATTGGGCTTTTAGTGCAATGGGCTCTTAGTTTAGTCGGCCCGGCTCCGACCTCCTCCTCCCTCCCTTCCTCCCTCTCTGTCGGCCAAATCCTCCCATTTGCTCTTAAGGTTTTTATTATAGCACTCATTCCACTCCGATCACCTCCCCGTCGTGCGCTGCGCACCCGACCCTCCAACTTCGCTTCTCGGATTCCACTCCCATCAATTCCTAGCTGGGCTAATCCCACCTCCCGATCCTCCCATAGATTAAACTCGGATCACGGTTAGCGTTCGAAGGTAGTGAAAGTGAAGGATGCTGATATGGTTCTTAGTTTTGTGAAGTCTTACTATGCTTAAATAAATTTCTCCATTTCCTTTGTCATTTGTACCATCCATTTTTCTCTCGTTTAGATGGCACCATTATTGTGCATAATTTTAGGCTTTGTGATGGGTGTTCTTATGTCCATGGAGAGTAATTGAAGCCTTGTGCCCGAGTTTCTTTAAAGTGCTAACTTTCTTGATTGCTTTTCACTTTGTTAGATCCCAAGGTCTAAATCGAAGATGATTGTTGTTTCTAATTTTGACCCAATAATTCAATGAGGGTATTTGCATGGAACATCCTATCTTGAGCCCGACATGATTGTTTCTGTTACGACTAATAAGGCCACCATCTCCGAATTAGAGATCACTTATATAGGAGACACACCCGAAAGAGGTTTCTAGGTTTTTATAGTTGTATTGCATGATTGTTTCTCCTTGGATCTTTAATCATTAGGATAATGTTGTTAGGCACGTGATGCTGATAATTAGGGAAAAGCGAAAGCGAAAAACAAAAGAAAGATGAAATTTTTTTCTCGTGGTGTTTGGTTTGGCCATCGCTTTTAGGAGACAATTAGAAGGACCCTCCAGAACGTGCAAGGAACGCAAGGAACCGAACCCGAACCCGAACCTGAACCCGAACGTGAAGAGCTTCCTTCAAAATGCGTATCTACACCTAGTGTTGAAAAGTGCCGACGACGATGATGAAGACAACGGTGTTGGTGAAGACTCTTGTATTTTAGCTTTAAATTATGCCCTTAGAAGAGAAGGGTTTCCCGTGACTTAGATGAGCTTATGAACTACGCGTGTGATGAGTATTTTGTTTGTGTAGAGGGTGGGCAGGTCGTTGAGCGGGTTTTCACTATAGCACTCATTCCACTCGATCACCTCCCCGCCGCCTACCCGATCCTCTAACTCACTCAGATTCCACTCCCATCAACTCCCCGCTGACCAGACCTCCGATCCTCCCACCCAAGGTTTTGTTGTAGCTTCCACTGATCACGGTTAGCTAGTCAAGGTAGTGAAAGTGAAGGATGCTGATATGGTTCTTGCTTTTGTGAAGTCTTGCTATGCTTATTTAGGCGAAATAAGTTTCTCTCCATTTCCTTTGTCATTTGTACCGTCCATTTTTCTCTTGTTTAGATGGCGCCACATTACAGTGCATAATTTTAGGCTTTGCAAATGGGTGTTCTTATGTCCATGGAGAGTAATTGAAGCCTTGTGCCCGAGTTTCTTTAATGTGCTAACTTGCTTAATTGCTTTTCACTTTGTCGGATCCCGAGGTCTAAATTGAAGATGATTGTTGCTTCTAATTTTGACCCATTCATTTAGTGAGGGCATTTGCATGGAACATCCTATCTTAAGCCTGCCATGATTGTTTATGTTATCACTAATATGGCCACTCCTTCGGGATTAAGGAGACACGCCCGAAGGAGGTTTCTAGGTTTGTATAGTTGCACCGCATGGCTGTTTCTCTTGGATCTTTGATCATTTGGATAATGTTGTTAGGCTTGTGATGCTGATAATTAGGAAAAGCGAAAGCGAAAGCGAAAGCGAAAGCTAAAGCGAAAACAAAAGAAAGATGAAAGTTTTTCTGTGATGTTTGATTTGGCCATCGTTTTTAGGAGACGATGAGGAAGGACCCTCCGTAACGTGCAGGGAATGTGCAAAGGAATCGAACCCGAACCCGAACCTGAACGTGAACATGAAGAGCTTTCTTCAAAATGCGTATCTACACCCAAGATTGAAAAGTGCCGACGACGACAATGAAGATGACGAAGACGACGGTGTTGGTGAAGACTCCCACTTGAGTTTCTAGCAGGGGACTTGTATTTTAGCTGTAAATTATGCCTTTAGAGAGAAGGCTTTCCCGTGACTTAGATGAGCTTATGAACAACGCTATGGATGAGTATTTTGTTTGTGTAGAGGTTGGGCGGGTTGTTGAGCGGGTTAGTTGCAGAACACTGAAGTAGTTGGCAAGATATTCTTAAGTTTAAGTACTTTGAAAATAAGGCAAATTTGAGGCAATTTTACGTGACTCTAATGTTTTCTTAAAAGGGTTGAATGTCATGAAATTTTTCGTGGGAGGGATTTACAAGTCACGAGAGAGGTAAGTTTAGTTTATTTGGTAGCTTAACAAGATTCGGTGCTTTGATAATGAATGAATGAGAGAGGGTTGAAATCATTGTAGTTTCACACGGGATCACAATACACCGAAAAGTTCAAAACCAATCGCTAGCTAATGGATTCCAAATTACATGATGGACAGCAACTAACGGATTCCAAATTAGTCGATGGACGGCAATGGTTTGACAGGAAAGGTGACAAGTTGTGGAATTTCTATGGTCGTGAAGCGACATTGGGCCAAGGAGGGTGAACTGGCAAGGGGGTCAGCGAGGCGTTGCTTTCCCTATTTCCCTTCTCTCTGGGGTGGTAAGCTAAGAAAAAGTACGTTCTTCACCCATGCAACAGAAGTTCTTCAGTCAAGAAGCCCCGTATTAAGTAGTCAAAAAAGAAGGCATTAGAATATTTAGGTTTATTTGCAATGACTAACTTGAAGTCAGCATATGTGATTGATATTATAAGTGTGCCGTTCGGGAGATTGGGCTTTCAATGCAATAGGCCTCTTAGTTTAATCGGCCCAGCCCGACCTCCTCCTCCATCCATTCCTCCCTCTCTCGTTAGCCGACCCTCCCATTCGCTCTTAAGGTTTTTACTATAGCACTCATTCCACTCCGATCACCTCCCCACCGTGCGCTACCTACCCGACCCTCCGACTCGCCGGATTCCACTCCCATCAACTCCCCGTCGACAGACCTCCCGATCCTTCCACCCGAGGTTTAGCTATAGCTTCCACTGATCACGGAAAGCGTTCGAAAGTAGTGAAAGTGAAGGATGTTGATATGGTTCTTGGTTTTGTGAAGTCTTGCTATGCTTATTTTGTAAATAAGTTTCTCTCAATTTCCTTTGTCATTTGTACTGTCCATTTTTCTCTCGTTTAGATAACACCATTACAAATGTGCGTAATTTTAGGCTTTGCAGATGGGTGTTCTTACGTCCATGAAGAGTAATTGAAGCCTTGTGCCCGAATTTCTTTAATGTGCTAACTTGCTTGATTGTTTTTCACTTTGCCAAATCCCTGGTCTAAACCGAAGATGATTGATGCTTTTAAGTTTGACCCAATCATTCATGTGGGCATTTGCATGGAACATCCTATCTTGAGCTTGACAAGATTGTTTCGTTATGACTAGTAAGGCCACTCCTTGTGGATTAGAGATCACTTATAGGGAGACACACCCAAAAGAGATTTCTAATTTTGTATAGTTGCACTGCATGGCTATTTTTCTTGGATCATTGATCATTTGGATAATGTTGTTAGGCTCCTGTGATGCTGACACTTAGGAAAAGCGAAAGCGAAAACAAAAGAAAGATGAAAGTTTTTTTCGTGATGTTTGGTTTGGCCATTATTTTTAGGAGGCGATGAGGAAAGACCCTCTAAAACGTGCAAGGAACGTGCAAGGGAACCGAACCCGAACCCGAACATGAACGTGAACATGAAGAGCTTCCTTCAAAATGCGTATCTACACCCAAAGATTGAAAAGTGCCGACAACAATGATGAAGACGACAAAGACGACGATGTTGGTGATGAATCCCAGCCTTGAGTTTCAGGCAAGGGACTTGTATTTTAGCTGTAAATTATGCCCTTAGGAGAGAAGCGTTTCCGTGACTTAGATGAGCTTATGAACAACACGTGCAAGACGAGTATTTTGTTTATGCAGAGGGTGGGCGGGTCGTGGAGCGGGTTTTTACTATAGCACTCATTCCACTCCGATCACCTCCCCGCCGTGCGTTGCCTACCCGACCCTCCGACTCGCTCGGATTCCACTCCCATCAACTCCCTGATGACCAGACCTCCCGATCCTCCCACCCAAGGTTTTGCTGTAGCTTCCACTCGGATCATAGTTAGCGTTCAAGGTAGTGAAGTGAAGGATGCCGATATGGTTCTTAGTTTTGTGAAGTCTTACTATGCTTATTTAGGCGAAATAAGTTTCTCTCTATTTCCTTTGTCATTTGTACCATCCATTTTTCTCTTGTTTAGATGGCGCCATTACGGTGCGTAATTTTAGGCTTTGCCGATGGTTGTTCTTATGTCCATGGAGAGTAATGTTGATCATTTGGATAATGTTGTTAGGCCCGTGATGCCGACAATTAGGGAAAAGCGAAAGCGAAAAGAATAGAAAGATGAAAGTTTTTTCGTAATGTTTGGTTTGGCCATTGTATTCGAAGGCGATGAGAAAGGACCCTCTAAAACGCAAGGGAATCGAACCCAAACCCGAACGTGAATGTGAACATGAAGAGCTTCCTTCAAAATGCGTATCTACACCTAGTATTGAAAAGCTCCGACGACAACGATGAAGACGACAGACTGACGATGTTGGTGAAGAATCCCACCTTTGAGTTTCAGGCAAGGGACTTGTATTTTAGCTGTAAATTATGCCCTTAGGAGAGAAGGGTTTCCGTGACTTAGATGAGCTTATGAACAATGCGTGCAGGACGAGTATTTTGTTTGTGCAAAGGGTGGGCGGGTCGTTGAGCGGGTTTTTACCGTAGCACTCATTCCACTCCGATCACCTCCCGTCGTGCGCTGCCTACTCGACCCTTCGACTCGCCCGAATTCCACTCCCATCAACTCCCGACGACCAGACCTCCCGATCCTCCCACCTCGAGGTTTTGTTGTAGCTTCCACTTGGATCATGCTTAGCGTTCGAAGGTAGTGAAAGTCAATGATGCTGATATGGTTCTTGGTTTTGTGAAGTCTTACTATGCTTATTTAGGTGAAATAAGTTTCTCTCCATTTCCTTTGTCATTTGTACCGTCTATTTTTCTCTTGTTTAGATGGCGCCATTACAGGTGTGCGTAATTTTAGGCTTTGCCGATGGTTGTTCTTATGTCCATGAAGAGTATTGTTGATCATTTGGATAATGTTGTTAGGCCTGTAATGTCGACAATTAGGGAAAAGCGAAAGCGAAAAGAAAAGAAAGATGAAAGTTTTTTTCGTGATGTTTGGTTTGGCCATTGTTTTCAAGAGGCGATGAGAAAGAACCCTCTAAAACGTGCAAGGAACGTGCAAGGGAATCGAACCAAAACCCGAACGTGAATGTCAACATGAAGAGCTTCCTTCAAAATGCGTATCTACACCCAGATTGAAAAGTGCCCACGACAACGATGAAGACGACAAAGACGATGATGTTGGTGAAGAATCCCAGCCTTAAGTTTCAGGCAAGTGACTTGTATTTTAGCTATAAATTATGCCCTTAGGAGAGAAGAGTTTCCAGTGACTTAGATGAGCTTATGAACAACGTGCAGGGACGAGTATTTTGTTTGTGCAAAGGGTGGGCGGGTCGATGAGCAGGTTTTTACCGTAGCACTCATTCCACTCCGATCACCTCCTTACCGTGCGCTGCCTACTCGACCCTCCGACTCGCTCGAATTCCACTCCGATCAACTCCCGCCGACCAGACCTCCCAATCCTCCCACCCAAGGTTTCGCCGTAGCTTCCACTCGGATCATGGTTAGCGTTCAAGGTAGTGAAAGTGAAGGATGCTGATATGGTTCTTAGTTTTGTGAAGTCTTACTATACTTATTTAGGCGAAATAAGTTTCCCTCGATTTCCTTTGTCATTTGTATCATCCATTTTTCTCTTGTTTAGATGGCGCCATTACGGGTGCGTAATTTTAGGCTTTGCCGATGGTTGTTCTTATGTCCATAGAGAGTAATGTTGATCATTTGGATAATGTTGTTAGGCCCGTGATGCTGACAATTCAGGAAAGCGAAAGCGAAAAACAAAAGAAAAATGACTATTTTTTCTTGAGATGTTTGGTTTGGCTATTGTTTTTAGGAGGCGATGAGGAAGGACCCTCTAAAACGTGCAAGGAACGTGCAAGGGAACCGAACCCGAACCCGAACGTGAACATGAACATGAAGAGCTTCCTTCAAAATGTGTATCTACACCCGCATTGAAAAGTGCCGACGACAACGATGAAGAGACAAAGACGACGATGTTGGTGAAGAATCCCAGCCTTGAGTTTCAGGCAAGGGACTTATATTTTAGCTATAAATTATGCCCTTTGGAGAGAAGGGTTTCCGTGACTTAGATGAGCTTATGAACAACGCGTGCGGGACGAGTATTTTGTTTGTGCAGAGGGTGGGCGGGTCGTTGAGCGGGTTTTTACCGTAGCACTCATTCCACTCCGATCACCTCCCGTCATGCCCCGCCTACTCGACCCTCCGACTCGCTCGAATTTCACTCCCATCAACTCCCCGCCAACTAGACCTCCCGATCCTCCCACCTAAGGTTTTGCTGTAGCTTCCACTCGAATCATGGTTAGCGTTCGAAGGTAGTGAAAGTGAAGGATGCTGATATGGTTCTTAGTTTTGTGAAGTCTTACTATGCTTTTTTAGGCGAAATAAGTTTCCCTCCATTTCCTTTGTCATTTGTACCGTTCATTTTTCTCTTGTTTAGATGGCACCATTACAGTGCGTAATTTTAGGCTTTGCCGATGGTTGTTCTTATGTCCATGGAGAGTAATGTTGATCATTTGGATAATGTTGTTAGGCTTGTGATCCCGACAATTGGGGAAAAGCAACAGCGAAAAGAAAAGAAAATGAAAGTTTTTTTCTCGTGATATTTGGTTTGGCCATTGTTTTCAAGAGGCGATGAGGAAGGACCCTTCAGAACGTGCAGGGAACGTGCAAGGGAATCGAACCCGAACCCAAACCTGAACGTGAAGAGCTTCCTTCAAAATGTGTATGTACACCCAAGATTGAAAAGTGCCGACGACGACAATGAAGACGACGAAGACGACGGTGTTGGTGAAGAATCCCGGCCTTGAGTTTCCAGCAGAGACTTGTATTTTACTTGTAAATTATGCCTTTAGGAGAGAAAAGTTTCCCGTGACTTAGATGAGCTTATGAACAACGCGTGCAGGATGAGTATTTTGTTTATGCAAAGGGTGGGCGGGTCGTTGAGCGGGTTTTACCGTAGCACTCATTCCACTCCGATCACCTCCCGCCGTGCGCTGCCTACTCGACCCTCCAACTCGCTCGAATTCCACTCCCATCAATTCCTCGCCGACTAGACCTCCCGATCCTCCCACCCGAGGTTTTGCTGTAGCTTCCACTCGGATCATGGTTAGCGTTCAAGGTAGTAAAAGTGAAGGCTGCTGATATGGTTCTTGGTTTTGTGAAGTCTCATTATGCTTATTTTGGCGAAATAAGTTTCTCTTCATTTCCTTTGCCATTACAGTGCGTAATTTTAGGCTTTGCCAAAGGTTGTTCTTATGTCCATGGAGAGTAATGTTGATCATTTGGATAATGTTGTTAGGCCTGTGATGTTGACAATTAGGGAAAAGCGAAAGCGAAAAGAAAAGAAAGATGAAAGTTTTTTTTCTCGTGATGTTTGGTTTCGCCATTGTTTACAATAGGCGATGAGGAAGGACCTCTAAAAACGTGTAAGGAACGTGCAAGGGAATCGAACCCAAACCCGAACGTGAATGTGAACGTGAAGAGCTTCTTTCAAAATGCGTATCTACACCCAACATTGAAAAGTGCCGATAACAACGATGAAGACAACAAAGATGACGATGTTGGTGAAGAATTCTAGCCTTGAGTTTCAGGCAAGGGACTTGTATTTTTGCTGTAAATTATGCCCTGAGGAGAGAAAAGTTTCCCGTGACTTAGATGAGCTTATGAACAACGCGTGCAAGACGAGTATTTTGTTTGTGCAGAGGGTGAGCGGGTCGTTGAGTAGGTTTTTACTGTAACGCTCATTCCACTCCGATCATCTCCCGCGTGCGTTGCCTACCCGACCCTCCGACTCGCTCGGGTTCCACTCCCATCAACTCCTTGCCGACCAGACCTCTCGATCCTCCCACGCAAGGTCTTGCTGTAGCTTCCACTCGGATCATGGTTAGCGTTCAAGGTAGTGAAAGTGAAGGATGTTGATATGGTTCTTAGTTTTGTGAAATCTTACTATGCTTATTTAGGCGAAATAAGTTTCTCTCCATTTCCTTTGTCATTTGTACCGTCCATTTTTTCTCTTGTTTAGATGGCGCCATTACAGGTGTGTAATTTTAGGCTTTGCTGATGGTTGTTCTTATGTCCATGGAGAGTAATGTTGATCATTTGGATAATATTGTTAGGCCTGTGATGCTGACAATTAGGGAAAAGTGAAAGCGAAAAGAAAAGAACAATGAAAGTTTTTTTTCGTGATGTTTGGTTTCGCCATTGTTTTCAGGAGGCGATGAGAAAGGACCCTCTAAAACGTGTAAGGGAATTGAACCCAAACCCGAACGTGAATGTGAACATGAAGAGCTTCCTTCAAAATGCGTATCTATACCGCATTGAAAAGTGCCGACGACAATGATGAAGACGACAAAGACGACAAAGACGACGATGTTGGTGAAGAATCTCAGCCTTGAGTTTCAGGCAAGGGACTTGTATTTTAGCTATAAATTATGCCCTTAGGAGAGAAGGGTTTCCCGTGACTTAGATGAGCTTATGAACAACGCGTGCAGGACGAGTATTTTGTTTGTGCGAGAGGGTGGGCGGGTCGTTGAGTGGGTTTTTACCGTAGCATTTATTCCACTCCGATCACCTCCCGCCATGCGTTGCCTACCCGACCCTCCGACTCGCTCGAATTCCACTCCCATCAACTCCCCCCGCCGACTGCACGTCCCGATCCTCCCACCCGAGGTTTTGCTGTAGCTTCCACTCGGATCATGGTGAGCATTCGAAGGTACTGAAAGTGAAGGATGTTGATATGGTACTTGGTTTTATGAAGTCTTGCTATGCTTATTTTGGCAAAATAAGTTTCTCTCAATTTCCTTTGTCATTTGTACTGTCCATTTTTCTCTCGTTTAGATAACACCATTATAGGTGCGTAATTTTAGGCTTTGCAGATGGGTGTTCTTACGTCCATGAAGAGTAATTGAAGCCTTGTGCCCGAATTTCTTTAATGTGCTAACTTGCTTGATTGTTTTTCACTTTGCCAAATCCCGGGTCTAAACCGAAGATGATTGATGCTTTTAAATTTGACCCAATCATTCAGTGAGGGCATTTGCATGGAACATCCTATCTTGAGCTTGACAAGATTGTTTCTATTATGACTAGTAAGGCCACTCCTTATGGATTAGAGATCACTTATATAGGGAGACACGCCCAAAAGAGGTTTCTAAGTTTGTATAGTTGCACCGCATGGCTATTTTTCTTTGGATCATTGATCATTTGGATAATGTTGTTAGGCCCGTGATGCTGACACTTAGAAAAAGCGAAAGCGAAAACAAAAGAAAGATGAAAGTTTTTTCTCGTGATGTTTGGTTTGGCCATTATTTTTAGGAGGCGATGAGGAAGGACCTCTAAAACGTGCAAGGAACGTGCAAGGGAACCGAACCCGAACCCGAACGTGAACATGAACATGAAGAGCTTCCTTCAAAATGTGTATCTACACCCAGTATTGAAAAGTGCCGACGACAACGATAAAGACGACAAAGACGACGATGTTGGTGAAGAATCCCAGCCTTGAGTTCTGTGCAAAGGACTTATATTTTAGCTATAAATTATGCCCTTAGGAGAGAAGGGTTTCGTGACTTAGATGAGCTTATGAACAACGCGTGCGGGATGAGTATTTTTTTTGTGTAGAGGGTGGGCGGGTCGTTGAACGGGTTTTTACCGTAGCACTCATTCCACTCCGATCACCTCCCCGCCGTGCGCTGCCTACCCGACCCTCCAACTCGCTCGGATTCCACTCCCATCAACTCTCTCGCCGACCAGATCTCCCGATCCTCCCACTCAAGGTTTTGCTATAGCTTCCACTCGAATCATGGTTAGCGTTCGAAGGTAGTGAAAGTGAATGATGCTAATATGGTTCTTGGTTTTGTGAAGTCTTATTATGCTTATTTAGGCGAAATAAGTTTCTCTCTATTTCCTTTGTCATTTGTACCGTCCATTTTCTCTTGTTTAGATGGCGCCATTACAGGTGCGTAATTTTAGGCTCTACCGATGGTTGTTCTTATGTCCATGGAGAGTATTTGAAGCATTGTGCCCGAGTTTCTTAATTGTGCTAACTTGCTTGATTGCTTTTCACTTTGCCGAATCCCAAGGTCTAAATTGAAGATGATTGTTGCTTCTAATTTTGACCCAATGAATCGTGAGGGCATTTGCGTGGAACATCCTATTTTGAGCCCGACAGATTGTTTCTATTATCACTAATATGGCCACTCCTTCTGGATTAGAGATCATTTATATAGGGAGACACGCCCGAAAGAGGTTTCTAGGTTTGTATTGTTGCACCGCATGGCTATTTCTCTTTGGATCTTTGATCATTTCGATAATGTTGTTAGGCCTGTGATGCTGATAATTAGGGAAAAGTGAAAGTGAAAACAAAAGAAAGTTGAAAGTTATGGAGGTAGTGAAAGTGAAGGATGCTGATATGGTTCTTGGTTTTGTGAAGTCTTGCTATGCTTATTTCGGCGAAATAAGTTTCTCTCCATTTCCTTTGTCATTTTTATTGTCCATTTTGAAGTGGATTTTATGGTGATCGTGGGGAGTCCCAAAACTATAATGAAACGACATCGATGTTTATTTGACTGAATTCTCGAGTCCTTTTTATTTTTCCTTAAGTGCTCTGAAATTGATATTCTTTGATGGTCTCGTTTAGATGGCCAAGGAATTGAAGATGGAGGCGATTACGGATAGCAAAAGAGACCTTTACCATAATTGATCTAAGTGGAAATGGGATGGACACAAGGAAGAGGTAGACAAACTCTTGGCAATGACCTTGAATTTGAAACAAATGGAGAAGACGAATTCGAGTTTAAGGGATCGGGTGTCATTTTATAAGGCCAAAAGCTGAAATTGACAGCTTGATGGAATCATTGATGGGAGTCACCAAAAAGCTTCAGCAACAATTTTATAATCTCTTGTTTGATGAGCTGCTACTACTGGAGTCTAAAATGTGGGCATCGGCTATGTTTCGCAATAAACTGGATAGTATGTTACACGACTTTGTTCAGAAACTTGTCATATCATAGCAAACTGTCAAACAAATGGTTTCCCAAACCCCTTCCTCCACCGGTAATTGACTGTTCGATGCCATTTAGAGTCTACTTCTTTTTGTTTTGTCTATCACCACTAACATTTCAACTGTTTGTTTTTTCTTTCCTTGTTTTAAGTTGAAAGGGTTGAAGTGGAGACTCGAAGAGGAAGATGAACAAAACGTCGCATTGAAAATAGAATGATTGGTATGCAAAAAGAGTTGGTAGAAATGGAAAGCAAGGCAAACAGCATCGTGGTTGTTCATGGCAGTTATCTAGGAGTGTGTTCTCTTCTATATAACGCAATCGCCTTAATGATTAACTGCACATGGTATACTTGGTTTTGTGTGGGCCTGATGCTGGCTTTTGTATTTCTGATGTTGGGGCAAATTTACTTTTCATATCACAAGATACAAAACATTGGCAAGAAGAGATGGATTTTAATCAGACAACTAAGGGAATTATGGGAGGATGGTAACATACTCGCTAGAACTCTTCAACAGCAATAGTCCATAAATGGAAATCCTCAAACAAATTCATCTACAAGGACTGTGATAGAGCTTGCTTCAAAGTCCGATCTAGAGTGTGGAGTATATCACTATTTTCCGGATTTTCCTTATTCAACTCGATCTTGCCAGCTATACGCCTAATTATCGTATTAGGTGTCACAATGTATTCTGGGTTGTCAAGGTTGCGATAAGATAATTTCTTTATGCTTTGTTTGGAGTTATGTTCAATTAATAATAGTTGGTCTCGATGTGTTTTAATAGGCAAAGCGCCGACACCAGCCCCTTACATTGGGGAAATGTGAGATTGAGCAGGTAAGCTTTTCTTTTGGTTATACAATGCCAGAAAGAAATTTAACTTTGTATGCTATGTATTAGAGATGTGGTTGGAGCTCAATTTTAAAACCAAATTGTTTGTGAGTATTGCTTTTCGCAACAGGGAATTGCCACAAACTCAATCTACATTCTGCTGGTTGGGATTGTCTTTGGTAGTTAATCTTTGCGCTAAAAAAATGTCGGATCATTGTTTTTTACTATTTGAGCCAAATGAAGGAGAGTCTCTTTTGTTCTATTGATAAGGGCCATCAATTGACCTATAAACAATTGCTGCTTTGACTGATGCCTCTTAAGCAATGAAATTATGCTTTTGTGAGGTTCGATCTTTAGTAGTTGAAATAGTTGCAGTTTTCATGATACAGGAGAAAAAGAGGAGAAAGAACCGGGTCCCCTGAAGGCGTGGGAGAGAAGAAGAAGAAGTTGGCCGGTAGTTTTTGCAACAGAGGCCATGGTAAACCTCTTGAACTTTGAGCGGTTTAGAGTAGGAGGCCTCATCTTGTATAGTGGTTAGAGTAGGAGATCTAGTACGGTGGGTAGAGTAGGAGGCGGCATCATTTTGGCATTTTGTATATTTGCATGCTAGATGTGTTATTTATATGTCAATTATGTCTATACATAGTCTCTTTGGGATTATTTGTTGCTCTTCCGAATATCTTTGCTTAGCATGGGATAGGAGATAGAGGAATGGGCACGGGACAAAGCCATGCTCTGTAGTCAATTTTTCTCTGAAAATGCTTCTACGAAGAAAAGAGAAAAATTAATTGTTATTGGTATCAAATAATGAACTGAAAGGGTGACACAAGATATTAAATGGAACTATAAAGTAAACCAGTGTATGGAATGGGTACTCATGGATAGCGGGTAAGAAGGAATGAGTACCCATTTCTTTATGGAAAAGATCACTTGATCGAAATGAAAGTAGGTAACATGGACTTTCAAATGCAACAAATATCACAAAGAATGATTCATCGAACACATCGAAACGACCTCTTCAAGAAGCATATACGCATGGTCCACACTGACCAGCCATGAATCAATGTGGATTCTAATATTCTAGGAGAAAATAATTCGTTTGGTAAGTCCAATATATGTAATATGTATTATCCACACTCATGTTAGTCAAAAGTAATCGGAAGTTGACAAAAGGAGATTTTCTACTCTTGTTCGTGTTCTTATTCAGTACCTCAATTATCCCAAACCATAGTTTCACGTGGGAGAGGTTACTTTTGAAATCCATCACTCAAAGCAACAATAATTGAGTTAGTTGGGATACTTTGTGAGACTAAGGATTTTCATAGAGGGTGAATGTTTTGTCTTGATTTATGCTGTGGTATCATGTCATTATGTTGTAATTTTTTGCAACCAAACAAGGTTTTTTTTTTTTTTTTTTTTTTTTGGTGAGAAGAATATACTTACTAAATCAAAGTGAAGAAAAATCTCAAATATCAAATAATTGAGAATGTATCTATTCAACAGTGATCAACTTGGGTCTATGTCATTGACCTTGTATAGTGTTACTTCTTCGCAATTAATCAAGATGATTTTGCACTTATTTTATTTTATTTTTAACGTGAGAAGAAACTCCTTATTAAATCATCGGAAAAATAAAAATTTAAAGACGAGTGTAGGTATACCACTTCAATGGTGGTCAATCCGAGTCCATCCGATGGCACCCGGTAATGCGGTGCCTCCGCGCGGTGGAAGTCAATCCCCATCGTAGCAAGAGTTTCCTCCATCGTCGAACTCCCAATATTTCCCTCTTCCCCCGACACCACACGCCTCATCATAGCAAGAGTTCTCTCCGTCGCCAAACTCCAAATATTTCCCTCTTCCCCCCACACCACATACGTATATACACTTTCATGCTAACCGGATCAACTTCACCACATGAAATGTCCCCACTTTCGTGCTTTTCTATCATATAATGAGCAAGCACTTTTGTATTCCTCTGCAAAGAAGGCCGGCTCGCAGCCATCAAGGCCCGAGCCCTCTCGTCAGACCTCTTGAGCAAGACGAGTGCGAGGAACACAGGGGCGGTAATCGCCGCCTTGGATCTGTTGTGGAAAGTACAAGACTATCAACACGATCGCCCAAATCAATTTGATCTGAAGCTGCCAATTGTACCTCCTCCACTGCTCGTTGTCATCAAGACTGTATGCAGAGATAGAATCAGCACTCCCAAGGACGAGCATCGGGAACATTGCCCAGATGGGGAATAATTCGTTGCGGAATGGAGCATCGTTCATGAGGCCTAGAGCATAGGTAAGTACGTAGGTTGAGAGAGTGTAGACCAAGAAAATGACAAGCCGGAACTTGCCGCTGTTGTAGAAACGTCGCCACGAGCCAAAGGCAACAAGGAAAAGGAGCAGGAAGCCGGTGAAGATGACTAGGAGCTCGATTTGCAAGAGCATCCCCATAGGAGTTTCCAGGGACTTCACATTGCCCATCGTGACATTGCACTTTCTGATTGTCGCTGGCACCATCACCATGCTTTGGTTCGTTTCCATCAGATTCCTCATGTTTGGTACTGATTAGTTCGCTGGCTATTCAGCTTCTAATTGAAGAAAGAAACGATAGGATTTCTGTGAGAGAAAGAGAGAGAGTTTAGGGACTAAAACTTAGTTCTTATAGAGTAGGGACTAAAATGAGAATGTCAAATTTTTTTTTTTCTGTTAATAATACGGGACTTCCGAATTTGTCTTGAATAATCTTCACAATCACAGGAATTATTTGCACAATCCATATGTATTGGGTAAGGTCCAGTGGCAGACCTCTCTCACAAGGTTGCTACATTGGAAGATGCTATGACTTGTATGTATAATGTCCCACCTCTATATGTACTTTAAATAGCTAAAAGTAGAAGTGTTATCCCTATTAAGACAAGAAGAAAAATACTTTATTATGGAAATTCTCCCTCTTCTTGTTAGTAACCATTTTATGTCTATCTTTTCGTTTTGACAACAGTTTATGGATATCTAGAATTCTTGTCATGACAATGCATCACAAATAGAATTGTCATATATCTCGTAAAAAATTGCAATGTTCAATTGTTATTTTAAAAAGATCTGCAATATTTCTTTCTCGAGAATGCATATCTAGAATTTCATTGACTTATTTCCAAAGGATAATATTGACATCATTCCTTCCATATTTTTTTGGTGAAAATTTCGTTGCTAATAGTCGGTTTTTAATATATTTGGCATTTATTGATGCTTCCGGTTAATTATATTTTCAAATTTTATCATAATTATTGTTTTTTATCTACGTTATTATATCTAAAATTATATATATATATATATATATATATATATATATATTAAGGTCACAATAGTGAAATATTGAAGGCCGCATATTATAACATCTCTATGAGAAAAGAATTTGATAATAAATCAAAAGGAACATGAGATATCGTTAGAAGCTACAATAAGAAATAGCTTAAAGTATGATGCAGATAATATTTTGAACTTGTTGCTGCTTTAAAAAAATATTTTAGAATAGCCAAATGGGTTAAACGATGCCAATAGATGATTGAAAATATCTTTAATTGACGAGCTTTGTTGGATATTGTCACGACCTATTCTTTCTGTCCAAAGAAGGAAAAACATATAGGGTTTAGGGGTATTACTAAAAGACGGGCCTACGGCCCGTGATTATGCACGGGCTTTTCCCAGTTCGTACCTCACACAACAATAGAGTGTTCAATCCAGGATTATAAGGATTTTCTAATGATGAGCCATCACTAGCCTATTGGATGGGCTAGAAACCAAATGAGACATAAGAAGTATATCTTATTTCCTAACTTCCTACGCAACTAGAAAATTTAGTGTGTCAAGAACTTAATTACATTAAATAATCAATTAGTACATTTTCGCTAACTAATCTTAATCATTTCAAAAGATTTTTGTCAAGCAATTTGTATTGATTTTAAACATATCCACTAATATATGATGTGATTAATGTGGGTGCACAATCATTAAACTAATAATCAGAAACCAAGGAAACGTCACATAAATTGCATGGAAGAGCAAAAATCTAACGTTACCAAATAAGGAGCATTCCATTACAGCCTAAAGGGAGGCCCTAGTCATCATAAAAGTGCGCAATCATAACATTCATTTCTAAGAACAATCAAAACCCTATGATAAAGTTCTAAGAGATTGATCAATTTTTTATCTTGGTTTTTGTGAAGGACTTTTGCACATTTTAAGGGACGGCTACCCAAAAGACTACTTTAAAACTTTTTCAAGAAATTTTAATTTTTTTGAAAAAAAAAATTGTGATTTTTTTTTTTTTTTTTTTGGTTTGGGATTTTTGAGATTTTCCAAATTTTTTAAATTTTTTTGTGATTTTCTGAATTTTTAAAATTCTTCTGATTTTTATAATTTTGGAAATTTTTATAGATTTTCTTATTTTGTAAAATTATTTATATTTATTTTTTAAATTAACTAATTTTGTTATTAAAATAATAATAATGATATTATAGTAATACACGGACCCGGATCGGATCTCCACATCCGACCCAGGTCAAGGCCGACCCGGACCAGTACTGGGCTCACCAAATCAGCCCGGTTCGACCGCGGCCACAAACAAAAGAGAAGACAAAACGAGCCCAGCCCAAAGCTTCCTAAAAACAGAGACTTAAGTTTCGACCAGCCCACACCCGAGCCCGAACGAAACTAAGCCCACCATTAGCAGTCTGCAGCCCGTATCACTATTCCCTTATTCTTATCCTTTTTTTTTTTTTTTTTTTTTTTCTCTTTTTATTTCCTCTTACGCATCTTCTTCTTCTCCCCACTCTCTCCTTCCCGAAGCACGTCTCCTTCGCGACGGCCTTCTCCGAACCAGCAACGCCCAGAGCAACACCATCTCCCAAACGTGTTGTCACCGGCACCTACACCGACGCCGACCCACCACCATCCACGGATCGTCCACTCCGACCGCCACTCGTCGGCCGACCTCCCCGCCGTCGGCCGAGCATACCCTCCTCGGCCAAACACCGAACAACAACGGCGACGATGGGAACGTGGCGAACGACTACATGGCCGACGCGCAAGGTCGCCCAACACCACTGGAACATCACAATAGAGCACGACGCCCAAGGGCGAGTCGATTTCGGCTAAAGACGAAGGTGCAGAGACTAGATCTCGTTGTGGCATTCTATCGAACAGGTGGAATACGGTAGAGGAACGAGAGATTCCCGCTTGACCGAGACTCAAATCCAGACCGGAACTTTCGACAAGCAAACCAGAACACATAGCAGCTCAACGGGGAACCGGCGGGCCCGGAGCTCGCGTGAGCCGGAGCGGCCGCGAGCTCCGGCCCGCGTACTCAAGGCAGGGTCCGAACAGGGCAAATAAAGGGGCTTACAGGTTCAGCCTGAGGACGTCGACCGGAAGAGATCGTCGGACAGGGTCCACGCGCGACCCAAGGTTCCCTTGCTTTCTCTCAATTACACTCTCTCGGCGCGTCTGTCTCTGACTCCAGGATCTCACTCTGCTCCTCCCCTCTCTCGACCTCTCTCGGTTGCTTTGAAGAACCCCGAAAAATCCCCCCGAGCCAACGTTCCTCTCTCCCTTTTGAGCTCCGACGCCCAGCTGTGCTGCCAGCCTGCCCTGTCCGAACGTCCGGCCCGGACGTCGCGTTATTGTGCCCTGTACCGGCGTCCTTCTCTTTGTCGCGTTCTTGCGTCCTCGTTCTTTTGCCTGCGTTAGGGAATAGAGAAAGCGAGAGGGGATGAAGGAGGCCGGGCTGGGGGAAGAAAGGAAAACAGGGGAGGCTGGGCCGGGCCCAGGCGAAAAGAAATTGAAGAAGAGAAATGGAAAGAAGGCCGGACCGGCCTAGCCCTGGCCCAGTCTTGCTTTTTAAAAATAAAAATAAAATAAAATCATTTTTTATTTTTTAATTAATTTTTTAATACTAGTAATTGAAATGTTACAAATGTCTATATGCGATGCAATTATATGCAATTAGTCATAAATAAATAGGCAAAATTTAAGTATGAACAAATATACCAAACGTTAATCAATATTGTCTTGATCGCTCTATAAAGTCCATTAAAATTGTTGTATTGTTCCTCTAATGAGTCCAAGCGCATATACATTAATTTGCTTCTTTTTTAACGCCTGTGATGCAAATAACGAAGTCTTAGTTATCATTACTAAATGTAATTAGATTTATTTGGTGCCCATCTAATATTTATTCATCTCATTTTTCTTAGAACCAATATCTTGGCGCATCATTCTTTTTATATGTTTTTGAAAACATGGGTAACTCTTGAGTTGATCTACTATTCATTTTTTTTAATCATTTACGACATTCACTTAATTGTTAGTTTGTGTTTATTAAAGTGTACTTTATAGTGAGAATATTCACAAGACTTATTGAAATCCATATAATACAGAAACTCCTTCAAAAGCTTGTTCAAAAACTTACTACAACCCTTAATTCAAAGTTTATTCTCATCAATTATCAAGTGAGGAATTATCTTCATCAACTATAAAGTGATATAAACAATCTTTGATAATTCAATCATATATTAATAACTACAAAATTTTAAGTAATGGGCCCTTAATTTTTTTTTGCGTGCTTGGTGCTGTGTCATTTACAAATATAAATATTTAAAGTTATTATAATTATGCATTTAATCATAAGAGTCACTGTTAATGATTCATCAGTCATATTTATTTAGGAATTTGGGAAATTGTTTGTTAAAATTATTTTTATTCTAGAAAAATTATGTAATTATGGATTTTTATATTTGACATTTTTTTATTTTTAAATACTCATTTATTTGTAAAAACATGTAATTTTCTAATTATTCTCTAAAAAGTCATATATTCATGAAATATGGACTATCATGTTATATGTACTTTTTCCAAGGATTGTCTAACATCATTATTTGTGAAAAATATTTTACATTGTATCTTTATATAATCAAACTCTTTCAAAAGTATCTGAATTGCAAAATGATAAGAGTGATCCCTGATTTTACATTGAATCTAAGGATAATAACTAACTATGTTTTTGTCATATTTATTCATGAAGACGCTTAAAAATATACTATAATTTTTTTAATGATGCACTTTACAAATACTTATTTTATTGATTTTGTAATATTCATTATCTGTAAGAGATGACAGATAATTTCAGCAATGAACTTCTTTTTATTAATCGTCTAATGTCATTTATTTATCAAATAGAGGTATTTTTATGAAAAAAAAAATTATTGATCCTCTAAATTCATTTAATTATGATATATGCACTATCATGTCATGGAGTCCTTTTAAAGTAATTGTTTTCTTCCATAAACTATTTGTGTTAATTAGTAATTTAATTATTAATTTTCAATCTTCATTTGTACCTAGAATATGTGTTATCATCTTACTTAGATCATGTTTACATCATTTGTCTGTTAAATATGGGCCGTTAAGCCATGTATTATTGTATCCATATATTTTATTTTATTTTTTGGTAAAGGTATCCATATTTCAATATCATTTTGTCAAATAGGGCATAATGCTTGGTCAATTGTGTTTTTGTACGTTATTTGACTTACTTTGTTCTTATCAATTTTCTAGTGGTATAAATAATACAAAATAAAGAAGTTTGTTCTCATCAACTACAGTGTAATTGGAATTCTACCTAATGTAGAGTTTTAATCATAAGAGTAGTCAATAATTACGGACTTACTCGTACTCATTTGCTTGTAAAATATGCACAACTGTGTAATAAGACCCTCTAAAATTTTATTATTTTCAATCTTTAGACTTTTGTTAATAATAAATGACCTTTTTATATTGATTTGCTAGTAGTTGTTTTCATTTGTTTCATATTCAATTGTTTGCAAAGCATGTAATATTATCTGCTTAAATGATGATGGATAATTCTTTTAATCCTCTAATTCTATTTATTTGTAAAATATAGACTATCATGTCGTAAAAGATATTACTTTGGAAGCATCCTATTTAGCACAAATATAATTAATATTTATGTCATTGATTTGTTAAATATGGGTTAGCACGTCATCTAACCTTTTTTTTATTAGCAAATCTTGTTACTTTTAAAATACAACAAAATATAGTGTCATAATGGGTATCCATCGAGCTTATAGCACTCATTCAAACATAATGTAGATAATTAAATATTTTAAGAACTAAATAATTGGCAATGTTACCTGATAGTACTTGACATTTGATACATAATCTTGACTACAAGAATGCTATAAGTACTGTGAAACTTTGTTACATAATCTTGACTACAAGAACCACCTTCCGCATCAATGTCTTCGATATATCAAAGGGATTCTAGTCATGTGTATAATGTCATCACTTTGGAATAAACTCAAGGTAAATATTCCTAGAATTATATTACAAGACCAAAAATAGGATGTCTCTGCGTAAAACATATGATGTAACAATAGAAATACATTTAATGCATAGTAAGAGCTGCAAGTGATGTGACCAAAGATATTGCATAGTTAACTGGCGTGAGATCCATATGAATCGTACATAGGCAACCATTTACCATGGCAATCACCGGATGCTTGTAACAAATGCTATCAAACACTAGACTAGTTCAGAAGCTATTCCTTCTCTCTAGTACATTACGTGGTTTAGTAGGAGGACCTCTTTCAATCCCTGCGTGAGAGAGCAAAGCCCACAAGTGAGTCACAAATTCGCCTCCTCTGGTCAAATGCTCTGCATGTGCTTTCACATTGTCTGAAGGTGCCACATATAACACCATTTCCGCCCAAAAGTCAGCCAAAATCCTCCAAATCATGTCCTTGTGTTTTATATCATTAGCGAGCTGATTCCTGAGCCGAGCACCCTGGTTGATAACAGTTTCTCCACATGTAGAAAGACCACTATTGTTCTCCGTCATCTTCTTAACCCGGTCCTTCATTCTTTTGCACTTTCGAAAGAAGTCCTTGGCTTCGATGATCGCCCGATCGAACAAGTACTCCGTAACGTAAGCATGACCCGGCAATAGTGATGGAGCGAAAGCAACCAAGTAAGCTAGATACTTGGACAAGCTAGTCGCCACTAGAAAACTCCTCCTTGTTGCAAGTAAGTCTGATCTTTCCAAAGGTAGTTGGTGCTCACATAAGCTAGTGGCGATGTGCCACACTATTATGACCTGAGTCTGTGTCTCTAGCCGACATGCCCACAACAGCTTCTTGGACTCATTATTTACTCTTAGTGAGGCCTGTCCATTCTCCAATATAGTACTGTAATTCGACTTTAGAGCATGAAACACAGCTTGCTTGACTTCTTCAGGCAATTTGATTGGTGCACTTTGTCTCGGCCATCCCTAGTTTGATCAATGTAGACTGCCATTCCTTTGTTGTTCAATAACTTGCAAGGCTTATATGAGTATGACTCGAGGAATGAGTATTGATGAAGCTTTTGCTCCCAAGGCTTCATCAATTTGACCCGACAAATTGCTCCGATTATCCTCTCAATCCACACATTTTCTTGCCATGACTTCTTCTGCACATACTTACAGATCCATATCACTTTAGCCCATTCCGAGAAACCTATAAAGAAGAACTGCATAAGCTCCACCATGATGAACGAGATTATCATCATGCTGGTCACGACTACTTCAACGCTCAACCCATTTGGCATAGTGCCCAGTTGATTTTTATTGTCATGTCTCTTGTAATTCTTCAATATTGATGTCGTAGACCAAATGCCAATAGTGACAAAAATAATCTCGAGCAATTTGAAGTGCAATCGGCCAGCTGGACTATGATACCGTACTTGGTGTAGAAGAAATCGAAAAGAAATGTGAGCTCATTCTCAACGACTCGAAATGCTCGCTTGTAGCCATCTTCTTTCGAGAGCAATCCATGGTGAATCAAATCCCATGTCTTCTTGTGAGCCTCTTGGGGCAATGTGTAGCCAGCATATCTTAAACGGAGGAGCTTGAAGAGTGCAAAAGAGAGGCATACGTCCTTGAACTTGCTGTGGGGGTCTCCTTCTGAGCTTAAGAGCCTCCCTTCACACTTCCACACCTGGGTGAAGAGTTGAGCTTGGATATAAGTTTATTGCCTAGTTTATTGTCTAAATGCGTGGTTATAAAGTGCCTTATTGTATGTAGTCTTCCTTCATTTAATGGTGTAAGCATTTGGTTGGACATATTAACGTGGCATCGAGTACAGATCAAGAGTTCATATGCCAGCACTTTTTTCTCGAAGTCGTTGCACGTAGTGGGTTTAGAACTGTTGGGAATAACGGATTCCCGAAAACTGGATTTGACACCGAATCGAACCCTAAATCAAGCGGAAGACGAAGCCCGGGAAACCAACACGCATCACCGATCCTAAAGCACACCACGGATTTCGAGCGTACCTTTTAGCCACAGATTAAACACCGACGTCGTTGGAGGAAGAGAATCTTGATCCTGTTCGATCCGAGGAAGCCAAATCCTTCGAACGTGTCACTGGTTTTGCTTTGATGAACAACTTGAGAGAGAGAGAGCGTTGAGAGAAAACGTACGTCTTTTTATTTCCAACTAATACGTTTTTCTCTCTCTCCTCCCTTTTATACCTCTCCCTTCCCACAGGCCCTATTCCGTGGGCCGGGCCTTTTGGGCCTAGCATGGGCGGACGGGCCTTAAGCCCACCCCCAATTAAAACCATCATCTCCCACTCGCACATGGTGGGCCGAACAGTATGGTGAATAATCCGTGCGACCAGCATACTTTGAGAGCTCGTTGCTATACATCTGTTAGGAATATATAGCAGCTCATAATGGGCGTCACACTCCGAGTAGATTTAGTATGCACTACCCTAGATCGATCGATCACATTTATATCTCCATTGATCTCTTTTAAACATGATATATATATTATATTCACAATTATAATTATCATAAAGACAGTCATAATTGGTCGACCGGTGAATACAAAACCATAATGTGATTCTCTAAAATCGATCTTCCTCTTTCCTTCAAACTCTCAATTTCAGTCCAGCTTGCTTTTCTAGAAATGCCCCATTAGATCGAATCAACTCATGACCATTGGTAACACCCTAAGATAGCAAACACTAAATAGAAACCTTGAGAATAAGTAAGAGTCATAAGGGGACTAAAAATTGAGGAACTCTTTTCCTCAAGAGTCTCACACGTCATAAAAGTTGAGATCAAACTTTTTGCCACTCTTATTGGTCGTCTCATGCATACGTAGTATGAAATATGTATTACGGTAGTAACTCCTTTCCCATGGAGCGTATGTCTACACTTTTCAATATCGTACAGATGATAGTTCAGACATACCCAATGTCTAACTTGAGTTCACGTATCTACTCATTCACAAAATTCATCGAACTCACATCGGCATCTTAGATAGATAGAGTAAAATATGTGGGGTATTTTACTTTCAGACATCGTAAGAATTATGTCCTCATCTTAACACTCAGTTAAGGCGACATACGTGTTTTAAGCTTGAGCTCTCGATTATCACCTAGATAATAAGCTTAAAAACAGTCTCATCTCTATTTATCACACAAGAAATGAGGCGATTACCCGTGTGAGTGGGCTAATCTTATATCTGTCCGACATACTTCTCAACTTAAAATAATGCACTGAGCATTAAGATGCATAAAGATTATACTAAGGTTCATAGGCATTAATCAATGAAAAACAAAATTTCATAAATGTGAACAACTCAGGGAAATTACAATTCAGTACATCAGACTCTACGCAATCCTAGAGATTTTACATGACCACAAAACACATCTCTAGGTATTGGCTTTGTCATATGATCTGCTACCATTCTATGCGTAGATATGTACCGCAAGTTCACATCCTTTCGTGCAACCATATCTTTTACAAAGTTATACTTGGTATCTATATGTTTGGTCTTGCCATGATACTTTGGATCTTTGGTGTACGCTATAGCTTCTTGGCTATCACAATTAACCAACAATGGATTTGCAGCTTTCTCAATAACACCTAAATGATCCAAAAATCTCTTAAGCCAAACTCCTTCTTGTACCGCTGCGCGATAACGCCACGAACTCAGCTTCCATCGTGGATAAGGCTATGCATGTTTGCTTCTTATTGCTCCATGATATGGCGCCATTGTTCAGTAAGAAAGCAAAACCGAGGTAGATTTTCTTTCATCTAAATCTCATCCCCAATCAGCATCTGAATAGCCTTCAAGTCGCAGATCCTTTCCTTGGTAATTCAACTTGAAATCAGCAGTTCCCTTCAGATACCTCAGTATTCTCTTAACGGCTTTCCAATGTGCTGGACCTGGATTGGATTGGTATCTACTCACCATTCCAACTGCAAAGCATATGTCGGGTCTTGTACACATCATAGCATACATCAAGCTCCCAACCGCACTAGCATAAGGAACATGTTTCATTTGTTCCTTCTCTTGTGGAGTCCCCGGGACACGATCTATGGCTCAATCCTTCACCTTTTGCAATAGGAGTGTCTATGGGTTTACGAGTCTTGCATACGAAATCGTTCAAGAACCTTATTTATATAGGTTTCTTGCGAAAGAGACAACGATCTCTTCGAACGATCTCTCGAAATCTTAACTCCAAGAATGTATGCAGCCTCACCCATATCCTTCATCTCAAAGTTAGAAGACAACCATCTCTTGACAATATTAACCAACTCCATATTGCTTCCGGCAATCAGTATATCATCAACATATAATGATATGATCACAAAATGATCCTTGGATCTTTTGATATATACACAATGATCCTCATCAATCATTGTAAAATCATATGCCACTATGGCATTATGAAAACGTATATACCATTGTCTTGATGATCGCTTAAGACCATATATCGACCTCAAAAGTCGACATACTTTTTCTTCTTGGCCTTTCACTATGAAACCAGTAGGTTGTTCCATATATATTTCTTTCTCTAATTTTCCATTGAGGAAAGCAGTCTTTACATCCATTTGATGTAACTCAAGATCCAGACTAGCTACTATTGCCAAAATAATGCGAATCGAGGTAAATCTCACTACGGGAGAAAACGTATTTTCATAATCAATTCCTTCTGTTGATTATACCCTTTCGCCACAAGGCGAGCCTTATGCCTTTCAATCGAGCCATCAGCCTTTCGCTTTATTTTGAGAACCCACTTGTTCCCAATAGCTCTGCGTCCCTTTGGAAAATCAACCGGTTCCCAGACTTGGTTTGATTTCATTGACTTCATTTCCTCTTCCATTGCACGAATCCATTTTTCTTTACTAGGGCACTTCAGAGCCTCATTGATATTTCTTGGCTCATCCTCATCTTGTGGAGCAACCATAAAAATTTCCCCTTCAATGTCAAAACGTCGACGGGGAATACTTTGGCGACTTGTTCGCCTTACGGGAGATTGTACACTTTGCACATCATTCCCTATTACGCTCCCACTTGGATGAACTCCACCAATATCATTATCTTGATCCAAAGTCTCAAATAGGGAGTGATCTTCCCCTATTTCGGACTTCTTAGGAAACTCATCCTCTAAGAATGTAACATCTCGTGATTCAAATTCAGTTACACTCCCACTTTCCTGCTCACCAATGAACACATACCCTTTCGAGTGTTCCGAGTATCTTATGAAAATACTCTTCTTTCCTCTGGGACCTAATTTCCCAAATTTGTGAGAGGACTCATGTGTGTAGGCAGCACAACCCCATGGCTTAAGAAAACTTAAGTCCGGTTTTCTACCCGTCCATAACTCATATGGAGTGGAAGTAACTGATTTGGAAGGCACCCGGTTAAGTATATAGGCAGCAGATTAACAATGCATCACTCCAAAAGGTGATAGGTAAGTTAGCATGCGCCATCATAGACCTAACCATTTCCAGTAGGGTTCTGTTTCTTCTCTCTCGCAACACCATTTTGTTGAGGAGTATATGGAATAGACAACTGTCTTTCTATTCCTTTTTCATCACATAATTTTCTGAACTCATCGATAAATATTCTCGACCTCGATCGGATCTCAATGTTTTTATTTTCTTGTCTAATTGATTTTCTACCAGGTTCATAAACCTTTTGAAACAACTTATTGCTTCAGACTTATGAGAAATCAAATAGACATATCCGAATCGAGTATAATCATCAATAAAGGTGATGAAATAAACAGCCTCATGCCTTCCTCTCACATTCATTGGACCCGACATCAGAATGGATTAAATGCAAAGGAAATTCAGCTCTTTTTCCCTTTCCCAAATGGTTTCCGTGTTGTTTTTCCTTCTCGGCAATGCTTACATATGGGTAAATCGACTTTTTCAATGTTACCCAACAAGCCATCTTTGGCTAGTCTATTCATACGTTGTTGGCCAATGTGACCAAGCCTAGCATGCCACACATTCACATCATTATCATAGGTATTAGAAGATGTGATAAGGGAATAACAAACATTTGCATTAATATACTCAATATCCAATACAATAAAACCATCCAGAAAATAACCACAACCATAGTAATTTGTATCTAAAAACAAATCCACACCTCTACTATAGAAGTTCAAATTAAAACCTAATTTAACCAACATTAATACAGACACTAAATTCCGACGAATCTCCAGAGCATACAACACATCATGAAGTAACAACTTGCGTCCACCACGCATATTCAATTGGCATGTGCCAATTCCTTTCACTTCAGCTCTGGAGTTGTTTCCCACATAGATCCACTTAGTTCCAGTTGGTACTCGTCGGAATTCTACGAAGGATCCTCTATCCTTCGCTACATGGTCCGTCGCTCCTGAATCCACAGTCCACAAAGGATTAGACTCAATTAAAAACACAGAACTCGACACATAAGCAAAGTTCTGAAAAGTACAAGGGGTGCATACCTTCTTTGGCTCACGACAGTCGCGAGCATAGTGACCCTTCTTGTCACAGTTGTAGCATTTCACCCTTGCTAACTTCTTCTTGTGAGGACGCTTTCCTCTATCATGTTGGTTAAACTTGGGTTTCTTCCCTGAAGGACCAGCTTCTTCCTTGCCTTTCCCCTTATCAAACCAGCTAGGGCGCTTGCGCTTGGAGCTCGAAGCTCCATTTGAGCTAGAACCAGCATAATAGAGTTCAGCATCCGGCTTAGCCGCCAACAGGCGGTCCTCTTCCAGCTCAAGATGACGCATCGCATCCTCAAAGGTTTTGATGTTTTCATTATGAGTCAGGTGCACCTTCATATGCTCCCAACTCTGAGGCAAGGAACGAATCACCGCTTGCACTTGCTGCTCATCTGTGAGGACATGGCCAGCGTCTCTCAGCTCAATTATCATGTTTGACATCTTTCTAAGATGTTGCTTCATGGTCTGACCATAAGGCTTCTTATAGGAGTCAAACCTGATAGTGAGCTGCCTCAGTCTAGTCACCGAAGTGTGACCAAATCTAGCTTCCAATGCCTCCCACATTTCCTTGGCATTGTCAAAACGCCGAAACTCTCGCATGACGTCATTTTCCATGCTGCTCAGCAACGTGATGTGAGCTAGAGAGTTCATTCTTTTCCACACAGAAAAAGCTTCTTTGTCCTTTTTGTGCTGTTCAGTGGTTCCATCTTCAGGTTCAACCATGGTCATGACAAGAGCCTCAAGTGCTTCTTGCTCTTCCAGCACATACTGGATTTTCATTTGCCAAATTTCATAGTTGTCTCCATTGAGCTTTTCACCTTTGTTCAGCTCAGCAACTATGCTCTTTGTGGCTGAAGCCATTGATCTGAACAAATCAGACAAAATATGCACGAATTATTAATGCCTATCTTTTATGCATCCCTATTTGCATAGACCCATCATATTAATAAATAACTTCAAGTAAGGCTTGAGAATCAAAAGGTCACTACGTTTCCAATCATCCTCCAAAAATCCTAACTTAAAACTATCATTAATATGATTGTCATATGCAAAATCAATTCTATGAAGCTACAAAAACTTCTATAACTACCCATAGCTAATTACCCACAAAGAACAAAGCAATAAAGAAAGCAACGAGATAATTGAATTCCAATAAAACAATAATGCTTTCAATCAATACAACTAACATATCAGTTGTTACATCAATAACAATTGGGTAGTAAACAATACATTATATGTCCACAAAGCACACTTAACATACATCAGCCAATACAACTAACACATAGTCGCACACGAACCGGGAAAGATCCTCTTTTGTTCAATTTCTTGATCTTTTCCCTTGTAACAATACAGTAATATTCATTTACAAAATCTATCACAATTTTCTTATAGGAAGCAGCTCCGTTGACATCTCATATGCGATTCAACACATCTTGCCATTCAGGTGGAAGAGTGCTTATGAAAAATCGCACCATCTCTGACTGTGACATAGGACGACCATTCCATATAACATGTTGAATTTTCCCGTTGACTTCAAGGACGTGATCAATTAAGTCACCACTCTCCCATCGATGATCGGTCGGCTCGGCCATCAACTTAGAGACAGCCTTTCCTTTTGTTCATCGGTCACGCGCGAATAGGTGTGCGCAACCTCGGGGAGGCATTGTTCCGCAACAAATGCAGAACAAATAAGGGATTACATATAATCCACATAGACTTAATTGAAAAAGAAACACATTCTTTTCCCTCCCTTTTTTTTTTTTTTTTTTTGGTCAACGGTCAAAGTCAACGGTCAACGGTCGTCGCCGGTCCACGGTCGTCGGTCGGTCGAACCAGACGGAACGGTCGGACGGGACGGACCGGTCGGGCGGCTCGCGGACCGACGCACGTGCGCGCGTGCGGGGATGACGTCACGAAGACGTCATCCGCACGTGCTCGCCACGTGCCTTGGTCTCCGGCGGTCGATCGCCGTCCGGTGACCGTTCGGCAACCGACGTCGGTGATGACGTCATCGTTGACGTCATCCGAACGGTTACCGACCGTTGGATGACGCCACGGTGACGTCATCACATGACGCCGTGGTGACGTCATCATGTGACGTCACGCGTCGGTCCGCGGACCGGGCGCGTGCCGGTTCGCCCGTCGGTGGCGTGCACGCGCCGGTTCGCCGACCGGCGCGTGCGCCGCACGCGCTGGCCAATGCCCGGCGCTTCGGCGCGTCGCGCCACGCGCGAGCCTTCCGGCCCCGCGGGTGGGCGCGTGCGGTGGTGTCCGGCGGCGGTCGACACATCGCCGGACTCGTCTCGACGTCGCGCTTCCTCCTATGCAATCACAATTTTATTTTGACTTACGAAAACTCGGAAAATTGGCCGAAAAGCGCTCGGGTGTCGGGATTTTGGCCCGGTTCCGTACGGCCGAAAGGATTTCGCGAAAAAATCAATCAAAAACACATCAAATTGATCGGGAAAACGTGAACTAGGGCTCGATACCAATGTTGGGAATAACGGATTCCCGAAAACTGGATTCGACACCGAATCGAACCCCTAAATCAAGCGGAAGACGAAGCCCGAGAAACCAACACGCATCACCGATCCTAAAGCACACCACGGATTTCGAGCGTACCTTTTAGCCACAGATTAAACACCGACGTCGTTGGAGGAAGAGAATCTTGATCTTGTTCGATCCGAGGAAGCCAAATCCTTCGAACGTGTCACCGGTTTTGCTTTGATGAACAACTTGAGAGAGAGAGAGCGTTGAGAGAAAACGTACGTCTTTTTATTTCCAACTAATACGTTTTCTCTCTCTCTCCTCCCTTTTATACCTCTCCCTTCCCACAGGCCCTATTCCCGTGGGCCGGGCCTTTTGGGCCCAGCATGGGCGGACGGGCCTTAAGCCCACCCCCAATTAAAACCATCAAGAACAACCGACTTCCTTAAAACAAGAGCCATTTCTATTTCACAAATAACTTAGCGGAGTCATACACCCATAAGAGGTTGGGCCAGGATTGCTACTTGTAATCCTGCTTTGCTTAAAGTTAGGAGGTTATAATTTGCCTCATTTGCATTTAGATTCCCTCTACCTTGTTGCTTAATTTTTTTTATTGAATTTTACTAACGTGCAAAATGAAATCAAATAACCTAAGTGTGATAAACGATGCATGCTGAGATAAAGAATCCAAAAGTAATATGAGTCAAATGTAATCAGGATTGACAAGAGGAGATCCTCCACCTCCATTTGTGTTCTTATTCAGTGCGTCAGTAAGCCCAACTATATGTCCAATTGAAGGGGGTTAGTTTTGAAATCTATCACTCAACACATCAATAAATGAGATTCATTAAAATACAGTGGTAGGTAGAGGTTCATATTGTCATTTATTGCCTCAATAGTCCTAAACATAGATCCATGTGCAAGAGGCTAGTTTTAAAATTTATCACTCAATGCATCATGTGTGCTAGAAGACTATGTTGGGTCCAAAAGTCATAAGTCTATTGCGCTTTTACCAATCCAATCCTAAACCTTTCAAATTTGCGAATTGAATCCTAAACATCTTCACATTTTGCCCATTGAGTCCATCTGGAAATCACTGACATAGATGCCGATTGTCTTAGGTGGACAATTTTTATAATTTTATTAAAATTTCTGAATTTTTCTTTTTTTTTCTTTGTTTTCCTTTTTATTCCTTCCAAGCCCGGTCGATTGAACCTCACCGGCCACTTTGGACAAGGGTCGCTAGCCCTCGCATGTTGTCACTGGGCCTCGACTATTGTCGACCTCACCTCGGCCGTGACCGGCAACAATTGGCAAGCAACCCTTGCTAGACTTGATTGAAATAAAAGGAAAAGAAAAAAATAAAAAAAATAAAAAGATAAAATGATAAAAAGATAAATTTTAATAAAAAAATTGTGCATGTTAGTGCTCACTATTGACACTGTCGTGTCCACATTTAAAATTGGTTAGATAAACTCAAATAGCAAAACATGAAATGATTTGGGACTCAAATAACAAAATTGAAAAATTTAGAACTGAATTAGTAAAAGTGTATTAAATTTAGGAGTTTTTGGACAATTTTCCGATGTCCGATCATGCTTTATCCTATGGTATCGCGTAATTTATAATGCATACTATTATAATTTCTGTTGTACTTTTTTAACAATTAATCGAGATTTTTTTTTGTGTGTGAGAAGAAGATCTGTATTAAATTTTAGTTTAGGGAAAAAAATCGAACTGTTAGAGATGTACCTTTTCAATGGTGATTAATTCAGCTTCGTTAGCCAATGGGGTCCGATGGTCCCGTGCGGGCACAGCCTCCTTCTTCCCAAGATACCTCTTGATGAATCTCTTAGCAAGAACAAAGTTATACTCCCATCTCTCCTCTTCACCCCTCACCAAATATGTGTACCCTCTCATGCGAATCGGATCGACTTCACCAGGTGCAACGCCCCCACTTTCGTGCTCCACGCTCATATAATCAGCAATCACTTTTGTAGTCCTCTCCAAAGATTGCCGGCTCGCCGCCATCAAGGCCCGAGCCCTCTCGTCGATCTTCAAGGACAATATTAAAAGGAGGTACGGGGTCGCGAGCCCCGCGTTGGAATTGTCTTGGGATCGCCGGTCTACCAAAATGAACAACCAAATCGATTTGATCAGGACCAGCCATTTGTAGCTCTTCCACTTCTCGTTGTCCTCGAGACCGTATGCCGAGATAGAATCGGCGCTCCCGAGGACGATCACGAGGAACACGCCCAGACAGGGAATAACTCGTTGAACGAAGCGTCTTGCATGAGGCCTAGAGCGTAGGTGAGTGCGTAGGTTGAGAGAGTGTAGGCTGCGAAAGTGACGAGCTGGAACATGCTGCTGCTGCAGTGGCGCCGGCATGAGCCGAAGGTGACGAGGAAGAGGAGCAAGAAGGCGGTGACTATGACTAGGAGCTCGATCTTCGCAAGCCTCCCCAGCAGCATGATGAAGTCCATGATGAGATTGTTGCTTGAGATCGGCGCTAGTGCCATCGCTGTCTTTAGGTTCGTTTCCACCAAACTCCTCATTATTGGTACTGATTACTTAATCTGGTTATTCAGGTTCCTATTGGAGAAAGAAATGATGGAATTTATGAGAGAGAGAGAGAGAGAGAGAGAAGAGAGAGAGAGAGAGACGCAAAGTTTTGATTATGCTAGAGTACTGAAAACACTTCATGGACGTATATCTATCACGGGAGAATCAGTGGCTTTTGGGAGGTTCAAGGGAAAGGAGATAAGGAAAAGAACGAAAAAGAAAGGAAGTTGACGACGAGAGCTTTAGGAATGGGTTTGTTAAAAGAAAGGGAAGTCGAAATTATCTTTGCCATATTATTTTTTTTTGTTTTTTTTTTTTTGAACTTTTGGCAAGTACTAACAAAATTCCAAACAGTGGGCCCTCTCCCTATATATGTGTCAATCAGTCAATCAATTGGCCTAGTACAGTCTACTTGGCACTCGTGAAGTATGCGGTTGGTTTCGGCACTCGTGAAGTATGCGGTTGGTTTCGCTGTCTAGGAAGTCACATGTGGTTAGGAACTTGAGCGGAGCCGCCGGCGTTTCAAGAAATCAGGCAGTTTCACCTTGGAACTGCTCTTAAACTAAACGGTTTGATTTATTCAAGTTGGTTTTCAAGTTGAACAGGCTCATAGCTTTACGAGAAATGTGTGCCTTCGAATGTTCAAGAAGAGGAAGATTAACAAGAGTGAGGTAACTTGCTCATAGCTTATTATAACATCAAAAAAGAAGTACTATAAAATAGGGATGTATAACAGTCCTGGTCCAACTTGAAAATCGAACTGGATTAGAATTGGTCGATTAGGAGTGGTTACTGTGGTAATCGATCCGGTTCTTAATTCTCAAGTTTTGAAAGCTAAAATGACCTATCTAGTTTCTGATTTTAAGTAAGGAACCGGATCAATTGAACCATTGACAATACCCTATCAAAATTTATGAAGGTCATCTCGTTGATCTAGAGGATTCGGCTGCACGCGTTTTCATCTAAGACAAATGAGAGGCTGCTTTTTGACTAATGCGCAGAGGAGCCTCAATTTTTCTTCACGTATAGAAAATTCACAACTTGCCTTCTTTTGGAGCCTTGCACGAGCTGTCCAAGTTGATTGAGACTTCTCTTCTCCGTCACCATAGAAGGGCGAGAAACTCCTCCGGATGAGTCAAGAGAGAACACTAGAAGAAACGAAGGAAAAAGAGAGTCTCACTTTTATTAGTATTTTAATCATAATAAGTATACAAAAAATCATAAAAATTTATCATGAATGTACAATTAAATTCTAAAATTTTCAAAAAGTCCTTTCATCAATACTATTAATTTGGTTAACAGAAAATACTAACGTAGCATTTTAAAATTATTTTCACTCTCATATGTAGTATTTTTGTTATTTTTTTCCTTTAAATGTATTTAGATGAGATTAAAAAACTGAAAAAAAGGCTAAAATGTCTAAAGTGTACTTTGTTTCATATAAATGTTTGAAATGATCAAATCAATTTCAAATAAGGACTCGATCTTACTGGCCGGCCAAATTTTCGCAAACAAGCAACTCTTGATTTTTCCAGCTGTCGAAACATGGGCATCCATCTAGCAAAGGGCATGATGCTGATTTTTCCTTCGGCCTGGAGAGCGGCCAAGCAATCCTGCAACATGCATCTCACTTACGTAGCTAAGAATAGAATCAGAGTTTCCCTACCTTTGGGAGATTGCGCCCCTGAGCTACTGGAAGCCGGCTGTGAATCGGCAATCAGGTCATCGGGTTCAGCGACGTGTTTGAAACCATTAACAAGATTCTGACTTGGGTGGATCAAAACATCAAAATCAATCCATGATCAAGCTTCAACCCATTTAAGGAATTAAAATGTTCTGTGAAAAGTGTTTCCATAAAAATCTAACCCAGAAAAATCCAGACCACAATTCCCTGCAAAAAAATTGAGAAAACGAAGATGCGACGTGTATTCAAGAAACGTTAAGCCTCTAATGCGCCTCATCCTGTTCTTCACCGATCTTGACCTCCGCCATGGCGTCCAGCTGGAAGAGTGCGGAGAGGCCCGACGTCGAGCTCCGCCAGCCCAGATTCGTGGAGAAGCTCTGTCATGAAGCCGAGCATCAGTCAACCCTCACCGAGGGTCAACTGCTCTCGCCGGGAAAATCCAACCGGCCATGACGCACGCCCCCACCACCTGCAGTCTCTCTCTCTCTCTTCAGGTTTGAGACTTCTTTTTTTCCTTTTCCTTTTTCTTTTATTTTTTTGGTTTTCCAGTTTTTCTTTTTCCGTTGGAATCGAATTCAAATCCTTATTTTAAATTGAACCCAACACTTCAGAATTTATTTGAAATAAGGTTAATTGTAAATTCTTATTTGAAGAAATAATCCCACTTGCCCTTATTTATAATTTTCCCTCATCAATTATGATTCCTTTCATGTGCAAATGTCTCAAATACACTTGAGATCATGAGCCCTAGTAATTGGATTTTCTTTCCATATATGTATCCATTTCACTTCTAATACATTCACTCAATCTTGTGATTATAAGCATCTAGGTTGAGCTCTTCTTAAAATCACATTTTCATGTTTTTTTTTTTTAGCCCCAGGAAGGAAGTTCTTTTTGCATTGAAATTGGTTACGATAATACAGTCCTGGAGATCAAAAGGAAGATAAAAAAATACCACAGAAAACCTGTATGTGGCCAAACTTTTGCTTTCGACTAACGAGGTTCTCGAAGAAGAGCTTGATGTCGAGGCTGCGGCATCCTCAATCACTCCCACATTCCAATCATTATTGTTAGGGATGTGCATAGTCCGAGGGGGCAGTTTCCACCTTAGAACTAGGAACCACCTGCTAATGACCATTCCGAAAAATTGGAACTAGGAACCACCCATTAATTACATGGATTTAGTTCCCGGGTGGATCCATGGAATTGATCAAGAAGTTTTTTCCTTCTTCTTTTTTTTTTATCTTATTTTATTTTTTTCTTCAATTCTTCATCCCATTACCCAAAAATAGGACATTAAACCCAGAACGCCATAGCTCCTGTAACATCATATGCTCAAACCATCATTGGACCTCCATCGGACCTCCATCTCTGGTTACCTTCGACCAACATATGGGAATTTGGCAACATTCATCCTCATCATCATCCATTCAAGACTTATGATCGTAGCCACATCACAAATAAAGAGGACATTCATAGAGATATGGCCGAAGCACAAAGCCAAGGTAACCAAAGATTGAAGAGATTCGGACTCAATAGAGATGAAATCTGAATGAAAATATACCTAGTAATCAACAAAAAGCCTATACCGCACACCATATATTCACGTACTCCTTCTGACAATTCGAAATCAAAGATCGATCCTAACAAATTTGGTTTGGGCATTTCTTCAAACTCTAGCCAGCATGGATCGAGAGGGAGATATTGCACATCATTCACACTCAAATCTAAGCATATCTCCAAATCAGAGATTAATCTCTATTTTTTTAATATTAAAAATTAATATATTATTATAATATAATTTGTCCAATTCTGCTGGGCGGGTGAACGGGTGGGCCCTTGGAACTAGGATTCAGATTGGTACTCACCGGTTCCCATCAATTGGAATTGAGAGCTGGACCAATCCCCTTAAGAACCATTGGTTCCAGGCAATTCCAATTCGGTTTTAGGCAGTTCAGGCTAGTCACGGTTCCTTTGCACATCTCTAATTGTTGTGCCGAAGCCACTGCCATCCACTAAAATTGAACTTAGCATACGAACGCCACCATCCGAAGTACGGCTTCCCATCAAAGTTAATGTGAATGATCCTATGAAACCCTTGAGAGAGATAGTTCGATTCCTAGAAGATTTCCCTCTCAAGTGGGTGATGCTGTTTGTAGATGGAACTGAGCTTGAAGATGATTGCCAGATATTCGATTTTGAGCTTCAGGAAAATTATAGTGTCGACAAGCGTAGCAAGCCTTTGTCGAAGAAGTTCGGGGTGATGGTGTTGCCATGGAAAGCGAGCCTAAAAGTTGTAGTGGAAGTGAAGCCGTGGGACAAAGTAAAGATTCTAAGGAAAGAGCTTGAGAAGATGTAGCCGAGCTCAATTCCCTCAGAGAAGTATTTTCTCAAACAAAAGGAGAGTGGGATAAATGAAGATAATTCGTTCAAATGGCACAACGTCTAGATGGGTGATGCTATTGAGGTTTTCAGGGGAACGCCATCACTGTGATTTCTGGTTTTTATTTCCAATATCCATTCGATGCAATTCCTCGGAACATTTATGGCATGATGGCAATAAGGTTCTTAGTGTAAATTCATTACAATGGTTTAGCAACAAATGCAATCCCCTCTTATATTCTATATTGACGTTATCAGGTTTTCTGAGATCCATTTCTTCTTTCTCTTCCTTTTTATTTTTATTTCATTATGACTCTCCTCTTATGTAAGTGTTTTGGAACATAATCTAGTCTGGGTGCATGAAATTTGCATCTATTTCAATCCCATCTGCCAAGTCAGCAATAAAACACTTCACTTGTTGATTAATATGTGTCTAGTAAAGCCCACATTTCAGGTTTTTCGGAAAATTATTTTCCCTATCACCTTTCCTCTTCCATGAATACCCCCACCTTCTCCCTCTCCTCTATTGCTCTGTCTTCTGGCTCTCTTAAACACCCCTTACATTTTCCTCCCCTAAATTCACTATCGCCGCCTCCTCCCACCAGTAGCCGCTCCAACATCCCAACGTCCCCTCGTCCGCCACCGCCGCTGCAACACCCAACATCTCCTTGACCTATCTCTCCCTCCCACCCATCCGGCGAGCCCAATCACTCCTCCTCCAGGTGTCCTCCCTTGTCTCCAAGCTCTTCGATGTCTTCTCCGATCGTGCTCTCTGGCTTTCCTCCCTTCGCGGATCTCTCCCTTCCTTCTTCTCCTCTCAATTGCAGTCGTAGTCCGCTCAGTCTCATGTTGTCCTTCACAATCCACCTCCGTCTTCGACGAAGGAGATTCTCTCTCTATTCACTTCCCACCAGACTCAGCTCTTCAAAGCCTTGTACAATGGAGAGAGACAAGGTGGGGTATTCATGGAAGAGAGAAGGTAAGTGAAATTGATTTCTAAAAAATCTGAAATATGGGCCCCCGTTGAACACGTGTCAATAAATAGATGAAAGTATTTTATTGCTAACTTGACAAACTAGTTGTACCCAATATTTTATTACATTAAATGCATAGAGAGAATTGCAAGTGGTGCAACCAAACACATTGCACTGCTACGGAGCACGAGATCCACATGAAACATACAAAAGCAACTATTTATTATCGCAATCATCGATTAATTACAACTAATGCTACCAAACACTGGATTAGTTCAGTGGCTCTTGCTTCTCTTCAATACATTACGTGGCTTTTTAGGAGGCCTTCTCTCGATCACTGCGTGAGAAAGCAAAGCCCACAAGTGAGTCACAAACTCCCCTCCTCTAGCCAAATGCTCCGCATGAGCTCTAGCGTTGTCCGAAGGTGCCACATACAACACCAGTTCCACCCAAAAGTCGGCCAGAATCCTCCAAATAATTTCCTTGTGTTTTTATATCATTCACTAGCTGATATCCGAGCTGAGCACCCCATTCGATAACAGTTCCTTCACGCCCAAGCCAGCCCCTGCCCATTCTCTTCATCTCCTCAACCCTACAATTCTGAAAGAAGTCCTTGGTTTCAATGATTGCCTGATTGAACACATAGTCAGCAACTGAAGGGTGATCAGGCAGTAGCCATGGAGCGAAAGCAACCAAGTAAGCCAAATACTTGGACAAGTTAGTCGCCACTAGCGAATTCCTCGTTATAGACGAGTTTGATGTTCCTTGCTGCAGTTGATGTTCACAGAAGCTAGTGGCGATGTGCCACACCATTATAACTTGAGTCTGCGTCTCAAGCCGACATGCCCATGATAGCTCGTCGGATACAAGGTTTCTTTTCAATGAGGCCTCTCCGTTCTCCAATTTAGTATCTTTAATCGACTTCAAAGCATCAAACACTGCTTGCTTCACTTTTTCATCCAATTGTATGGGCTTACTCTGTCTCTGGCCATCTCTAGTCTGATCAATGAAGGCCGCCATGATTGCATTGTTCAATAACTTGGAAGGTTTATAGGAGTACGACTCGAGGAATGAGTACTGACGAAGCTTTCTCTCCCAAGGCTTCCAAGATCGGACCCCACATATTGCTCTAATCATCCTCCCAATCCACAAATTCTCTTGCAATGACTTGTACTGCACATACTTGCAAATAAATATCACTTTAGCCCAGTCCGAGAAAACCGTAAAGAAGAATTGCATGAGCTCCATGATGAGGAACGAGATTGTCATCACAATAGTAACGAATACGTCAACACTCAACCCATTTGGCATAGTGGTGAGTCGACAGTTACTGTTGTGTCTCTTGTGCTGCTTCAAGAGTGATATAGTAGTCCAAATGCCCATGGCGATGCCCATTAACTCTAGTAATTTGATTAGCAACCAGCCACGTTGGAATATGATACCGTACTTGGTGTAGAAGATATCGAAGAGGAACGTGAGCTCGACCTCAACAACTTGAAACATTCGCTTGTAACCGTCTTCTTGTGAGAGCAATATATGGCGAATCAACTTCCATGCATTATCATGAGCCTCTTGGAGCAATGAGTAGCGAGCATATATCAGACGGAGGAGCCTGAAGAGTGCAAAAGAGAGGCATTTTTCTTTCATCTTCTTGTGGGGGTCTCCTCCTTGCGAGCTTGAGAGCATGCATCCACATTTCCACACCTGAGTAAAGAGTTAAGCTTGCACATCAGGTTATGGCCAAGTTAAGTGTTCGAATACGTGGTTATAATGTGTCTTACTATGTGTAGGCTTTTTCCACCTAATGGTTTATACTAAGACATATAAATGTCTTATTAGAGTATAGGTCAAGAGTTGCCGCGACCTCTCTTTTCCATTTGGAAGGGAAAAGACATTGATTTCAGGGGCATTGCCCTAAGGGAGGCCACATCCAAGGATAAAAAGACTAAGCCTGGCCCAAACTCCCAATATAAACTTACACCTAAAACTAAAGCCTAAATAAACCTAGCCCACGAAAAACCTTAACTAGCAAGCCCAGACGGGAAGGCCTTCAGCCGGCCCACAGGTTGGACCAGATCAGACCCGGCTTCACCACCAACTTGAGCCGACTCCCTCTTGGTGCCTCCTTGCTCCTCGGGGCTTCGACGGAGACGGCCAGAACAAGTGGTGTCACTCATCTCGGCCTGGTCGCATGCCCGCTCCAGCATCGCCTCACCCTTTTCCTAGCCAACGCCGCTGCTTTGCCTAGCTAGCCACCGCCAACCAAGATTTGCCTCTACCAAACTTGGCAACCATGATGAATTTGCTAAAGCTAGCTCACACAAAACAGGAGCTATTTATTTCCCAAATAACTGAGTCAGGTCGTACACGTATAAGAGGTAGACTTACACGGAAGGGGAGTAGTAATTGTAATCTCATGTGGCTTAAGTACGTAAATATAATGTGCCCAATATAAATAGTCTTCATCTTTTTAATAGTTTAAACTTTTGCGTTAGAATGAAAGTCACATTAGTATAATGAAAGCATGCCAAGATAAAGAACCCAAAAACAATATGACTCAAAAGTAACTGGGAGTTGGCAGAAGGAGATTTCTACCCACATTCGTGTTCTTATTCCGTGCCTCAGTACTAATCAGACGATTGTTGGTATACCACTTCAGTGGTGAAAAAGGTTTGTGTCCTTATGATTTGGGTAACCTTTTTGCACTTTTTTTTTTTTTCCAATTTTTAGCATGAAAAGAAAATCCTTACTAAATCAAAGTTGGGAAAAATAAAAATAATCAGACGACTATTGGTATACCTCTTCAACGGTGATTAGAGGGGATCCACAAAATGGCACCCGATAGTCCGGTGCCTCCTGGACGCCGGGGGAATCCCTACACACCTCAGGAAAGAACGAATACTGCCATCGCCAATCTCAAAATACTCCCCTCATCACCCCAGACCAGATACGTGTACCCTCTCATGCTAACCGGATCAACTTTTTTTTCTTTTTTCTCGATCGAAAACCAGATCCACGTCACCAGCTGAACGGCCTTTACTTTCGTACTCGACGCTCATATAATAATCAGCAACCACTTTTGTGTTCGACTCCAAAGAATGCCGGCTCGCCGCCATCATGGCCTGAGCTCTCTCGAAGAACTTCACGGCCAAGACCATGAAGAGGCACTCGGCCGCGACCAACACTTTGGACCCGTCGCGGAAGTACAATTCAATTAACCAGACCAACCAAATCGATTTGATCAGGAGCTGCCAATTGTTTCTCTTCCACTGCTCGTTGTCGTCGAGACTGTACGTGGAGATAGAATCAGTGCTCCCGAAGGCAATCATGAGGAGCATTGCCCAGATGGGGAATAGCTCGTTGTGGGACGGAGCATCGTGCATGAGGCTTGGAGCGTAGGTGAGTAAGAAGGTTGAGAGATTGTAGGCCGTGAAAATGAAGAGTCGGAACATCTTGCTGTTGCAGCGACGTCGCCACGAGCTAACAGTGACGAGTGAGAGGAACAAGAAGGCGTTGAAGATTACTAGGAGCTCGATGTGCAAGAGCCTCCCCACGGGAGTTTTCAGGGACTTCATGTTGCCCAACGTGACATTGCAGTTTCTGATTGTCGCCAGCTCCTTTGCCATATTTTTGTTCGTTTCCATCAAGTTCCTCATGATTGGTACTGATTGTTGGAACCAAAAGGATTTGGAGGGAGAGAGTGTAAACACACAAAGAGAAATTATATTACACAATATGCCTTGTAAAAGCTTAATGGAGTACCCACACAAGCTTTGCTAAGCTTAAAACTCTCTCTAAAATCTCACTCTCTCACTAAAAAAACTAACGTAACCCTATATTTATAAGCATCTTCCACCGCCTGGACTTCACCGTCTGAACTCCACCGCCATTGTCTTCAACGTGCAAGAGTTGAAGTTGAACTTTTCTTCTTGGTTAAGAGTCAACAATTGTGGGCTACTTTTCCTTCACGTCCAAGTTGCCAGCCGCAAGTTTCTCTTTCCTTCGTGCTTACACTTGTTGCCCGCCTCCAGGCTTCATGCATAATGGACTTTCATTATTATATTAGGTGTTGACTCCAACACTCTCCCTCAACACCTAATACTCTTCTTCTATAGCATTTGATATTCATCTTCTTCAGTTGCCTCGGCAACTGTGACTTCCAACTGAGCTTTGCGAAGCTCGGATTTTATCAATGCCATTTCAGTTTGCATATCAGTCTATTTTTCCTTCTCATGGAACTTCTTCTCTACAATCTTCCATTTGTTTTTGCCCCTGGGGATCTTTTTCTCTGGGCAACATTTCTTGAGCCTTTGCAATTCCTTGAGCTTGTACCGGAGCTTCTCCTGCTCCCTTTCTTTGAGCTTGAGCTCCTTGTCCTTTTGCTTCAGCATTTCATCCTTCTTTTTCAATATCTCCCGCATCTCTTGCAGTTCCTTCTCGCGACCGCTTGTTGAAGCTGCTTCTTGCTTCTTCAAGCTTGCCCATGGCTTGCTCTTCTTTGGGGATGTCTTAATGGCTATCACATCATCTGCCTTGATGATACCGGTGGCTACAGGATCTTCTTGTTCCTTTGCTGCAACAATCGCTTGGAGACTCCATTCTTCTTTACTATGGTTCTTCTTCTTGGTAAAAGTGGTAGCATCTCCTTTTACCTGCTTGAACCAACAAACTCTGGCAAAGTGGCCTACTTTGCCACAAATGTAGCACCGTTTGCTATACCTTTTGTTATCTTTGTCACAATCTCAGTGTGCTCTCCCTGGTTGAGTGCTCCTCGCTATTGGTCGCCTTTGCCATTCACTATGACTTTTCCACCGTTTGCAATTCCTAATGCCAGCATCATTTCTCCATTGGCTCTTGAAACTTCTTTTATTTCTAGAGAGAGTACGTGCATCATTCACAATACATGCTAGCACCACATCTTCGTCATCATTGACGATATGTGCATGTCCTGTCACCTCTACTCGACATTCAAATTTGTAATGTCCAAATTTATTGCACTTGAAACACTTGACTTTTGATTCGTCACATGTTTTATATCTTCTTTGTAATTTGAATTTTCACCCCTATCTCGGGTACCTCCACGACCTTGTCCACCTTGATAATCTCCTTGATTTGATTGAACAACCCGACTCTGCAATACCTACTCGGGATATGAACTGATGGACTTTTGATTCATTCTTTGCTTATGCGAGCATAATGAACCCATCAACCATTCCAATGTCATGGTTGATATATCTTGGCCTTCTTTGATTGCCGCAACAACGTAGTCAAACCTTTCAGTCAAAGACCTCAAGATTTTTTCTACAACTTGTACATCTTGGAGTTCTTCACCATTAACCCTCAGTTGGTTAACGATGGTTTGTACACGATCAAAATAAGCCGAGATAGATTCAGAGTCATTCATGCGTAAAGACTTAAAATCTCCTCGAAGTGTTTGGAGCCGCACCCGCCTAACACGATCATCGTCTTTGTAGGATTTTTGCAATATATCCCACATTTCTTTCGCGGTCTCCGCGCTCGATATTTTCTCAAATATAGTCTCCTCCACGGCTTGAAAGATCGTAAATAATGCTTTATGATCTTTCTTCCGAGTTTCCACCAATAAATCTTTCTCCGTCTTTCTTAAAGCATCGAATGCTTCAGCATCGGCCACTTCGATGTAGCCGTTCTCCACCAGGTTCCACAAATCTTGGGATTGGAAAAGAACCTTCATCTGGACGGACCAGTTGTTGTAATTCTTTTTGTTCAACTTTGGGAGTAGCAGTTGAACAGAGTTGGTGGAAGCCATTGCTAGCTTTGAGTTCACGATCCTTGATCAACTACTCTAGGTTCTCGGTCTCTGGCCATTGGTTTTGATGCTCCGGTTCCTAACCTCCTAGGCTTGACACTCCAATCCTTGGCCTGCTCTAGATTCACGATCCCTGATCGCTAGCTCTAACACGGTCCCTGGCCGACTAGCTCTGATACCAATTGTTGGAACCAAAAGGATTTGGAGGGAGAGAGTGTAAACACACAAAGAGAGATTATATTACACAATATGCCTTGTAAAGGCTTAATAGAGTACACACACAAGCTTTGTTAAGCTTAAAACTCTCTCTAAAATCTCACTCTCTCACTAAAAAAACTAACGTAACCCTATATTTATAAGCATCTTCCACCGCCTGGACTTCACCATCTGAACTCCACCGCCATTGTCTTCAACGTGCAAGAGTTGAAGTTGAACTTTTCTTCTTGGTTAAGAGTCAACAATTGTGGGCTACTTTTCCTTCACGTCCAAGTTGCCAGCCGCAAGTTTCTCTTTCCTTCGTGCTTACACTTGCTGCCCACCTCCAGGCTTCATGCATAATGGACTTTCATTATTATATTAGGTGTTGACTCCAACATTGATTACTTTGCTAGCTATTCAGCTTCTAATGAAAAAAAACAAATGGTAGAATTTCTGAGAGAGAGAGTTTGATTATGCTGGAGTGCTGAAAACATCTTCATGGACATGAACTGCTAGAGAATCGGTGGCCTTTGGGAGGGCCAAAGGAAAGGAGAGAAGGAAAACAACTAATCAAGATGATGAAGTGCCTCGGTGGTCTCTACCACAGATTCGTAATCCCAAACATAGATTCATGTAGATGAGGTAACTTTTGAAATCTATCCCTCAATGCATTAATAATTGAGATTCCTTGAGATACTGTAAGGAGAATCCTCACAGATGAGAAAATATTAGAAGAGGCCGGTCACAAGATACCGTGCATTCCCACCAATTAGAAAGCTTCACGTGGCTTCACGTCAATAAATGATCCCTGCCTCTCTTTATGCACAGAAAATAAAAATTTCTTCCATCTTATTTTAAAAAATTTCCTCCATAATAGGCCTTCACGCAATAATTGTGGCGCTAGACCCACTGCGTAGATTTGTTTCTCTTTCTCACTCCCCATTTTTCTCCGTCCATCGCTAGAACAGCTGCGGAGAGTTAGGGCCTGTTTATTTGTGTTCCTAGCCTGTGTTTATGAATACAATTTCTATTTTTTTTGTTCCGAAAAACATAAAAAAAAAAAAAAAATAGAAACGCGTTTGTTTGCGTTTTTATTCTAAATCTATTTTTTTTATTCCTGAGAACAAATTTGAAACAGAAATAAGAAACAAGAAAAACTTGTTTCTTATTTCTAAAACATTTTCGAGAAACAATTTTTCTCTCTCATTCTTTTTCTTTTCTTCTTCTTTTTTTCTTTGGTTGCGACCTCGCTAGAGGGTCGCCGACCCCGGTGAGGCCAAGCGTTGCTAACCCCTGGAAAGGCCCAGCCTCGCCTTAGCTAGGCGAGCTTGAGCTCGCCCGGATCCGGCGAGACCGAGCTCGCCCGCCCACCGACGAGGCTCAACCTCACCTTGGCCGGGCGAGCTCGAGCTCGCCCAAATCTGGCGAGGTAGACCTTGCCCAGCCACCGGCAAGGCTCGGCCTCGTCGGGGGCCGAGAGAGCCTCGCCATGGCTGGGCAAGGCCACCGGCGAGGCTCAACCTCACCTTGGTGGGCAAGCTCGAGCTTGCCCAAATGGCGAGGTAGACCTTGCCCTTGACCACCGGCAAGGCTCGGCCTCGTCGGGAGCCAATGAGCCTCGCTATGGTGGGCAAGGCCACCAGCCCTCATTGGCCGAGTCACCGGCCATGGCCAAGGCCGGCGACCGGCCAAAAGGAAGAAAAATAAGAAAAATAAAATAAAAATATTCAAAAATTAAGAGAAACAAAAAAATTATATAAGTTTACAAAATGTGTTTTTGTTCTTTTTCTATTCGAAACAAGTTTATTAAATAATTTCTTTTGTTCAAAAATTGTTCCCTGGAACAGAAATAATTCTCTAGAACAATTTTGAATAGAAATATTATCAAACGTACCATTATTTTATTTTCTCTCTCCTCATTTTTCTTCGCCCGTCAATAGACTGTCGCGGAGAGTTATTTCCCTTTCTCTCTCCTCGAGCAATTAATGTGTGCAGGCCTAGGGAGAGAGAAAGCATCGCTCTTCACCTCACAGTGAAAAATAAAAACGGACAAATAAGGGCACGTTTGGTTGTGTTTTGTTTAAAAATTGTTCCGGGGAAGAAATAGAAAAAGTATTTCTGTTCCGGGAAACAATTTTTGAACAAAAATACGCGTTTGGTAAACTTGTTCGGGAATAAAAAATAAACAGAAACATGTTTAGTAAATTTGGATAATTTTTTTTATTTTTTTTTATTTTTCTATTTTTTTCTTATTTTTCCTTTTTTTCTTTTTTTCTTTTTCATTTTTTTCTTCTTTTGGCCGGTCGCCGGCCAAGGCCTTGGCCGGCGGCCGGCCGGCGAGGGCCGAGCTCGCCCGGCGGCGGGGGCGGAGCGGCCTCACCGGGCCACCGCCGGGTGAGGCCGAGGCTCGCCGGCCGTTGGGCGAGCTCGGCCTCGCCGGCCGGGCGAGCTCGAGGCCGGATCCGGGCGAGATCGAGCTCGCCCGGGCCGGCGCGAGGTCGGCCTCGCCTTGATCCGACGAGGCCGAGCTCGCCCGGCGGCGGGCGGCGCGGCCTCGCCGGGCCACCGCCGGGTGAGGCCGAGGCTCGCCGACCGGCCGGGCGAGCTCGGCCTCGCCGGATCTGGGCGAGATCGAGCTCACCCAGCCGACCCTCGCCCGGCTACGGCGAGCCTCGGCCTCGCCGGGGACGGCGAGCGTTGGCCTCGCCGGGGGGCGGCGAGCCTCGCCGTGGCTGGGCGAGGCCGCCGGCCCTCGTCGGCCGGTCGCCGGCCATGGCCGAGGCCGGCGACCGGCCAAAAGAAAGAAGAACAAGAAAATAAGAGAAAAAAAGAAAAAGAAATAAAAAGTATTTCGATTTGTGTTCGAAACAAGAAACACAAAATTTGTGTTTCTTGTTTTACATTTCTTTGTTTCAGGAACAAAAGAACAAAAAGGAACGAAACGCACCCAAACGCGTTTTGTTCCTTTTTTTGCTCCAGAACAAAAAAACAGAAAAACTGTTTAAAAACACAAAAAAGAAGTGCAAACAAACGGGGCCTAAGGTACCGCTCAAACGACTTTATGAGTTTTGGCCAAAAAAAAAAAAAAAGGACTTTATGAGGAAGAGCATCTCGATATTGGAACTCTGGGAGAACCGAGCGGGAAATTCGATTATTACCTTCGCTATTCAAGGACTCCTAAACCAAAACAAGAGTCTCCTCAAGTAATACCGTCAGGTTGGGGATCGGAACTCGAATATGAAGACGAGTTCCCATCTTTGACTACTCAACGCTAGAAGCTTTATCGGACGATAAAGTTACCACATAATCCTCCTTAATGATAGTGGTTTGTGGGGAAGGAAGTCCTAAAAAGCCCATTAAAAATTCAGCCATCTAAGGAAATACTAATGTCAAGGACTTGAAGGAGAGTGCAACAAAAGAAAAAGCTACAAGAACTACACATACAAGCCGGTACTTTGGTAAGACCCAAAGGTAAGCATCATGGCGAAACGAAGAGCCTAGTATGGGTAAAACATGAAGGAGATTCTTTTGAAATGGATGGAGAGTATAGTAACTGCTAAGAGGGTTATACCATTGAAGGAAAAAGTTCTTCTTGGAAGCAAAAAGGAGGAGCTGAGAAAGAAGTAGATAGAATAAAGAGTAAGTTCGATAAAAAGAGATTCAGCTCTGATTTTCGTGATTCAGCTCTGATTTTCGATTGGTTCAAATATAGTTCAAGTGAAACTCCCTCCTGGGTTCAAAGATTTTGCCATGAGAGTTGTACTGATGGAGGGAGAGACTTTTGAAGTGGTAGAGACAGTCAAGGCTAAATTCCAATTTACTGATGAGGAGTTGGTGGAATTTGAGAAACTTCCAATTCATAAGACAAAGTACTTGAAAGCTTTCGGCAAGATAGAAGGCCGTCTAGTGAATAGGATATTAGTTGATGCGGGGGAAACTCTAAATCTTTGCCCTACAGATACTTTCGGAAGCTTGGCAAAGATAAGGAAGAGATAATCCCTACTAATGTGGCACTCTCAGATTTTACGAGGGACATACGCAATGCAAAGGGGGCAATTGTAGTTGATCTCACAATTGAGATGCTTATCATAGAGACTACATTTTTTTTTTTTAATAATAGATGTCGACGGGTCTTATAAATTATTGCTAGGAAGAGATTGGATACGTACTAATTAATGTATACCCTCATCATTACACCAGACTCTAGCTTTCTAGAATGAAGACAAGGTAGAGTATATAAGAGCACGAGTCAAGCATCACTTGGGCTGATGGAGTTCAAATGGATGCTCCCGAGGGTATCCGTTATCGAACCACCCTATAAAGATACCGATAAGTTTCCCTACGGCCATTTTACTGAAACGGAAAGAGAGCTAGCTAGCCAAGGGAAAATATGATGTTTTACATGGAAGGAAACAACTTGTTATAAGAGCTGGATGAGTGGTACTTTTGCTACTTAGCAAAGGAGAATAAAAACTCCCTAGGACTTGCTGACTATATAGGGGACTTCAAGGAGTCTCCACTTTAAGAGGACACAAAAACAGTTGAATTCGAGGATCTGCTCATGGAAATTGGCATAAGCAGCGATAAAGTAAAGCGACCCTTCTTCGTAAGTGCATTATTAAGTGATGAATTACAACATGATTTATTAGAAGTCTTGCGGAGGCATAAAAGTTGTTTCGCATGGGATTATCATGAAATGCCAGGATTAAGTAGAGATATGGTTGAACGTCGTCTACCAATAAAGGAGAAAATAGAGAGGTTGTTGAACGTCGGTTTTATCGAGACTGCCTAGTATTTTGAATGGTTATCAAACATTGTCCTAATTAAGAAAAAAATGGGACGGGTTTGCATCGACTTCAGGAATTTAAATGCTACAACTCCAAAAGATGAATATTAAATGCCAATTTCCGATATGTTAGCAGACTCTGTGGCTGGAAACGAATTGTCATCCTTGATGGATGGCCATTTGGGGTACAATCAAATTTTCATTGCTAAACAGGATGTCCATAAGACAGCCTTTAGGTGCACATGAGCCATAAGGACATTTGCTTAGAAAGTTATGCCATTCAAATTGAAAAATGCTGGAGCGACTTATCAATAGGTGATGAATTTCATTTTCCATGATATGATAGGAGAATTCATGGAGGTGTATATCGACAATATCCTAGTCAAGTTAGAAGAGGTAAGTCATCTCGAATATCTTGAGCAATCTTTTGTTAGAATGGAGAAGTATCAACTAAAAATGAATCCTTTAAAATGTGCATTCAGTATAAAAGCTGGAAATTTCTTAGAATTTCTGGTTAACAATAGGGGGATAGAGGTTGATAGGAATAAGGCTAAGGCCATTTTAGATTTACCCCCTCCAACTAACCAGAAATAATTGCAAATGATAATTGGGAAAGTAAATTTTCTTTGGAGATTTATTATTAACTTGTCTGGCAAGATAAAGGTGTTTTATGCTTTGTTCAATTTGAAAAATTAGGAAGAATTCATTTGGAGAGAACACTAGTGTGACTTCAAGAGAATAAAAGGCATACTTGACTAATCCTCTAGTATCAATGCCGCCAAAAGCAAACAGGTCTCTAAAACTCTATATTTCGGCCACCGATATAACAATCGGTAGTATGCTGGCACAAGAGAATGATGAAGGCAAAGAGCGGGTAGTATATTACCTTAGTAGAATGTTGAAAAGATTGGTTTATCTTTATATTTCACTTGTACGAAATTGTAACGCTACATGTTGCCAACTATTGTTCATGTGATATGTAAGACTAATGTTATCAAGTGCATGCTTACAAGAACCATAGTGAAAGGCAGAGTTGCAAAGTGGCCATTCACTTTGTCCAAGATGGATTTAGTTTACATATCGATAAAAGCTATAAAGGGACAACCTATAGCTAATTTTCTTACCAAATACCCATGTATTCAAGTTGAAGACACCATAAGCGAAAACTATTCACAACTACCCCCATGGTTGTTATACTTTGACGATTCATCTACGTCCACCCCATTGGGAGTTGGGATTCTGATTATGTCACCAAGGGGGTACAAAACAAAATTTCAGTTCAAGCTTGATTTTAAATGCTCTAATAATCAAGCACTCATAGTTAGCCTCTACTTGTTGGCTGACATGAATGTGTAATCAGTTAAAGTGACGGGTGATTCACAGTTAGTAATCAAACAATTAAAAGGAGAATACCGATGCTTTAATGACAATAGTATGGGACGCTATAATGCGGCTAAGGAGTTGTTAGCCAAATTCCCTGATTCGGAGCTAATACACATATCGCGTTATCAAAATGTGAAAGCCAATGAGCTTGCTTAACAGGCATTGAGCTATCGCATCTAGAAAGAGCTAGCTTACACTTTAATAAATGAAATAAAAGCATTACCACATATGTCACAGTGGGTACTGATTGCAGAAGTCATTGTGAAAGAAAGCAAACAAGATTGGTGGATGCCAATAATAGAGTATTTGAAGAAGTCCCAATCTTGAGACAAAGAATTGAGAAAGCAAGCACTAAAGTGTGTGCTCTTAGATGAAGTACTATATCTACACACCATTGAAGGGGTACTGTTGAGGTGTTTAGATAAAGAAGAAACAATGCTAGTAATGGCTGGGACTCATGAAGGAATTTGTGGAGCCCATTGGAGCCCATCAAACAGATATTAAAATGAAATGTCTATTAAAAGAGCCATGGCTATTTTTGGTTCACCACGACTCAGGATTGCATAAGTTACGCGAAAAAATATAAACCTTGCCAAATGCACGGCCCGATACAACATGTCCCGGCCACCTTACTGAGGCCGATAGTGAAGCCATGGCCTTTTAGAGGATAGCCAATAGATGTTATTGGGAAGATACACCCACCATCAAGTAAGAAACATTTGTTTATACTTTTGGTTATCGATTACTTCACCAAGTGGGTGGAGGCAGTATCATACAAGAGCATATAACCCGGAAGATCATAAAGGAGTTTATCGCAGAGCATATCACACGTCGTTTCGATGTACTTGAAACTATAACGGCTGACCAAGGCACTGTTTTTACTAGTATTGAAGTCCTCGACTTTGTAAGCTCAAGAGGGATAAAAATGGTACACTTTACACCATATTACGCGCAAACTAATGGGCAAGTTAAAGCTTCAAATAAGGTGATTATTAATCTCATAAAGAAGCATCTTGAAGAGAACCCAAGGGAATAGGATGCAACTTTATCGATGGTGTTAGAGGCATGCCGCACGTCGAAAAGACAGGCAACAGGAACAAGCCCGTATCTGTTAACTTATGGGCAAGATGCAGTTCTGTCGTTGGAGATCACAGTACAATCATTAAGGGTAAGACTTCAAAATGAGATCTTGCCGCAACAATATAATGAGGCAATGTATATGGAATTGGACAAATTGGATGAAGTGAGATCAGCAACACTAGATCATGTGATTGCCCAAAAGAAGCGAGAAGCAAGGGCTTATAACAAGCATATGAAAGCTCAATCCTTTGCCGTAGGGGATTTGGTTTGAAAGACGGTCCTTCCTTTCCATATGAAAATCGAAATGTTCGGTAAGTGGTCACCCAAGTGGGAAGGGCCATTTTAAGTTACTAATGTGTTAAGCAACAACACTCCGATTAATGGGTTTGGAAGGGGATGAGTTGCTGCGATCTATTAATAGAAAATATTTGAAATTATTCTACCCTACAATAAGGGAAATGAGAGAGAATGAAAAGGAAGCATAGGTTCAAGTACTTCCTTACATTCATCAAGATCAAACAGCACGCCACTACAACCAAAACAAGACGAGGGAAAATATTCACAGCCCTACTTGGGCACACCTACATCCAGTCTTATATTAGCTAAGGCGAAAAGCACGGGTCACATATCCACATCCTGTGGGAGATGGCGGATGTACAACATAGGCCACGAGATAGCAATGGGAATAAACTCTAGCCGAGCTTTTATCACCTTCAGGAAGTCCCTAAAGTACCCCTCCATATGTGAGTTGGCCTGTTCGCTCTAGGCCACCGATGAACGCATCTCGTAGGCTTTCTCGAAGACGTGGTCTCGCTCTCTCTCCAGGCCTCGATCCTTGCACCCTGTAAACACAGATGGTTTCTTACCTTGGCAACAAGGTCCTTGAGAATGCCGATTTCCAAGCTAATCTTAGTCAGTCACTCATTAAACCCGACAATACACTCAATATCAAGATGGGACCTTCTCGCGACAATTCGCTCCTACTACCTATCAAGCCTACATCTCAACCGAGCCTATTGCTCGTGGATTTGAGACACCTTCTTCTCTGCTGAAGCTAGTATCTTATGGTACCAATTCACGGTATGGTCAATAAGTTCAGCATAATGGTCAAAGGAGGAGATCCTCTCTTCCAGGATGGCTTTTTCCTCGATCTGAGCAAGGTTAAGCATGTAAGCCTCCAAACTATCAAGAAAGAGAAGATAAAAGATGTCGTATTGGCAATGAAGCTTGAAATCCTCGACCGGAATAATATCCATGTCCGGGAGAAGCCTCCTCATAGCGGCTTCCTTTCCTTCGCCCTTGGCTATAGAAGCCAAACCTCCAGAGAGCAACTCATAAAGTTGCTTCCATTCTTCAACAGCTTCAACTGAGAAGATGTGGATCAAGGGGATTATTGGAGGTTCATCCATCTCTAGAAGTGAGGAGGAAGGCAGTTTGCAAGGAAGAGCGAACCCCACAAGGAAAATGGATTATTTATAGCCAAAGTCTGCGATGGTTGGGAAGATCATGGATAATGGAGAAAAGGACAACCAAGTTAAACATGGAAAGGGGAAGTGAGGGGTTCAAATCCCCAGCTTCTCAAGGGAAGATGAGGTGGGGATGTGTAAGTTTTAGGAGTGGGTTTCAACTTCTATGTCCTGTAAGAGATATGACAAAAGTCTAAGAGTGAGTGTATAGTAAGAATAGAGTAGGATTGACCAAAAAAAAAAAAAAAAAATCAGGAGGTCGAAAGTACGTGCATTAATGCATGGCAGCAGGAAGCAAAGGAAACCGAAGAATCCAAAGGGTAATTATGGTCTGCCAGATGATCAAATCTTTGGAGATACAAAAGACATAGTTGAACGGTGCAAGTGGCTTCTATTGATTGGTTTGTGCTCTGGGAAGATCAATCGTTTGAAGGGCTTATGGTTGTTGATAGAATTTGCTCTTGCGGTAAGATTTGTAGATCCTATCAGATAGGGTGTTGTACGAAAAAATCGAATGCAATGGCAAGATAAGGCCAAATAATGAATTTCATTAATTGAATCCGAAGGGTAAAGCTATCAGCTTAGGTTCATTCGAGATTCAAAATTATAAAGAGATAGACATTACATACAAGTTTGGAGATCAAGCTAGTTCGGAAGATGTTTTGAAAAGAGTTAAAGATAGGCAGAAGATCTAGTTGTTCAATATATGTACATAATAAAGTCGACAAGGCATACCGAAATACAAGTACATTCCATGCAAAAGGAAAATATAATTACAGAAGACTAGCCTAGATGTAACAAAGAGCAGTTAAAAGTCAAATTGTTGACGTAAGGCAAGAACGAAGCTTCTCAGTCGCCACTCTAGTGCCAGGTTCTCAACACGATACCGAGTCCTTTGGGAGGCTTGAGCTCGGATGTTTCGGTTTAATTCCTCACATTCACGAGCAAGGGACAGCAAAGCATCCTGAACTTGGTATATATCTCGAGCCAAGATACTAGCAAATTCTTCAATTAGCTCCATCCGGTGTAAAAACTCAGCCAAAGACAGATCGTTGGGAGTAACATGTCGAAGAAGTAATGATAACTCCCGCCTATTGTCACTCAACTGCTCCATCGTAATTATGAGTTCCTCTTCGAGATCAGCTTTTTCTGATTCTTTGCGTTGGTATTCGGCTTCAAGTGCTTCGGTAAAAGCAAATCTGATGCAATTGTTCTGATACACTTCGAGAGTGGATTTGATGGAAAGAGATAGTTCCCTATAAATGTGCTGAAAAGCAAGACATGACACAAAGTTTATTAAGGGTTTCAAACTTGATGATAGATAATTAATCTCTCCTATCATAATCGAATTGGAAATGATTTGAGGATAATCATATGAAAGGATAGTAGACAATCTCCTCCATTTCTCTAAATCACGAACATCCATGGGTGAAGAGAAGACACCAAAGGAGTGAGCAAGATAATCATTCGGAGAAGTATTAGTTCGGCTCCTACTGCGACTAGATCGGGAGCGGGAGGATTCGGCATGATAAGGAAGTGCTCATGTATGTAAGGTTTCTCAATAAGCTAAAATGCCGCAAGGAACATATCAAGTTACCTCGATTAACATACTTACTTGAGGAGGAAGGCAGTGCATAGTCACGAGGAGTACAAGGGTCTTGAAATTGGGGGAGATGAGCCCCCGTCACCCTGGAAAGAATGGCCTCGGTACCGACAGTGAATAACGTCTCTCGATACGAAACCCATCAATTTTCGAAAGAAGGGAAGCCTTTAGCATCTATCCAGAAACAACAGTAGTTGAAGCGTGTAACCATGTCCTCATTGATAGCTTCCTGACACTCGAAAGCAGCCCGAGGATGATAACTCTTCGATAAGGTGAAGGGAAAATCGATTGAGTAGACGAAGGGCAAAGGAATTTCCTAGATAGCCCCAAATTGCCTTGCGCAGTACTGTGGATAGTGTACTTCGAATCCAGGAGAGAATTTGCTATATTTGGAGAAGTATAAGGGAAGATCACCAGAAGTAAAGACATGTCTCTAAAGGGACTCATCCTCCAGATACCGATCACAGGAGTAGTCTGGGAATTGATCTGAGGTTGGGTATAGATCGGAAAAGAAAATACGATCGAATACTATGGTTTCCTCCTGAACTAAAAGGAAGTATTCCAAAAAAAAAAAAAGGTTAAAGGAGAAAGAGGAAGCGATGATTCCCGCTTTAAGGGTTTACAAAGAACTTCAATACCGAAGTTGTTGGGACCAAGTGAACCTGAATGTACATCATACCACCTTTGAGGAATCTCGAGAACATCAGCAAACAAGTCAAGGAAATAGACTTTAACCCAAGCTTCTAAAAGCCATAGAGGGCTAAAAAAGGGGGTTCGAGATGGTCAATACCGAGAGAAGATTGAGGGTCAATAATGGATCGGTATAAAGCAACAAGTATCATCTTGCTGAGAGGCTGATGAAATTCAAGAGTGGTGTAGCGGCAAGAGCACCAAATTCTTTGGAAATGAATCCAGAGGACTATGGAAAATGTATCGAGAAAGCCAGTGTAGTATAAATGCTGCATGCTTCTCGCCAGTAGTGTTACACACGCTACCCGCATATCAAATCGCAGAAGCATCGGGACGGAGGTCAAATGCTTTCAAATCACGAAATATTGGGACGTCAATGGTGTACAAGGTGGTAGAACCATCACTATAGGGCATGAGCCCAGTTAAGGCGTGACCATCAAGTGATCGACATAGGACCAATGGGAAGGAAAAGCAATGGGTGTAAGGTTATCAAAAGCAATAAAGGCTGGTAAGCAAATCATAATCAACAGAAAAAGCAATAGAATAGAGTTTACTCGGGAAATGTTTAATCTTTTCCAAGCAGGCTCGAAGTCAGGTTTCAAGCGTTAGTACCAAGAAACAAATACATGATCGAAACTGGAAAGATGAGAAAACCTACAATCTGTAGGAGGCCACTAGCGATCAATGAGAACCCCTCGCTGAAAAGGAAATTTCTCCTTGGAATCCCGAGGGAAATTCTCGTCAAAATATGGAGGAGGGGGCAAAGCTTTGAAATGAGGACCCAACCTGACATAGGCAGAAGCAGAATGCTCCCCAACTTCGGAAGCGACAGTTAAATCAACAGAGTTAACCAGGAGTGTCCCTTTCTTCTCGAGACTGTACAATGCAATTAGTCAACCCATGAAAGCACTGGGGTGATAAATATCCTTGTTAGAGGCTCTAGTGAGTAGAGCCATGGCTTGAAAGGGGGCAAAAGAAGGTCAAAGAGAATAAAAAACAGAGGCGATTGATACTATTAAGTAAAGAAAGCAGACAAGAACTGTCAAGAGTAGTGGACGGTCTTGATGAAGAGATCATGTAGAACGTTGGGTTGGAGTGGTTCCATTTTGGTTATGGAATGTAAAAGAATAAATTAAGTAACACGTGGAAAACTCCATCATAGACCAAAGCATAGAAGAATGAAGCATCCGTCCACATACCCAATCACAGGGAAACATGTGTCCAAGTACAAAAGAGAATTACAAGACTAGGTGATTCAACATCAATTTAAACATAGAGAAGTCAAGAGTGAGAAAATTCCCGCTCAACTACAAAACAAAAAGATAGAAACTCTTTGCCAAGAGCCATGTTCTAAGCTAGGAGCTAAGGCTCGATCATCTTTTGACAGTCCAAAGTAGCAACATACTTCTCGGATTCTTCGAATTGCTCTGCTGCTTTATCAATACAGCTGCTCAATAAGCACCAAGTGACAGTCATGTCTAGTTGGTGAGACAAAAGCTTGCGGCGTTCCTCAACAAGCTGAGCCTCAAGATTCGGGATGTTTCTTTTTACTTGGGACTCAGTCTCCGTCATCACTAGAAATAACTTCATAAGATGGTCTGCCTCAACTTTCTACTTCTAGGCTTGCTCAGCAAATGCTTGGACCCTGCGTTCCGAAAGAACCAAAGACTAAAGCTGCAACTGTTTTTTTTTTTTTAAATATGTCCAAGCTCTCAAGGAAAACTAGAAGATGTTGTCACAACTGGCTTGGAAAGCAAGACGTCCAGCAAAAGCAAGATCAGAACAGAATGACTCAAGGAGTGCTTTAGCTTGCACTTCAAGTCAAGGATTATCAAAAAGTCCAATGAGGCCTCCTCCAAATATCTTCAAAAATGATCGAAGCCATTCCTCTAGGGTGAGCTTTGCAAGTTCCTCTAGACTAAACTCAAAAGGGGTAACAGAGGGTGTCCATGCGATCTTGCGAAGAGTCTACTTGGCGCTCTCGATAATATCAAAAGGAAGAAGGGATACCTTCTTTGGGTAGAGCTGGGTCGTCGACCTGATAATTGTAGGAATAGGTTCATGATGGGGAATCTAACGAGATAATAGTCAGAAGCAATAAAATGAATAAAGTAGAGGCAAAATGAAGACCAAAACCTACATCGATAGATGCAAGAGTCTCAGTAACTCCTCCACCAAGCAATGAAACTCTTGAGAACGCTGAGGGTTGGGATGAAAGGCTTGATTGTGAAATGGTGAAGTATTTTATTGGTGATGGTGCGACAACAAATGAAGGGATCAGACGCTTTAGTCATCCCGAAAAGATGCTTCTCTTCGAACGGAAAGTCCAAGGAGCAAGGAGCCGCAAGCAGAATGCCCTAGGTTAAACCGAATTGCCGACCACAGTACTGAGGGGAATAGACCCCTACGCCTGATTTTAATTTCCCTTTTAGTGACAAGCTCAAAGTCAAATCAAACGCAATTAAAACAAAATGCCAGAATCTTTAGTTATCCTTAGCTGGAGCAAATCAAAGATAAAGATGAAATTTGGATTTGAAAGCACGTAGAAATCGTCAATATTCAAAGAATGATGATAAAACCAATGGAGGAAATGTTGAAAAGACAAAGACCCTTCAGGACAGGGGCGAAAACAGAAACTCAACAGCTGAGCTCCTTTGCTTTTAAGATAAACGGCTCAAATTTAGACCCTAATGAAAGAGGGATTTTGGCATTAAAAAAAGGGGATGAAAAATACAACTTGACCTATGCTTGGAGAATCTAGAAAGAGTCATGAAAAACTTCAAAGGTCATAACACGCATAGCAACCGATGTGAAACCAAGGCCACGATAAAGGGCAATGAGAGCAAGACAACCCATGGCTATGTGCTTAGCTCGGGAGAGATAGAAAGCCAAATCCTTGAGATCCCGAGCTACTTGGAGAGAGCGGTGACAAAAGACAAATTTCAACTAGTAGTAGAGCAAGAAGGCAACATGCTCCCCATTCTCGACATCTCTTGTCCGATGGACATAGACTTGTTTGAAACTAGAATAGGAAGGGTCGTACATTTTTTGGTGAAATCACAAGCCGAAGGGTCAATAGCGCTAGTATCATCACCATCCGGAAACCGATGACGGCGAGCACATCAAGAAGAGTAACTGACATAGGACTAGACCTAAAGAAGAAACAGTTAACGGATGGTGACCAAAGGGAGGCAGGGCTACCCAAGAGCTTGTGATTGAGTTTCCGGTCAAAGGTACAGCACTCCAAGACTTTATCAACTCAGGCTTTATGCCGTACTTCCAGCTTTGTAGCCTTCAGCCTGTAGTACCAGTCGAAGAAAATGTGATCAAAAGGGTAAAAGGCCCTAAGTTTTTGGGAAGGGGATGGCAAAACATGCTCCAAAAAATTGTCCCTTCAAAATGGAAGTGACTCCTCCACATGCTAAGGGAAACATTCGGCAAGAACAGGGGTGGAGTTGGTGAAAGCAAACAAGGCCCAAGAACGATCTCATCGGTTGCTTCATCTGTAGAGCTATAGAGAGACAAGAGGACATTGTTTGCATGCTCCTGTGACTGGATTTGCTCAAAACAAGCAAGAAAGGTATCGAGATCATATGATCGAGACATGTTAAGACCAAAGGGGGACCAGGAAGGTTAAAGATGATAGAAGAAAGATATAAAAATTCAATCTTAAAAAGAGGAGCTTCAATGGTGCCGAAAGTGACAAAGGAAAGTCGAGCCGCATAGCACAATGGAGAAAAAGGGCATTAAAATATTCGAAAGGGATGTGGACATGAAAACCCTAAAAATACTATCTTGTGTACAGGGAAGGAAAAGTTGAAACGACAGTGCGCAGGGAACGAGGCGATGGGCACCGGTCAATACAATCATTAATATAGTTAAAAGCTTTTAATTCTTTTAAAGGGGGCATCTGTTGGCGCATAAACTAACTTATTAGGCTTCGGAAGCCAATGAAAATAAAGCGGGCCCAAAATGTAGCAATCCAGAGAAAATGGGCCAGGATGCCAGTATTTGATAAATGAAGATCTCGAACAATGCGGCAAGGAGGCTTGCGAAACCCGATAAGGTAAAGATGAAAGCGGTTACTAGATTCAGCACTAGCGAAGACATCGGCAAGGCAGGACGATTACCGAAAAAGAACCGAAACTTCCGGAACAGTGTAAGCATCGAGATGGTAATCGCAAAAAGGTAGTTACCTCTGGAATACTACTATAAATAGCCAAAGAAGCACCAATGTAGAGGTCCTTTTGGCCAAATAAAAAACAATCATTCAATTTCAAGTTGTTATTTTTTCCTTATTGCACTTTTACATTCAATCATGCATTTATTTTTCTCCTATTATTCCTGCACTTTACTTTTGCCAGTAGTTTAGACAAGTTACTTCCTTTTTGGAGCGACACAAGACCCGTTGTTGTAAACAACAAAACCAAAGCTTTACCATCTTTGATGAAAGACCTTTGTCAAGGAAACTTTCCTCGAGAAACATACTCACAGCCTATTTTTGTTATTGGCTTACCGATCCTTACTCCATTTCTCGCGTTCTAAATAGGGGTATGAATCGAGGATGTCACGGTCCAGTACTCCGATGAGGCCGATAGTGACGATGAATGGCAGCGAGCAGACGATGTTTTAGAGGTGGCGACCGATGTCAATTTGCTGTGGCTACGAGGTTTTGTGAGAAATTTCAATGGCAATCGTACCCAGTAGAGAGAGAATGTGATTGAGAGAGAGCCCCTCACTGAAAGAGGGATCTTGTAATTCCCCTGCTTTTTCTTTTTATTTTTTCATATTACCTGCCCTTTGTTTTCTGGTTCTCTCCTTCAGCCGCCGGCCACTTCAAAATAGTCAAACGAAGAATTTTTCCTCTTATCAAGGGTTTTGTATGATCCCCTCACTTGGCGCGCCATCAGGGGAAAAAGTGAGCTTATAGAATAAATCGTAGGGCGCTAAGTGTCATGCTTTCAATGATTGACTTGTCCTGAGACTTTACGAATCGAAATTTCTTAAACCGGACTCGACGTCTCTAAATTTCACTGTCCCCAAATCAAATTATCCAAAACAATATTAAAAGCTAATAAAATTCTAATTTAATTTTTTTCTGTCAAAGGTTAAATTCTTTGTTTTGACAAAAAGGTTAACATTTGGCCATTTTTATGAAAATTTGAAATCTAGAACCTAACTTTACGTGCCTATGGTAAGTTAACATATATATATATATCCGAGATACTAAGAATCCTAATATGATTTTTTTGGTCAAGAAATGAGATTCACAATGATCTCAAATCTTGAATTTTTCTAGCTTTAACCATTAGGAAAACTCAAGTGTTAAGAGTATTCTAAAATCACTTTGGAATAACCTCCACGTGAATTCATCCTTGGGATTATTATTACTAAACCAAGAACAGGATGTCTCTTACAAATACATATGATGTAACTGTTCAGTAGTGGTAGGATTACATTTAATGTATAGTAAGAGTTCGAAGCAACGCAACCAAATACATTGCACAAGATCCACATAAATCATACATAAGCAGTCATTTATTATCGCAATCACTAGTAACTTGCAACTGATGCCATCAAACACTGGAATGATCTCTCTCGATCTCAGTATGAGAGAGCAAAGCCCACAAGTGAGTTATAAACTCGCCTCCCCTAGCCAAATGCTCTGCATGCACTTTCACATTTTTGAAGGCGCCACATACAACATCAATTCCACCCAAAATTCGGCCAAAATCTTCCACATCTTGTCATTGTCATCTATATTATACACAAGCTCATTCCCGAGCACAGCACCCCGTTTGATAATAGTTTCTTCATGCGCTGAACTGCCACTGTCCTTTATCTTATCCACCTTTTGCTCCATTGTCTCGCATCCCTTAAAGAAGCTTCTAGCTTCAGTGATCGCCTGATTGAACAAGTACTCCGTTATTAAAGCATGACCTGGTAGTAGCCGTGGAGCGAAAGCAATCAAATAAGCCAAATACTTGGACAACGTAGTCGCCACTAAGAAATTTTTCGACTCGGGTGAGCCTCTTCCTTGCTTTTGGTGCTCACAGAAGCTAGTGGCAAAGTGCCACACCATTATGACCTGAGTCGATGTCTCAAGCTGACATGCCCACGATAGCTGCTGAACATTGTTCCTTTCTAGTGAGGCTTGCCCATTCTTCAATTTAGTATGGGTAAACGACATCAGAGCATTAAACACCGCTTGTTTCACCTCTTTACCCAATTCGATCGATTTTCTCTGTTTCTGGCCATCCCTAGTTTGATCAATGAAGGCCGCCATAATTCTGTTGTTCAATAACCCTGGAGGTTTGAAGGAGTACGACTCGAGGAATGAGTATTGATGAAGCTTTTGCTCCCAAGGCTTTTGCAACTGAACCCTACATATTGCTCCAATTATCTTCTCAATCCACGCATTCCCTTGCCATGACTTAATATTCACATACATGCAAATACATATCACTTTAGCCCATTCCGAGAAAACCATGAAGAAGAGCTGCATCAGCTCTATGATGATAAATGAGATTATCATCACGATGGTCACAAATTCGTCGACACTCAATCCATTTGGCATGGTGGTGAGTCGACAATTACTGTCAGATCTCTTGTGATGCTTCAAGAGTGATGTTGTAGCCCAGATGCCCATGGCGATGCCCATTAACTCCATCAATTTGATCAACCACCAGCCAGGCTGGTATATGATACTATACTTGGTGTAGAAAAAATCAAAAAGGAACATAAGCTCGACCTCGACAACTCGAAATGCTCTCTCACAACCGTCTACTTGCGAGAGCAATCCATCACGAATCAACTTCCATGCATTCTCATAAGCCTTTTGGGGCAATGAGTGGCCAGCATATCTCAAACGGAGGAGCTTGAAAAGTGCAAAAGAAAGGCATTTGTCTTTCAGCTTGTTGTGGGGTCTCCTCGCGAGCTTAAGAGCATGCCATCACAATTCCACACCTATGTGAAGAGTTGAGCTTGCATATAAGTTTATGGCCTATTTAATTATTCAAATACATGATTATAATGTGCATTATTATGTGAAGCCTTTTCCCACCTAATGATTTAAACCGAGACATACAAACATTTTATTAGGGTACAAGTCAAGAATTGTTGTGACTTATCTTTTTTTTCCGGAAGGGCAAAGGACATAGGTCTAGGGGTATTACTTAAAGGCAAGCCAAATGGCCCATCAATTAGGCATAGACTCTCCCAAATTCATATCTCGCACCACATTGGGTTTTTTCTTATAAGTTCCATACCAACTTAAAATTTCTAGGAGTCGCTACTAGTTTATTTGGGATTGACTAGAAATCAATCAAAATGTAGAAATGTCGTCTCGATTCTCGTAATCAAAGATTCTAAAATCGGGAATTTGTTGACTTAAATGTTTCTATTAGAGCTTTTTTTCTGTACCTAACTTGAGAGTGCATTATATGAAGTGATCATGCATATATTTTTGTAAGTTTCATCATAATTCTAAACTAATACAAGACATTTTAGAAAAGGGAAATTAAAAAATAATTTATTGAAGTGCGATGCGGTAGATAGAACAACCAAGTATTGAAATTGCAAGCATTAAATACACAAAGTTCAAACAAACAAGGCAAGGTGCAAGAAAGAAAATCTGACGTGGTTTGCCCTAATCACACGAAAAGGACAAGACAAGATACTTCCTGGCCATATTTTTTTTTTTTTTAAAATTTTAAAATATTTCTTAATACTAAAATAATATTATTATATTATATTATATTATATTATATTATATCATAAACCCAACCGAGTCCGATCTCTGCATCTGACTCGGGTCGGGACCGACTTAGGCTTGCTAGCCCGGGCCACGGCTGGACTGGGCTCAGCGATTAAGCCCAGTTAGATAACCTTCAAATCCAAAGATAAAAAGACTAAGCCCGGCTCGAATTCCTAATTAAACCTAATCCTAAAACCATAGCCTAACTAAACCCAACCCAGGAAAAACCTCAGCCAGCCAGCCCAGACGGGAAGACCTTTAGTCGGCCCAGATTGGACCCGGCTTCACCACCAACCTGACCCGACTCCCTCCCGGTGCTTCCCTACTCCTCGTGGCCTCAACGGAGACGGCCAAAACAAGCGGTGTCACTCGTCTCGGCCTGGTCGCACGCCCACTCTGGCAGAGAAGGCTTGGCCCGAGGCGACCCCGCCGCCACCACAGCTGGCCTTGACACAGCCACCCCTCAACACTCATCCAGGCCGACCTCCACAACACTTACCGGGCACCATACAAAACAAAAGAAAAGGGCGGGGCTGAGGCGAAACGAAATCGTGGGCGGCCCCGAACAACCAGCACAGAAATCACGACGAAGGGGCAAGGTGAGCGTTACAATGGGATGCCGATCGGCCATAAATGGAGAGCACAGAAACGAAGCCGAGTCAGACATTTTAACGAACAACGAGTATACTCTGACTGAAAAGGGAAAACCGAGCCGTTCGAAGCTCGAATCCACGCCAACAAACAACGCCGACGAGACAACAGCTCTTTATGGCAACCGGGGAAGGGTCGTCGATGCTCGAAACCCAGTGCAAGCTAGTGTCGGCGAGTCTCGGCTCCGGTCCGCCGAGACTAGAAATGAAAGGGAAAACAGGGGGCGTCGCCACGGGAGGGGAGGGGAGGCTCCGGGTCCCTACCCGGCTCAGTGAAGATGGACAGAAGGCGAGGCCAAAAAGCAAACCGGGCCATGACCGGCCGTCGTGAGGTCGCTGAGCTGGGATCCTCGGGACGAAGGAGGTGTGGACGCAAAAAGAAAGGTCCCACTGGAGATACAGGAACTGGAGAAGCGACGCTTTGAGGGCGTCGGCCGTGGGCTGTCGAAGGGCGACGATGGCGTCCGAGTGTGGTCGAGCCGAAGGCGTGAGCCTCACTTGCCTCTTTACTCTTCCGTTTTTTCTCTCTGTCCCTTTGGCTCTTTTACTCTTTCCTCCCACTAGGCAGTAGCCGAAAGCCTCTTTGCCATTTCTTTTTCTTCTGTGTCTTCTTCCAGCACGTGCGAGGGAGACAGAGAGAGAGAGAGAGAGAGAGAGGAAGAAAGAGGAAGGGAGGCGGGGGCCGGGCTAAGAAGGGAAATAGGTCGGGCTGAGAAAGAAAGAAAAAGGGGAAGAGGCCGGGCAGAGAAAATACATGGGCCAGGGAGAGCCCGGTGTGCCAGATCGAATCATTTTTTTGGGCTTTTCTACACCTTTTGTATTTTCGCAAGGAGGTTACGACCTACTAGGCTAGCAAAAGTAAGGTATCAACAAGAGTTCAACTCCCACTCCCAGCACTTCCGTCTTAGACTTATTAGCAAAGCTGGTTCACACAAAATAGGAGCTGTGCCTATTTCCCAAACAACCAAGTCAGGTTGTACACGTGTAAGATATTGGCTTACATAGAAGGGGAGTAGTAATTGTAACCCCACGTGACTTAAGTGTGTGATTATAATATGTCCCATATGAATATAGTCTACCTTTATTTAATAGCTTAAACTTTTGCATTACACTTAGAACTTGCCAAATGAAATCAAGTCACCTAAATATATTGAATGGAGCATGCCAAGACAAAGAACCCAAAAGTAATAAAAGTCATAATGAGATTTTCTACCCTCGTTCATGTTCTTATTCGGCGTCTCAGTAATCCCAACCATAGATTTATGTTAAAAGAAATTACTTTTGAAATCTAGCAATCAAAGCATCAATAATGATGCATAGTGTCATCATTTTTGTTTATTGATAATAAAAAAATCATTTTTGTTGTACTTTTGTAAGAGTTTTCCTAATGTGGACTAAATTAATTGATATTGTAATTTACTATTTTTACGATTACCGTAAAACAGGGTTGGTCTAAAGAGAGATAGAAGGTTTCTTAATTAGTCTAATATGGGCTGGCTAGTGTGGGCGAGTTGAGCTGGCCCGTAATGAGGGGACCGGGCTGAAAACTCTATAAATAGTCTTCAAGTCTCTCCTCTAACCCTAATTCTCACATGTATCCTCACCTAAGGGCGTTTACCTAACGCTAAACGTGAGGGGGCCGCTTCATTGAGCCGGTGATACGGAGGGCAATAGAGGAGAAGGACTTGATGCGTGGATCCCCTTGATATATGTGGGTAATCCTTTTTTTTATGCTTCGCTTTATGTTCGATGGATCCTAAAACAGTGCGTTAATCTTTCTACTCAATTATGCATGTTCTTGTTCTAGTTATGGAGATCTTGGGGTTGCGCAATTTGCGTCTAACAACTTTTTCACAACCAATCCAGATAATTTTGTTTTGCTTTGGTCCTTCTTCTTCTTTTTTTTTTTTTTTTTTTTTTGGTGATAAGAAGATGCTTACTAAATCGAAGTTAAGAAAAATCTAAGAAATCGAATAATTGAAGATGTACCTTTTCAACGGTGATCAACTTGTCTGCGTCATTGTCCATGTATAATGTTACTCCTTCACAACTAATCAATATGATTTTGCACTTTTTTCTTAAAAAATTTTTTAGCGTGAGAAGAAAATCCTTACTAAATCAAAGTTCAGAAAAATAAAAATTATCAGATGACTGTAGGTATACCTTTTCAATGGTGATCAAATTGTATCCGAGCAATGGCACCCGGTAATGCGGTGGCTGCGCATGGTTGACGTCGATCCCTACACAACTCAGGAAATCAAGAAAATAATCGGTCGCCGAACTCAAAAGACTCCCTTCGTCCCCCACACCAAATACGTATACCCTCTCATGCTAACCGGATCAACTTCACCATGTGAAACGCCCCCACTTTCGTGCTCTTCTTTCATAAAATCAGCGAGGACCTTTGCATTCCGCTCCAAAGAATGCCGGCTCGCCACCATCACGGCCCAAGCCCTCTCCCAGAACTTTGCGGCCAAGACGATGAAGAGGCACTCGGCTGCGACCACCACCTCGGACCCGTCGCGGAAGTACAAGTTTATCAACCAGACCAACCAAATCGATTTAGTCAGGAGCTGCCAATTGTTTCTCTTCCACTGCTCGTTGTCGTCAAGACTGTACGCGGAGATAGAATCAGTGCTCCCGAAGGTGATCATCAGGAGCATTGCCCAGATGGGGAATAATTTGTTGCGTGACGGAAAATCGTGCATGAGGCTTAGAGAGTAGGTGAGTAAGAAGGTTGAGAGATTGTAGACCATGTAAATGAATTGGCCGAACTTCTGTCCATTGCGGCGACGTCGCCACGAGCTGAAGGTGATGAGTAAGAGGAACATGAAGGTGGTGAACATGACTATAAGCTCGATCTGCAAGAGCCTCCCCACCGGAGTTTTCAGGGACTTAAAGTTGCCCAACGTGATATTGCAATTTCTGATTGTCGCCAGCGCCATTTCCGTCTTTAGGTTCGTTTCCATCAGATTCCTCATGTTTGTTACTGATTACTTCGCTGGTTATTCAGCTTCTAATTGGAGAAAGAAATGGTGGAATTTCTGAGAGAGAGAGAGAGGCAAATAGTTTGGGGACAAATCCTAGTTCTTATAGAGTTGGGATGCCAGGGACTGAAATGAGAATGTTGATTTTTTTTTTTCTTTTTAATAATATGGGGCATCCGAATTTGTCTCCGACAATCTTCACGATTGTAGGAATTAAATTGCTCGATCCTTGTGCATCGGGTAATGTCGGATGGCAGATGCCTCTCACGACGTTACCACTTTGGAAGATGCTACAACTTGAATGTATAATTTCCTGCATCTAAATTTACTTAAAATAGCTGAGTGAAAGTGTTATTCTCGTTAAGACATGAAGAAATCATTGAATGGGTTGTGAAGTGTAACAGTGAAATAAATGTCAATGATGAATATATATAGAGAGAGAGAGAGAGAGAGAGACAAGTTTATTTTGGGAGCTCATTATGAATTGCACAGTTTTATAAAATGTTTTTGACTTAGCTCTTGGTTTCAATTTTACTAAGGTGATAATATTACAATGAGCTAGTCTGCGACGATTTAAAGTGCTTCCACAGAAACAAAAGGATAATAATATGGGTGGCTCCTGAACTTTTTTTTTTTCAGGGTTCAATGCAATCTCTCAAACTTTTTTTTTTTTTTTGGTTCAGTTTAGTTCTTGAGCTTTCGAAAATCCTCATTCCATTAAAACTTATAACACCGTTAACTGACATGACAATAATGGATTTTTCATGTTATCATCCATGAGACTTATTAGGCCAAAAAGAAGGGAAAAAAGATTTGCTAAGTTGAGAAAAAGCATGAGAGTGCACGTTATTATTTTAGCCCAATAAAAGGCTAACATATGAGTCCAAACACCCAAAAAAAAAAAAAAAAAAAAAAAAATTGACATGGCAAAAAACTCAAGGCAAAGACTGTAATCGTCGGATTTTGGAATTCATATACTAAACCAAACGAAGAAAATATCCATGAAAGCTATTAAACATTGAAAAAAAAAAATTCAGGATCCTCGTGTCATTACCCAAAAAGAAAAAGAAAACAATATGCTAAGATGCTAACTCTACATCTATGTTTTGCATGAATCACACTCCGAGAAATATGGATAATACGTAGCCGGTTAAACGACGTAGTGGAAAGCGAGGGAGTGCAGGAGCCATTTTCTCTGCCTAGAAAAGAACCTTTCGATTTGCTCAATTCATCTCCCCGGAGAACTCTAAAAAAAAAAAAAAAAAAAAAAAAAAAAAAAAAAAAGGCCGCTTACAAAGAAAGCAAAAACCTTCGGCCTTCATTATTTTTTCCCTTGTCGGAACAGAATAAACAGAACGCTTATCACTCTGATTCCGAAGATCCCACATCCTGAAAGGTTAGATCATTACCGTCCCATCAGCCTCTGTAATTTTATCTACAAAATTATATCCAAGATATTAGCCAATAGATTAAAACCTTGGTTACCTGAGTTGATCTCCATGGAACAGAGCGCTTTTGTATCTGGTAGGCAAATACAGGATAACATCTTGGTTGTTCAAGAAGTCCTGCACCAATTGAAAACCAGGGTCAGAAAGAGAAAGTTTCAAGCTGTTTTAAAGCTGGACATGAAAAAAGCATATGATCAAGTAGAGTGGGATTTCTTGGAGGCTTATTTATGTAAACTCGGGTTCCATACCAATTGGGTGAATTGGGTAATGCAGTGCATAACGACGACTTCACTGAGTGTTAAATTCAATGGCCAACCGTTACCCTACTTTCAACCTACAAGAGGCCTACGCCAAGGCGATCCTCTCTCGCCATATATTTTCATCCTGGTGGCTAATGTTTTATCAACTCTCATTAAACAAGCTGTCGATATGGGAAATCTTAAAGGTATTCAGTTTAACTGGTGCTGTCCTATCCTTTCTCATCTATTTTTCGCCGACGATGCCATATTCTTCTTAGATGGAAGTGTAATAGAATGTCAAAATTTAGCCAATATCCTGCAACAATACTGTCTTGCTACCGGACAAGTGGTGAATAGGAACAAATCTGGCCTTTTTTTTAGCAGAGCTTGTCCTACTCTTTTAAAGCAAAATCTGGCTAGTACACTGCGGGTGCCATTGATTGAAAAAACTGGCAAATATTTGGGGATACCTTCTGATTGGGGAGCCTCTAAAAAGGATATGTTCGCCTGGATCCTAGGAAGGGTTAGTGCAAAGTTGGCGGGGTGGAAAGAACAGCTGCTATCTAAAGAGGGGAAGGAAATACTACTCAAATCGTGGTGTGCCTTACCAAACTATGCTATGTCCATATTTAAAATTCCAGTGTCAATATGCAAATCTATTGAGAAGAAAATCGCACGGAGTTTTGGTGGCAAAACAGTAGTACCAAATCGGGCATACACTGGAAAAGTTGGGAACTACTTCAAGAAAGGAAGGAAAAGGGAGGGCTGGGTTTTCGTGATTTACTTAGTCTTAACAAGGCACTTCTTGGTAAACAAGCTTGGCGACTATATCACAGTTCTTCCTCTTTGTGGAGTCGCCTGTTTAGAGGTTTATATTTTCAATCTACAGATTTATGGCATGCTCCTAGAGGTTCCAATCCGTCCTGGGGCTGGCAAAGTCTGTTATTCGGTAGGGACTCCATCTCAGACCAGATGCAATGGTCCGTTGGGAATGGCCACAGCATAAACATTAGAAACGATAAATGGTTAGCTAGAGGAACTCTAGGTGGGCCAGCTAAAAGAGGGGAGCCTGAACTTGTTGAAAGTTATATTAACCAGAATCTGTCCACCTGGAATGTTCATCTTCTTCAACAAAGTTTTGATGACCAAGTTATTAAGGAGATCCTCACCATTCCTCTCAGTTCCACTATGGTTTCTGACAAACTTATTTGGCCAGGGACACTTACAGGAGAGTATTCGGTTAAAAGTGGCTATCGGTTTATCAAAGATCATGTTCCTAAATCTCTCCCTACCTCCGCAACCATATCCCCTCACCTTACAAACCCTGTTTGGCGTAAACTTTGGCATCTACAAACCGCCCCCAAAATTAGAGTCTTTTTGTGGTCCCTTTGCCACAATGCACTAGCTACAAGGGAAAACCTATACAAACGACATATCCTCCCCACCCTAGATTGTCAATTATGTCAGACTCATCTCCCTGAAACTCCCGAACACTTATTTCTATATTGCCCACAAATTCAGGGTATTTGGTCTCATCCGAAAGTGCAGCTTAACTTTTCAACAAACCACACACAACCACTGTGTTCTTGGCTAGCAAATATATTATTGCAGGATAAGCACATACCTGATTCGGAGATTGTAGTAGCTCTTCTTTGGCAAATCTGGCAAGCGCGAAATCATTCCATCTTCCGCAGCAAACGATCAACCCATGAACAGATTGTAGATCTAGCATTTATAACTGCAGAGAGCAATCGCAGTAAGCCGCAGGACATATTATCTACAGGGCAGAGACTTTTGCCTACCTCTCGGAATTGGAATCCTCCACCGGTTGGGACAATCAAAGTAAATGTTGACGGGGCTTTCCCTGTGGCGGATCAGACAGGTTCGGTGGCTTGTATTTGTAGAAATCACGAAGGCAATATGGTTGGGGGTTCCTCCCAAATTGTTCCTGCTTCATCGCCTCTGCAAACAGAGATTCGAGCTCTCCATCATGCCCTGCTTTATCTACTCGAGAAAGGAATGAATGAAGATCACATTCAGGTTGATTCCGACTGCTTGGCTATGGTCGATATGCTGAACAATCGATGCTCTCCTCCATGGGACTGCCGAACCCTAATTGTTGACGTTGAAACCTTGCTATCTCGTTTTCCACTTTTGCGTATGTCCTATTGTAGACGGGAAGCGAATTCCCGGCTGATCGGGCCGCTAAGGCCCGTGGCCATGGTTTTTTGCACTCTAATTGGGCCTCTTCTCCTCCTTCTATAGTTCGGGACCTACTATGTATCGATGCCCGGCAATGGGTAGTACTCTGTTTCTACGTAAATAATACAGTTGGTTTTTCTGATAAAAAAAAAAAAAAAGTAGACCAGCAATGCTAAGAATATATTTCTTATGTTGTTCTGAATAATGGCATCGACATGAAATAATATTCATATCGATCAAATCTGCACATAAATTTTCACAAACTTGTAGTTGAAGTTGATTCCGAACCCCATCATATAGATAAGTTACATAAAATTGCAACATCTATTAAATCATCAACTGTATGTAAAATATTCCAAGCAATTAAAATAATATGAATCAGTTAGAAATATGAAAGCATAAATAATAGATTTCCTCAATTTATTGATATCTTCATTTTGTGCAATTGTCTTGGTGTTGCAAATTCAAAAGCTAGCAAGTTAATTTGTCTAGAGTAGACTTAAAGAATAATTTTGCTCCTCTCTATTGATAAAGAACTAGAATTGATTTCCATTAAGATCATATTCCAATTTCATATACTTCAGTTTACTTTTTCATGGAGATTCTCCCTTTTTCTTGTTGGTATCCATTTTATGTCTATCTTTTCATTTCGAAAATAGTTGATGGATATCTAATCATTCGTAATGCATCACAAAGAGGATTGTTGTTCAGTTTGTATCTTAAAGAAATTCACAATATTTCTTTCTCAAGAGTGCATATCTAGATCTCTCTTGATACATTTTCAAAAGGCTTCACTAGTATAACAATTTTTAGACCCTGTGAAAATAACATGTTATGAGCTATAAATTCTTGAAGGAGTAGACCACACAATAATGTCTAATTATCTTTTTTTTTTTTTTTTTTAATACTCGAAACAAGTTGTTAGTATCATAGTAAATTAAGGACAATCACAAAAGCATTTCTCATTTTCAAAATAAGAATATTCATATCATTCCTTCCATATATTATTTTTTTTTGAAAATTTGGTTGCTAACAATTGGTTGTAAATGTATTTGGCATTTATTGATGCTTCCAATTAATTACATTTTTCCAACTTTGTAAATCTTAACATGGTTGTATCATAATAACTGTTATTTTTTATGTATCTATGTTGTTATATTTAAAATCTTATATGGACATTTAGGTCGAAATAGTGATATATTGAATGCCACATAACGTCTCTATGAGAAAAAAATAGATATTAAATCAAAGGAACATGAGATATTTTCTAGAAGTTGCAAGATATATTTTAAAGTATGATATAGCCTATAATATTTTGAACTCGTTGCTGCCACACAAATTGTTGTAGATTAGCCGAATGGTTTAAACAATGTCAATAGATAATTGTAAATATCTTTTAATTGACAAACTTTATCGGACACACTGAATGTTGATCGATATTGTCTTGATCGCTCTATAAAGTCCATTGAAATTGCCTTGTTTTTCCTTTAATGAGTACAAAGACATACCCATTTGTTGGTTTTTTTTTTTTTTTTTTAAAGAAGTAACACCCGTGATGAAAATTTAGATGAAGTCTTGGTTATCATTACTAAAGGTAGTAAGATTTGTTAGAAGCCAATCGAATATTTATTCATCTCATTTTTCTTAGAAGCAATATCTAGGCACAAAATTTTTCTTTATATATTTTTTGAAAACATAGAAGACTCTTGTGTTGATCTTTTATTCATTTCTTTTTTATCATTTACAACATTAATTTATATGTGAAGTATGTTTTTATTAAAGTGTACTTTACAGTGTAAATTTTCTGAAGACTTACCAAAATACATATAATATAGAAACTCCTTCGAAAGCTTGCTCAAAAACTCACTATTAGCCTTACTTCAAAGTTTATTCTCATCAATTATAAAGTGACAAGAATTATCATCATCAACTATAAAATATAAATAATCTTTGATAATTCATTCAATCATATATGAATAACTTAACAATTAAAAGTAACTACCTCTAAATTTTGTTTTGCATTCTTGGTGACGTTTAAATTTCAAATATAAATATTAAAAATTATCTATGTTATGCATTTAGTCGTAAGAGTCACCACTAATGATTCATCAGTTATATTTATAAATATATTTTTATTCTTAAAAAATGATCTAATTACAATTTTCTATATTTGAAAAAATATTTAGTTATTTTTAAATACTTGTTTATTTTACTTGTAATTCTTCAAATTATTCTCCAACGTCATCTAGGGGTGAGCGTGGTTCTAGAACCAGAACCGTAGAACCAATCGGTTTTAGGTTATAGGATATATAGGGTATGTTTCAAGCTTCAAAAATTGGAAAATCATTTTCGACGGATAGATTCTAGATTCCCAGTGGAAACTTGGACTAAGTTTATGTGTTTTTCTTGATCTATATCTTTACACAATTTGTATTCCATGAGATCTAAAATTAGTATATAATCTGAAATCACTAGTTTGAGCTTCTATTTTCAATGATCTCCATGATTGAGACTTTTACTTTTTAAATGTGTCATATTATTCATGTATCTAAATATGAGTTGAGATCGGTGAATTGTAGCGGCAAATGATAGTACTACAATTAATTTAATTAAGAATACATGTGGAATCTAAGTAGACCTCAAAACCTGTGACAGAATAGGTTTTAAGTTTTAGAGTGTACAAGATAGATAGGTTCCAGGGTCGAGGTAGAACTTAGACCGATCGTGAAACCACTCACATGTTATAGTTTCTAAGGACCGTCTTACATCATGCATTTGTGAAAAAAAAAATTATATTGTGTTATCTTTGTATCATCAAACTCTTTCAAAACTATCTAAATTGCAAAACAACAAAAGTGAATTCTGATTCTGCATTGAATCATAAGGGTAATCACTCATTATGTTCTTGTCATATTTATTCATGAAGACGCCTTAAAAACATACTATTTTTTTTTTTTAATGATGTGTTCTTTTTATTTTATTATAATTATTTATTGATTTTGTAATATTCATTATTTTAAGAGATTACCTATAATTCTATAGTGATGAACTTCTTTTTATTGATCATTTAATGTCATTTGTTCATCAAACAGAGGATATCATATTACATAAAATTTTATTGATCCACAACATCATATCATTTAAGTATATAATATGCACTATCATGTCATAGAGTCCTTTGAAAGTAATTGTCTTCTTCAATAAATTATTTGTGTTAATAAATAATTTAGATTAGACAAAAAAATTAGTAATTTAGATTTTTTAATTTTAATCTCCATTTTTACAATATGTGTGTGTGTGTGTGTGTGTGTGTGTGTGTGTGTGTGTGTGTGTGTGTGTGTTATCATCTTACTTGGATCATTTGTCTATTAAATATGGACTATCATGTCTATCATATAATATTTAATCGACACTTTACTATCATTTTGTCAAATGGGGCATAATGCTTTCTCAATTGTGCATCCGTACGTTATTTGACTTACTTTGTCCTTATCAATTGGTATAAATGATACAAAGTATAGAAGTTTGTTCTCATCAACCACAAAGTAATTGGAATTCTACCAAATGTAGAGTTTTAATCATAAGAGTAGTCAATAATTACGGACTTATTTATATTTATTTGCTTGTAAAAAATATGCACAGCCGTGTAACATAACCCTCTGAAATTTTATTATTTTCATTCTATAGACTTTTTGTAATAATTGATAAATTTATTTTTTTCTATCGATTTGCTATCAGTTGTTTTTATTTTTTTAATATTCATTTGTCTATAAAACATGTAATATTATTCTACTTACACGACAAAAGATAATTATTTCAATCTTGTAATTCTATTTATATGTCAAGTATCAACAATAATGTCCTAAAAGATATTTCTACATTGTTCATCTCTTAGTAAGCATCATTTTTAGCACAAATATAATTAACATTTATACAATTGATTTGTTAAATATGGGCTAGCATGTCATATAACCTTTTTTTTTTTTTTGATAACTTGTTACTTCCAAAATACGACAAAATATATTGCTATTATAGGCATCCATTGAGCTTATGGAACTCATTTGAACATAATATGGAAATTGAATATTTTAAGAATAGAATAATCAGCAACATTACCTAACGACACTCGACATTTGATTGCAGTTTATATCCATTCATTAGGTAGCTCATCAAACAAAGTGTATTTAGTAGAAATCTCTAAGCCATACCCATACTAAAGTGCATTTTATGGGAATTCTCCAATAACATTTTGATCATTAACTCTACAACCCATTGAAGTTCAATATCACTAGTATAATGTCTCACTATACCTTCCCCTATGCAAAAATTCATTTAAAAGCTCCAAACAGAACTCCAAATGTCAGTTTACACATACCTAATCGTTCTACCAGTCTCCATTTTGGTCAAAGCTTTGGACCACATGATCTTGAAAATAGTATCAAACCAGTGTCATGGCACAAACACTCGGGCTTTTTATGAGTATCCGTCCATAACTATTAGTATAAATCTTGCTTTTTATCTCGAAGGAAATTGGAAGAGCCTACGAACATCAAAGTAAATCAAATTTGCAATCTTTATGATTTCTTTAACAACTGTAATAAACTACAATTACAGTTGTTTGTTTTTATTATAGCACTTGTATACATTTAGCTCCTTAACCACATCACCACACAACATATTCCTCACACTTAGAACTTTTAAGTTTCTTCCCCTTATATATCCCAGAAGCATATGCCACAATTCCTACTTTCAAATCGATGTGTTCAACATCTTAACGGTAAAATCGATCACTTTCTCCCCTTAAAGCTCATACAAGTTACTATGCTTAATTCCTTTCATTATTATTATGGAGGAAAATAACCAAAAAAAAATCATAAATTTATTATAATTGTGTTAATTCAATTTTAAATCTCTTTTTTTCTTGTCAATTGAGTTTTAAACTTTTTGCATTTATACCAATTCAATCCATGTAGCCAATTTTCATCGAAAATCGTCGACATGGAGGTAGTCATCTTACATGGCTCGATCGACACTAACATGGACAATTTTTAATAAAATTTTAATATATTTTTTCAAAAATTTTATTTTTCTTTTCTTCCGCTTTTTATTTTTTTATTTATATATTTATTTATTATTTTCCCTTCCCTCCTTCCCGTAGCTAGTCAGAGGACCTTGATAGCAATTGACCAAACGCTCAAGTTGGCAAGGTTGAACTCACCGGCCTCTAGAGAAGCTCACCTCTGCTGGCCACTTGGAAGGGCAAACCTCATTGAAGGCTATCTCAGAGCCAAGGTTGAGGTCGCTACAATAGTGGTCAACAAGCTTGAGTCAAGGTCATCCACGGCTTTCATGACCTAAATTTTGAGGTTCACGATGTTAGGGCTAGAACTGTCACTTAGCGGGGGTTGAATTGGTGAATGTGTGGAATTTAATGAAAATTGAAACTAATATTGCAAGAGGACATCTTCTAGTGATAAGGCTTGCAATGCTAAGATCTTACTGATATGCAATAATCTATCACAAGTAATAAATAAGAGTTTAAGGGATAGAAAATTACACCCGACAAGTTTATAGTGGCTCAGCTTTGACAAGCCTATGTCCACTCTCCCGTACTAATAGCCAATTTGCTAGATTACAATAAATGAATCTATGAGAAGTTACAAGAACTAGGTACTCTCAACTCAAGTAAGTGTGATCAAATCTTTTGATCTCACACTCTAACAACCTCTAAGAGATTACAACTTTGAGCTCACAAAGATGAATTGTAAGTATAAGGATTTCTCTAAACTTTGGAATTAAAGACTTCGTAAAATTCTCTTGGTCTCTCCGGCTTCATGACCTCCTCCTAAACTCCTCATTGTCCAAGCTAACTATTGGACTTGGCCTTTGGATCGTTCATCCAATTAACCCATTGGATTTGAAAGTTGTTGGAAGACCTGTTTTGTCCAAACTCCTCGCTTTGATTCTGTCGCCCATATAGCAATTGGGTTTCCATAAGCTAAGTCCCTTATGTAGAAAGAATATTTCGTCTTCTAATTGATTTATCCTAGGATGTCAATATTCCATCTTGAAGAGATTATGATCATCAACTCCCCTTCTAGATCATTCAATATATAAGGCAGGGAATCCATGCCAATCCACTAGCCATTGCATGAGGATTTTATGGTTGAAAGATATCCTTATATCATAGATTAAGGATATGCTCTGCACACCAACTATGAATCTGATAAGTAACATCTAATTACAAATCCTAAATTTCCACATAGAAAAGCTTATAATCAAAACATAAGTTAATTAAAAAAAGTTTTGTCAATCTTCAAAATCGATGTGGTAGACATGGTGATGACTTGGATTTGAGGTCGCTAAGTTCTTTCGCCACCTCTGTAGCTGCGGTAGAAACAAATAGAGAACGCCCGGCATTGATAGGTCGAAGGATATGGGAGGAGAGGGGGACAAACAAGGGGATCACAAGGACGAGGTCAAGCCTCATCGTCGCAGGTGAGGTTGGTGTTGCCATGGCTAGGCCAATTGCAACTACAATACATGGCGTCCACTGCCGTGATTCCGCCGCCTTCGATATCTTTGATTGCTAGCAAGGTGAGTTCCTATGCTCGATTGTGATGTCTTCAATTTTGAGTGCCTATATCATTGTCGACTTGCGTTTGGATTTCAAGGATGGCGTGGTTCGATTCTTTTGTTTTGTAGAAAGAGTTTTGTCTCTCTGGGTTTTTCGTTTGTCAGCCATTTTCCTTTAGAAAGTCAAGGAAATCGGTCTCATAGAAGATGGTCTTCGTTATGGCGCCTCAGCAGACCAAGTGTAAGCCCGCCAAAGCCCGCCACCATCAGCTCAATTGGGTTTTTTTTTTTTTTTTTTTTTTATGATTTCGTTGTCCAATAATTCCATTTAGCTCGTGCTCGTGGATGGCCTCCAGTGAGGCTTGCCTAGCCAGCGCACGGTTGAGCTTAGCCCTTGCTAGTGGCGAGCAAGGCTCACCCTCATATTCTATTGCCTCTAGCTGGTCGCTAAGGTATGACATACATCTAAAGAAGAAGGGAAGAAGAAAACAAGAAAGAGAAAGAAATGAAAACATTTAAAAAAAATTAAAAACTACTATTAAAAATTATCAACATTAACATCAGCTATGCCACGTATGACAACTAGCATCCATGTCAACTATTTTTATCGGATGGACTAAATTGGTATAAATGTAAAATTTTACGACTCAAATGGCAAGAAAAAAAGGGTTAACAACTAAATTGGCATAATTACAATAGGTTTAAGACGGGAAAAGTGCCAAAAAAGTCCTAAACCTTTTGGCACGATGCTGATTTAGTCCTAACCTTTTTGGTGCCGATTTAGTCCTAAACTTTTACGTTGTGCCAATTCAATCCTTTCCGGCCAATTTTGGCTGGATTTTGCTGACTGGACGCCGGTCATTGATGTGGCCTGATCGGCGCCGACGTGTACAACTTTTAATAATATTTTAATATTTTTGAATATTTTTGAATATGTTTTATTTTCTTATTTTTATTTTTATTCTTTTCTTTTTTTCTTATCATCTTCTTCCTCCAGCCGGTCGCCGGAGCTCGGTGACCGGCCGAGGTGACGGCTGGCGAGGTCGACCTCGCCGGCCACCTCGCTAGTGGCCGCGAGGGTGGCCTGGGTGGCGAGGCTCGAGCCTCGCCCATGGCCGACAAGGGCGAGCCCCGCCAGCTCGGCGTGAGGCCAGCTGCCTCAAAGAACCCCAGGAATCACAAAACCCCCACCCCGACGGATCGCCACCGTGGGAGAAACAGCGAAAATCCGGGGTTGGAGCAACACAACCGAGGACACCCCGAGCTCCCGTAAACCCTAGAGACGACGACGAGGACGAGCGAAGGAGGGAGGAAATTTCTAGGGCGAGATTGGGATTGGAGAACGGAGCCGGGGAGGAGTCCACCTGGCCTCACGTCGAACCGGTGGGGCTCGCCCTTGCCAGCCATGGGCGAGGCTCGACCCTCACCAGATCCGGCAAGGGCGAGCCTCACCACCCGGGCTGGGCAGCGAGGCTCGATCCTCGATAGATCCGGCGAGGGTGAGCCTTGCCCGCCTGGGCGCCCTCACGACCAGGGAGGTGGTTGGCGAGGTAGACCTCGCCGGTTGTCGCCCGGCCGGTCGCCGAACTCCGGCGACGGGCGGAGGAAGAAGATGAAAAGAAAAAAAGAAAAAAATAAGAATAAGAATAAAGAAAAGAATAAAAATGAAAAGTAAAAAGAGAAAAATAATATATATATATATATTAAAAGTTGTATATGTCAACACCGATCAGGCCACGTCAGCCGGCTAGCTTCCAGTCAGCAAAATCCAGCCAAAATTGGCCGGAAAGGACTAAATTGGCACAACGTAAAAAGATTTAGGACTAAATCAACACCAAAAAAGGTTTATGACTAAATCGGCACAAAGCCAAAAGGTTTAGGACTTTTTGGCACTTTTCCCGGTTTAGGACTTTTTCAGTAATTCTCCCATTATTAGGGAACCTCGAATCTAAAGTGAATTAAGACCAACATTCGGAGTACTTAAGGAAATTAGTTCTTCTTCAACTCTCGGATTGCCTAACACCAATCAATATCCTCATCATACCATCGTGATTTTGATTTTCACATTGCCAATAGCATGACACTCAGTATTGTTTTCTTATTGCACTTTACCACTATCCAGGTGTGGTAAGTAGTAAGGTAGTTTCGATTTAGTATAGTGTGAAAAGATTAATCATAATCAACAATCATCTGTTAAACAATGAATCCTCATTGATACACAAGACAAAAATTGCATTGTTCTAATTTTAATCAACTATTTCAACAATATTTGGTACTCTAATTCACTTACTATTCTCGTTTCTAAATTTTAGGCAATTTACTTTATGATGCTCCATTTTGCCATTGCTTTTAAACAACAATATTAGTTCTACATTGATTACATCTGTATAGATTCATATTACTCATGCTCGCACATTCTTTCTCTATCTTCACCTACTAAATCAATAAACATAGTTCATTAAAGACTCTCCAACGGTTGTTCTCACTCAAAATTAGATCACAAACCCCATCAAACGTCAAACTTCTTAACTTAGAGGTATTGCTAAAAACAATAACGGCAATATCATCCAAGCCAATATCAATCGAACTCAACCAAGTGATGGTCAAGTGAATTCATTGATATGTTTGCAAACTAGTGCATTTTCCCACATCTTTAAGTGAAATAGATGTTGCATAAAATAGACCTTATTAATCGTAGTCAAGTGAGATGAGTGTTGGGGATTGCAAGGTATTTTGTGAGTCTCCATATAATCAGATCTCCATGCCCCAGTCCTTATAAAACGAAATAGTTGTGGAAATGGAACTTTTTTGCATGAGGCTTAAAGTGTATTAGTACGGAAGTCGAGGGTGTCTAGGCCGTGAAAATGACAAGGTAGAACGTGCCGTTGTTGCAGCGGTGGCAGACCTCCGGTAACGAACCAAACGATCACATTGTAATAGTCTCAGAAGGCAAACATCTTTGACGTCGATCGTGCTCTCTGATGATCACTAGAGTCAATGTAGATCAGAAACTATGAAATTTCTTCTTTTTTCTTTCGATTTTCAAATCTAGTTATTGAAATTGTTTCTTTTTTTGGCTGAAATCTTTCTGATTTGTTAATTGCTCCTTTATAATGTGGTGCTTCATCTAGATAATATCATATAATGGAGTTTAATTGTGTTATATGGCGAGTATGGACAGGTTAAACATATGAACAAAAACAAATTCGAATATGTCATGCCATAAAAACCGATTGATTCATTTATAAGTAACTCAAATCTCACAAGACCTAATCCATCCATTTGCCACGTCTAGGCTCTAGCCACTGTCCCAACCTTTGGCACGCATCGGCAGACTCTCTTTTTGCACATTTGTATATTTAACACCAATAGTCGCACCCCGCGAAAGAATTCCAAACTTCGATCCATCTATCTCTCCTCTCCCCTTCCCTAATACCCCCTTTCCACACGGAAATATATGGAGCCGGTCAAGGTCGTCGCTTGATTCAACGGTTGGAATCCTCGAGTAGGACAAATCGGACGGCAACAAGCGGGTGGGGCCCTCCACTCAGAACAAAACAGAAAAAATAAAGGCCAAAGTCCAAAGCAGGGCTGTACTTATACGAAGCCGCGTGGAAGTTTCTTCACAATCACCCCCAACCTCACAGTCAACCATGTTAGTGTTGGAGTACTACTTAGTACTGATATTATAACTCAAACTCGCATTAGGTTAGATGCAAGATCGACACGACATCACTATACACGCCTTCTTCAAGACTTTCATGTCGGCAGGCTTCACATGGTTGGAGTTACAGAATTCCGTCGAACCATGAAACCTTCGAAGGGGAAGGGCCCTTCATGTTCCTGATGCTTAAATTGGCATGGGGGCTTTTGCTTAAATCACATGGAAAATAAGAAACATGAATCCTCCACGAAAACTTTTGATGTTTGGAAATCGACAGGAAGAACGGTTTTTCAAGAGATAATTCTTGAAAGATGAATGGTTTTGCAAGAGAAATTTTGCCACCACATGGTCGATTTGACCCATACATCCACCAGGAAAGATGTGGACAAACACAACTGTTGATTTTGACTTGCACTGTGGAAGGGGCGGATGCCAAATTTGTTTACAATAATTCAACTATATGGACAAATTCAAATTAGAATTCTCCCAAAATATAATAATAATAATAATAATAATAATAATAATAATAATAATAATAATAATAATAATAATAATAATAATAATAATAATAATAATAATAATAATAATAATAATAAAAGAACTTCGAATTTCAATTTCAGCTCTTGGGATCCATTTGGAATGAACTTTTTGAGAAGGAAATCTTGGAGGTCCATACCTTTTCAATTAAAAGTGGTAAAGGGTTGGGTTGACAAGTCGGTTTGAAATTGGGTTTATCTTGAATTGAATATAGCTCTCGGCCTTGGGTGATTCCGGGTTTTTCTTGATTGCATGGAGTGGAAACCGGGTGAACTCAATTAATTCCCAAGACATCTGCAGCTTCACATTCTGCGGATAACAGAGGTAAGGTTGTACTTGGACAGCACCAACTTGATTCTGGATAGTTTGGGTTTTGTTTTTCTTCGATTGCTAGTTGAATGGTGGAATTCAAATTATTACAATATGTTAGGATTGTGTCTGGTTGGACTTATTTTATGTTTGGTACTTCAGTGATTGGGCTTGTGTCCATAGCTTCATTTCGGAAGAAGGGGAGTGTAATGATCTAATCTCCTGTCCTCCTTATATTGACCATTGATGTGCGCCACGTGACAATTTCTATGCCATCAACAACAACAACAACAACAACGACAAATCTTTCCCTCTCTCTCCCTTACATTTATCCAATTGCTGAAATCTTATGTAGCATAACACTTGCGTGACTATTTTTGAAAAATTATGATACTTAAGTGATCGGTTAAAAAATTATATAGTACACAAGTGTTACAGGTAGGGCATACGTAAGTTATAGAACTCAATTTCTAGTTTTTGCTAAGCCCACAATTCTTGACCTTTAACCCCTTGACATCTGACCCTAAGCTCACGAATTTTCATTTTTTTTTTTATTTTCAATTTTTTGTTATTTTTCCTATTTTCCCTGCCACGTCTTCTTCCTTGGGCGGTCTTCCTCAACGAGATCATCACTGAGGCATTTTCACCGACGAACTCAACACTGAAACTTCATTAAACTAACTCACGCCGGAACTCTAATTGATCCGACGTCAACACCTAATGTTGCCAACCGTCATTAAGTCATCTTTGCTGGCCACTACTCCAGCGCCGGACTTATTCTGGCGACATTAATGTCACCAAAAACAAACGCCATTCCTACAGATAAAACACCGAAACAAAGAAAAAAGGACTATGGCAGCCTCTAACCGCGGGCTTCGCCAACAAAGAATAGATTCTCCGGCAGACTTGTTCATCCATGGCTGAGTCATTGACTATTTAATATGAAAAGCCAAGGGTATGAGTGTTGATTACATCAACTCCAGAAGCTTTAGCGTTCGTCATGAACGAAATCCTCCGATGATGGATGCTCCACGAAATTTAACTTGAAAGGAACCTTCGGCTCAAAGGCTCTCTGCTGCGAATCAGAGCAAAACCAAGCTCGTCCGGTACTCTGATGAGTTCGACGGCGAGGACGAACGGCAGCGAACGTCCCTCTCTCGCTGCCGTCCCCCTCAATGGATCTTGTAATTCCCTTCCTTTTTTTCTGTTTCTTTTATTTTTTATATTGCCTGCCTTTTTTTTTTTTTTTTCTTTTTGTCCTTTCCCTCAGCCACCAGCCACATCAAAATGGACAAACCATTTTTCCTCTTGTATGGGGTTGTGTGATCGCGCCACGTACAGGAATAAATGGTAGTGTATAAAGTATCATGCTCTAAATGATTGATTTGTTTGGAGGTCTCACGGATCGAAATTTCTTCAATCAGATCCGACGTCTCTAAATTTTACCTTCCTCAAATCAAAATGTCTAAAAGCCTAATTCTACATGCCTATGCTAAGCTAATATATTTATGCAATTGACATACGGAAAACACTAATATGAGTTTTTGGTCAAGAAGCGAGTCTCACGATGATCTCAAATATCGAATTTTTCTAGCTTTAATTGTTGGGAAATTTTTTTATGTCAATAGTATTATGCAATCACTTTAAAATAACTTCTAGGTGAATCCATCCCTAAGACTATTATTACTAAACCAAGAGCATGATATCTTTGAAAAATACATATGTTGCAGCTATTTAGTAGAAGTAGGATTACATTTAGTTTATTATGAGAGTTGCAAGTGATGCAACCATATACATTGCACAATTAACTGGCAGGAGATCCACACGAAACATACATAAGCAGTCATTTATTATCGCAACACCTATGACTTGAGACTGATGCTATCAAACACTGGATTTGTTCAATAGCTGTAGCTTCTCTTGTGTGCATTCTGTGGCTTAGTAAGAGGATATCTCTCAATCCCTGCATGAGAGAGTAAAGCCCACAAGTGAGTCACAAACTCGCCTCCCCTAGTCAATTGCTCCACATGCACTTTTGTGTCGTCTGAAGGCGCCACATACAACATCAGTTCCACCCAAAAGTCGGCCAGAATCTTCCAAACCTTCTCCTGACATTTTATATCATTCACAAGCTGATTTCCAAGCAAAGCACCATGATGGATAATAGTTTCTTCACGTGCTAAATTGGCACAACCCTTCCTCTGCACCTTCGTAAACCGTCATCAATGCTATCGCATCCTTGAAAGAAGTCCCTGGCTTCAATGATTGCCTGATCAAACACGTACTCCGCAACATAGGGGTGATCAGGCAATAGCCGTGGAGCGAAAGCAACCAAGTAAGCCAAATACTTGGACAAGCTAGTTGCCACTCGAAAATTCCTTTTAATTGTAGATGTTGGGAATAACGAATCCCCGAAAAACCAGATTCAACACTAAATCGAACCCCTAAATCAATGCGGAAGACGAAGCCCGGGAAAATCACGTATCACCGATCGTAAAGCACACCACGGATTCGAGCGTAACTTGTTAGCCACAGATTAGACACCGACGCCGATAGGAGGAAGAAAATCTAGCCCCGTTCGATCCGATGACGCCTTGAAGGGAAGAAGAAAAGTGCCGTTTGCTTACTGTTTTTTTTTTTTTTTTTTTGAGAGAGCGCGCGCGGGAGAAGAGAAAACGTACGTCAATTTTCAAGAGGTGTATTTCTCTCTCTCTCCTTCCTTTTATACCTTCCCCCATCCACGGGCCCTATTCCCGTGGGCCGGGCTTTTGGGCCCAACTTGGGCGGACGGGTCTTAAGCCCATCTCATATAAAACCATCATCTCCCACTCGCACATGGTGGGCTAAACAGGATTCTCTTTACCTCTCTTCAACATTTATACCAGTGAATAATCCGTGCGACCAGCATACTTTGAGAGCTCGTTGCTATACATCTGTTAGGAATATATAGCAGCTCATAATGGGCGTCACACTCCGAGTAGATTTAGTATGCAGTACCCTAGATCGATTAATCACATTTATATCTCTCTTGATCTCTTTTAAACAATGATATATATATTGTATTCACAATTATAATTATCACAAAGACAGTCATAATTGATCGACCAAAGTGAATACAAAACCACAATGTGATTCTCCAAAATCGATCTTCCTCTTTCCTTCAAACTCTCAATTTCAGTCCAGCTTGCTTTTCTAGAAATGCCCCATTAGATCGAATCATCTCATGACCATTGGCAACACCCTAAGATAGCAAACACTAAATAGAAATCTTGAGAATAAGTAAGAGTCATGAGGGAACTAAAAATTGAGGAACTCTTTTCCTCAAGAGTCTCACACGTCATAAAAGTTGAGATCAAACTTTTTGCCACTCTTATTGGTCGTCTCATGCATACGTAGTATGAAATACGTATTACGGTATTAACTCCTTTCCCATGGAGCGTATGTCTACACCTTTCAATACCGTACAGATGATAGTTTAGACATACCCAATGTCTAACTTGAGTTCGCGTATCTACTCAATCACAAAATTCATCAGAACTCACATCTGGCATCATAGACAGATAAAGTAAAATATGTGGGTTATTTTACTTTCGGACATCTTTAGTATTATGTCCTCATCTTAACACTCAGTTAAGGCGACATACGTATTCTAAGCTTGAACTCTCGATTATCACCTAGATAATAAGCTTAAAAACAGTCTCAACTCTATTTATCACACAGTAAACAAAGGTGATTACCCGTGTGAGTGGGCTAATCTTATATCTGTCCGACATACTTCTCAACTTAAAATAATGCACTGAGCATTAAGATGCATAAAGATCATACATAGATTCATAGGCATTAATCAATGAAAAACAAAATTTCATAAATGTGAACAACTCAGGGAAATTACAATCCAAGACATCAAACTTTACGCAATCCTAGAGATTTTACATGACCACAAAACACATCTCTAGGTATTGGCTTTGTCATAGGATCTGCTACCATTCTATGCGTAGATATGTACTTGTAAGTTCACATCCTTTCGTGCAACCATATCTTTCACAAAGTTATACTTGGTATCTATATGTTTGGTCTTGCCATGATATTTTGAATTTTTGGTGTACGCTATAGCTGCTTGGCTATCACAGTTAACCAACAATGGATTTGCAGCTTTCTCATTAATACCTAAATGATCCAAAGATCTCTTAAGCCAAACTCCTTCTTGTACCACGCTGATAATGCCACGAACTCAGCTTCCATCATGGACAAGGCTATACACGTTTGCTTCTTACTTGCTCCATGATATGGTGCCATTGTTCAGTAAGAAAGCAAATAGAGGTAGATTTTCTTTCATCTAAATCTCCTCCCCAATTAGCATCTGAATAGCCTTCAAGTCGCAGATTCTTTCCTTGGTAATTCAACTTGAAACCAGTAGTTCCCTTTAGATACCTCGTATTCTCTTGACGGCTTTCCAATGTGTTGGACCTGGATTGGATTGGTATCTACTCACCATTCCAACTGCAAAACATATGTCGGGTCTTGTACACATCATAGCGTACATCAAGCTCCCAACAGCACTAGCATAAGGAACATGTTTCATTTGTTCCTTCTCTTGTGGAGTCCTTGGACACAGTCTGTGGCTCAATCCTTCACCTTTTGCAATAGGAGTGTCTATGGGTTTACAGTCTTGCATACAAAATCGTTCAAGAACCTTATTTATATAGGTTTCTTGCGAAAGAGACAACGATCTCTTCGAACGATCTCTTGAAATCTTAACTCCAAGAATGTATGCAGTCTCACCCATATCCTTCATCTCAAAATTGAAAGACAACCAACTCTTGACAGTCTTAACAAACTCCATATTGCTTCCGGCAATAAGTATATTATCAACATATAATGATATGATCACAAATTGATCCTTGGATCTTTTGATATATACACAATGATCCTCATCAATCATCGTAAAATCATATGCCATTATGGTATTATGAAAACGTATATACCATTGTCTTAATAATCTGCTTAAGACCATATATCGACCTCAAAAGTCGACATACTTTTTCTTCTTGGCCTGTCACTATGAAACCAGCAGGTTGTTCCATATATATTTCTTCCTCTAATTCTCCATTGAGGAAAGCAGTCTTTACATCCATTTGATGTAATTCAAGATCCAAACTTGCCACTATTGCCAGAATAATGCGAATCGAGGTAAATCTCACTACAGGAGAAAACGTATCTTCATAATCAATTCCTTCCTGTTGATTATACCCCTTCGCCACAAGGCGGGCCTTATGCCTTTCTATCGAGCCATCAGCCTTTCGCTTTATTTTGAGAACCCACTTGTTCCCAATAGCTGCGTCCTTTTAGAAGATCAACCAGTTCCCATACTTGGTTTGATTTCTTTGACTCCATTTCCTCTTCCATTGCATGAATCCATTTTTCCTTACTATGACAATTCAGAGCCTCATTAATATTTCTTGGCTCATCCTCATCTTGTGGAGCAACCATAAAAGTTTCCCCTTCAATGTCAAAACGTCGACGGGGAATACTTTGGCGACTTGTTCGCCGTATAGGAGATTGTACACTTTGCACATCATTCTCCATCATGCTCCCACTTGGATTAGATAATGATGACGTCATCTCATCATGTGGTTGCAATTGATCACTTCTCATATTACTCCCACTTGGACGAACTCCACTAATATCATTATCTTGATCCAAGGTCTCAAATAGGGAACAATCTTCCCCTATTTCGCCCTTCTTAGGAAATTCATCCTCTAAAAATGTGACATCTCGTGATTCAAATTCAGTTATACTCCCACTTTCCTTCTCACCTATGAACACATACCCTTTTGAGTGTTATGAGTATCTTATGAAAATACTCTTCTTTCCTCTGGGACCCAATTTCCCAAACTTGTGAGAGGACTCATGTGTATAGGCAGCACAACCCCATGGCTTAAGAAAACTTAAGTCCGGTTTTCTACCTGTCCATAACTCATATGGAGTGGAAGTAACTGATTTGGAATGTACTCGGTTAAATATATACGTAGCAGTTAACAATGCATCACTCCAAAAAGTGATAGGCAAGTTAGCATGCGCCATCATGGACCTAACCATTTCCAGTAGGGTTCTGTTTCTTCTCTCCGCAACACCATTTTGTTGAGGAGTATACGGAATAGACAACTGTCTTTCTATTCCTTTTTCATCACATAATTTTCTGAACTCATCGATAAATATTCTCGACCTCGATCGGATCTCCATGCTTTTATTTTCTTGTCTAATTGATTTTCTACCAGGTTCATAAACCTTTTGAAACAACTTATTGCTTCAGATTTATGAGAAATCAAATAGACATATCCGAATCGAGTATAATCATCAATAAAGGTGATGAAATAAACAGCCCCATGCCTTCCTCTCATATTCATTGGACCACAGACATCATAATGGATTAAATGCAAAGGAAATTCAGCTCTTTTACCTTTCCCAAATGGTTTCCTTGTCGTTTTCCCTTCTAGGCAATGCTTACATATGGACAAATTGACTTTTTTAATGTTGCCCAACAAGCCCTCTTTGGCCAGTCTATTCATACGTTGTTGGCCAATGTGACCAAGTCTAACATGCCACACATTCACATCATTATCATAGGTATTAGGAGATGTGATAAGGGAATAACAAACATTTGCATTAACATACTCAACATCTAATACAATGAAACCATCCAGAAAATAACCACAACCATAGTAGTTTGTATCAAAATACAAATCTACACCTCTATTATGGAAGTTCATATTAAAACCTAGTCTAACTAACACTAAAACAGATACTAAATTCCGACGAATCTCCGGAGCATATAATACATCATGTAGGAATAAAGTGCGTCCACCACACATATTTAGTTGGCATGTGCCAATTCATTTCACTTCAGCTCGGGAGTTGTTTCCCACATAGACCCACTTAGTTCCAGTTGGTACTCGTCGGAATTCCACGAAGGATCCTCTATCATTCGCTACATGGTCTGTCGCTCTTGAACCTACAGTTCACAAAGGATTAGACTCAGTCAAGAATACAGAACTCGACACAAAAGTAAAGTTCTGAAAAGTACAAGGGGTGTTTACCTTCTTTGGCTCACGACAGTTGCGAGCATAGTGACCCTTCTTGTCACAATTGTAACACCTCATCTTTGACATTTTCTTCACTTGAGGACGTTTTCCTCTCTTGTGTTGGTTAACTTTTGATTTCTTGCAACAAGGACTTGATCCTTTGCAATCCCACATATTGAACGAATCAATACGCTTGCGCTTAGAGCTTGAAGCTCTTTCTAAGCTTGAACCAGCATTGTAAATGTCTACTTTCAACTCAAATGCCATTAGGCGGTCCTCTACTAGCTCAAGGTGGCACACGGCATCCTCAAGATCTTCCATAATATGGTCAAGAGCTTCTAGTGCTTCTTGCTTTTCCAGTACATATTGGACTTTCATGTGCCAAATTTCATAGTTGTTACCATTGAGCTTTTCACCTTTGTTCAGCTCGGCAACTATGCTCTTTGTGGCTGAAGCCATTGATCTGAACACATCGACATATGCACGAATTGTTAATGCCTATCATTTATGCATCCATTTTTACATAGACCCATCATATTAATGAATAATTTCAAGTAAGGCTTCAGAATCAAAAGGTCACTACGTTTCCAATCATCCTCCAAAAATCCTAACTTAAAACTATCATTAATATGATTGTCATATGCAAAATCAATTCTATGAAGCTACAAAAACTTCTAAAACTACCCACACTAATTACCCACAAAGAACCAGCAAGCAATAATGAAAGCAACAAAGATAATTGACATACAATTAAAAACAATAATGCTTTCAATTAATACAACTATACATTACACTAAGCAATATATACAAAGAAAAATATCAACATAGAAAGAGATATTCAACCATAAAAACATCTCATAACTAATCTAAGAAATAAATAGGGAATGTCCCTTCTAATCTATCGGTCAAAACATCTCGAGAAAACCGAAGGCACATTTGCCAACCATGGAAAAACTTTTGGAGAGCTTTCATGTCGCCACCAAGGCACATTTACTCTACGCCATGTGGCGCTCAATCTAAGGGTTGAAGTTTTGGCCAACTCAATCCTATAGTACTCTCTTACAAAAGCTTCCACTAGCCTCCTATAATCCGGGACCACGTTGACCTCTCATAGCCGATCTAACACTGCTTGCCATTCAGGTGGAAGAGTGTTCATCAAAGCCGGCACATTCTCAAAATCCGGCATAAGATAACCATTTCAGATGATTTCATGTATCATCTGATTGACCCTGACCACATGTGATACTAAATCACCGTCATGCCACCGATAATCGCCTAACTCGTCATCGCCTTTTAAGTCTTGCAATTCCCTCGTCCGTTCTCGGGATTACAGGTATCCTTGCATAACGCATCATAGTTCCCGCAACAAATGCAGAACTAAAAAATGGATTACTTATAATCCATAATATACAAAAGGGAAAATACAAAAGGGAAAATACATAATTTTTCATAATTCATGTAACAAATGCAGAATTAAAAATGGATTAATTATAACCCACATAAGCATGACTGAAAAAGAAACAAATCCTTTTTTTTTTTTTTTCTGGGTCAACGGTTAACGGTCAAAGTCAACGGTCAACAGTCACGGTCGTCGGTCAACGGTCAACGGTCGTCGGTCAACGGTCAACGGGTCACGGTCAATGGTCAACGGTTGTCGGACGTCGGACCGGTCGGGCCGGAGGGGAGCGTTCGGGCGAACCGACGGCACGTGCCGCGCGCATGCACTAGTTGACGTCACGCAGATGTCGGTTAGCATGTGCCGAGCGCGTGTCGGTCTCTTTGGTTCGAGTCGGGTCGGATCGCCGGTCGGGTCGCCGGCCGGTGACCGCCCGACGAAACGTCGTCGTGCTGACGTCATCGATGATGTCACCCTAGCGGTTACCGACCGTTGGGTGACTGACATCGCACGCGTCGGTCCGCGGATCGGCGCGCGGTCGGTTCCGCGCCCGCCGGCGGCCGCACGCGCCGGTTCGCCGACCGGCGCGTGTGCCGCACGCGCTAGGCGATCCAGCACTTCGGGCGCGTCACGCCCACGCGCAGCCTTCCGGCCGCGCTTATGGGCGCGTGCGGCGTCACCGGCGGCGCTCGACGTATCGCCGGACTCGTCTCGACGTCACCTTTCTTCCTATGCCATCACAATTTGATTTCGACTTACGAAAACTCGGAAAAATGGCTGAACAGCGCTCGGGTATCGGGATTTTTGCCCCGATCCATACGGCCGAAGTTCTTTCGTGAAAAATCAATCAAAAACATCAAAAACAGGTCGGGAAAAACATGAACTAGGGCTCGATACCAATGTTGGAAATAACGGATCCCCGAAAAACCGGATTCAACATTAAATCAAACCCCTAAATCAATGCGGAAGACGAAGCCGGGAAAATCACGTATCACCGATCGTAAAGCACACCACGGATTCGAGCGTACCTTGTTAGTCACAGATTAGACACCGACGCCGATAGGAGGAAGAAAATCTGGCCCCGTTCGATCCGATGACGCCTTGAAGGGAAGAAGAAAAGTGCCGTTTGCTTACTGTTTCTTTTTGGAGAGAGAGCGCGCGGGAGAAGAGAAAAAGTACGTCAATTTTCAAGAGGTGTCTTCTCTCTCTCTCTCCTTCCTTTTATACCTTCTCCCATCCACGGGCCCTATTCCCGTGGGCCGGGCTTTTTGGGCCCAACTTGGGCGGACGGGCCTTAAGCCCATCTCATATAAAACCATCAGTAGACGAGTCGAGATCTCCCTACCGACGGTTGGTACTCACGAAGCAAGTGGCAATGTGCCACACCATTATGACTTGAGTATGTGTCTCAAGCTGACACGCCCACAACAACTTCCTAGACTCCCTATTCACTCTCAGTGAGACCTGTCCATTCTCCAATTTATTACCACAACTCAACTTTAGAGCATCAAACACTGCTTCCTTCACTTCTTCAGGTAATGGAATTGGCTTGCTTTGACTCTGGCCATCCCTACGTTGATCATCGTAGGCCACCATAATCACATTGTTGACTAACTTGTGAGATTTATAGAGGTACGACTCAAGGAATGAATACTGACGAAGCTTTCGCTCCCAAGGCTTCAGCAACGGGAACCCACATATCGCTCCAATCATCCTCTCAATCCACACATTCTCTTGCAATGACTTCTTCTGCACATACATGCAAATCCACATCACTTTAGCCCATTCCGAGAAGCCCATGAAGAAGAACTGCGTGAGCTCCGCAATGATGAATGCCATCATCATCATGCTAGTCACGAGTATGTCGACACTCAACCCATTTGTTAAATTGGCAAGTAGACAGTTACTGTTGGGTCTCTCATAATGCATCAAGAGTAATATCGTAGCCCAGATGCCAATGACAACGTACATCAACTCTATCAATTTGATCAGTAACCAGCCAGGCTGGAATATGATACTGTACTTGGTGTAGAAAAAATCGAAAAGGAACATGAGCTCAACCTCAACAACTCGAAACACTCGCTTATAACCGTCTTCCGGCGAAGACAATATATGGCGAATCAATTGCCATGTCTTCTTGTAAGCCTCTTGGGGCAATGAATAACCAGCATATTTCAAACGGAGGACCTTGAAGAGTGCAAAAGAGAGGCATATGTCTTTGAGCTTGTCGTGGGGGTCTCCTCCTTGTGAGCTTAAAAGCTTCCCCTTGCACTTCCACACCTGAGTAAAGAGTTGAGCTTTGCATATAAGTTTATGGCCAAGTTAACTATTTAAATATGTGGCTATAATGTGCTTTATTATATGCAGTCTTCCTTCCACTAATAGTTTAAACCTTTTAGTCAAACATACTAACTTCTAATCATAGCACAGGTCAAGAGTTAAGATCCCGGCATTTCCTTCTTAAACTTATTATTCATTATGAATTTACTACAATTGGCTCAAACATGATGGGAGCTACGTCCATTTCACAAAAAAATCGAGCTGGCTCATACATGTGTAAGGGGTTCCCTTACATAGAAGGGGAGTATTGATCATATATCACATCGCTTAAGTATGTGATTATATTGGGCCCTATGTGAGTATAATCGCTCTTTATCTAATAACTTCAACTATTGCATCAGACTTAGAATATGCCAAGTGAAATCAAATCACATAAGTGCAATGAATGAATGAAACATGCTTAGATAAAGAACCTGAAAGTAATACGAGTCAAAAGTAATCGGGAGTCAATAGAAGGAGATCCTCTACCCTTGTTGATGTTCTTATTTAGTGCCCCGGTAATCCCAACAATTGATTCATGTGAAAGAGGTTACTTTTGAAATTTATCGCTCAACCCATCAATAATAGAGATACACTGAGATACTTTGCAAGGTAGAGGACATTCATAGAGGATAAATGCCTTTATCATGATCTATCTTGTGGTATCATGTCTTATCTTGATTTATCCTATTGTATCGTGTCATTAATAATGCATAGCATCATCATTTCTACTGTAGCTTTTCAATCAAGATGATTTTTTATTTTTTATTTTTTTGTGAGAAGATACTTACTAAATCAAAGTTAAGAAATATCTAAAAAGTTAAATAATTGAAGATGACCTTTTCAAAATTGATCAACTCGTCTACGTCATCGACCATGTATAGTGAACTTTTTCACAACTAATCAAGCTTTTTTAAAATAAAATTTGCGTGAGAAGAATATCCTCATAAGTCAAAGTTCAGAAAAATAAATATAATCAAACGATTGTAGGTGTACCTTTTCAATGGTGATCAATTTGTCTTTATTTAACGTCATCCGGTAGTCCGGTGCCTGCGCGGCCTCATTCACGCGCATGCACCTCTTAATAGCAAGAAAAATGTCATGCGCCCAATGCTCCTCTTCAGACGTCACCAAATAATTATACCCTGTCATGCTAACCGGATCAGCCGCACTTTCGTGCTTCACGCTCATATGATCAAAAACCAATTTTGTATTCCTCTCCAAAGAATGCCGGCTCGCCGCCATCAAGGCCCGAGCCCTCTCGTCAGCCTTCACAGCCAAGACGATGAAGAGGCACTCAGCCGCAACCAGCGCTTTGGACCCGCCAGGGAAGTACAACTTCACCAACAAGACCAACCAAACCAATTTGATCAAGCGCTGCCAATTGTATTTCTTCCACTGCTCGTTGTCCTCGAGACTGTATGCAGAGATAGAATCGGTGCTCCCGAGGGCAAGCATCCGGAACATTGCCCAGAGGGGGAACAATTCGTTGCCCGATGGAGCATCTTGCATGAGGCCTAGAGCGTAGGTGAGTACGTAGGTTGAGAAAGTGTAGGCCATGAAAATGAGGAGCCGGAGGTACTTGTTGTTAGTGCGACGTCGCCATGAGCCACAGGCAGCGAGGAAGAGGAGCAAGATGGCAGTGAAGATGACTAGGACCTCGATCTGCAATAGCATCCCCATGGGCGTTTTCAGGGACATCTTGTTGCCCATCGTGACATTGCAGTTTTCAATCGTCGCCGTCTTTAGATTCGTTTCCATCAAATTCCTCATGTTTGGTACTGATTACTTTGCTGTTTATTCAACTTCTAATTGGAGAAACAAACGATAGAATTTGAGAGAGGGAGAGAGAGAGAGAGAGAGAGAGAGAGAGAAAGAGAGAGCTTCAAAGTTCTGATTATGCTAGAGTACCGAAAAAATCTTCATGGACATGAACTGCTAGAGAACCGGGGGCCTTTGGGAGGTCCAAGGGAAAGGAGAGAAGGAAAACACAAAGAAATGAAAACATTGGGACGGATTGCAGTGCCAACGAAGCCGAGCAACTAAGATAAAGTTTCCGTCCTAAATCTTTGCTCTTATAGAGCAGGGATGCCAGGGACTAAAATGAGAATGTGTATATATATATATATATATATTTTGCTTTTAATAATACAGGGCATTCGAATTTGTCTCGGACAATCTTCACAATTGCAGGAATTAAATTGCTCGATCCATGTGCATTGGGTAGGTTCTAATGGCAGATGTCGTTCACAAGATTGTTACATTGAAAGATGTTATGACTTGAATGTATAATGAGTCGCTTCAACAGAAAGTACTCTTTTTTTTTTCAACAGAAAGTACTTTAAATAGCTAAAAGTGTTATCTCCGTGAAGACATGAAGAAATCATTGCACGGGTTGTGATGTCAATGATGAATTTATGTAGAAACAAGTTTATTTTGGGAGTCCATTGTAAATCGCACGATTTTGTAAAATATTATTGACTTAGCTCTTGGATTTAATTTACTAAGGTGAGAACATTACAATTCACTAATGTATGTGGATTTAAAGTGCTTCCATAGAAACAAAGGGATAATAATATGGGTGATCCCTAACTTTTCTTTTTAATTTTTTTGTTCAATTTAGTTCTTGAACTTAAAAAAAAAAAAATCCAATCAACGTAATCCCTCTCCATTAAAACTTATAACACCATTAGCTGATGTGACAGTAATGGATTTTTCTTACTTGTGTCCATGAGGCTTACTAGTTATTAGCTTATAAACGGGACAAGAATAACAAGAGTGTTATAACTTTTATACAGCGTTCATTTGAGTATCATAACTTGTTTTCACTCACTTAAGTGTCGTTGACAAATTACCTCGTCAAAAAATTCAATGTAGACGTCAGTCATTCTAAATGACTTCATCAACATTGATGTTGATAATTTTTTTATAATTTTTTTATTTTTTTATGTTTTTGAATTTTTTTATTTAAAATTTTTCTTTTGCCTTTTTCAGCTTTATGGCTTCACCAGGGCAAGGCCTTTATAGTCAGTGAGGGTTTCCAGTGACCCTTGCCAACACTAAAAAAAAAAGGAAATTATTAAAATAAAAAAATTTAAAAAAATTCATGTCGAATGGAAAATTAATTTAAAAATCCATCATGGATGATTTGCTAGAAATGACACTCAAATAATTGATTTCACTCAAATGTGGCACTTGAATAAGCCAAAAAAAAGGTTACAGTATTCAAATATACGTTATATGAAAGTTATAGCACTTTTATTGTTCTTATCCTGCCCAAAAAGAAAGGAAAAAAGATTTGTTGACTTGAGAAAATAGCATGACAACACACATTATTTTAGCCCAATGAAGACTAACATGGGAATCAACGTTAAAAAAAAAAAAAAAAAAAAATCTGACAACAGTCGAATTTTTAAAGTTCACGTACTAAACTAAACGAAGAAAATATCCATGAACCTTATTGAACATTGAAAAAAATTTGAGTCCTCACGTCGAAATTTGTGATGTATGAATTGTTGGAAAAATAATGGTTTTGAATCAATAAAGTAATCAAGTCAAAATTTTGAGGCGTGATATTATTTTCTTTAAGAATTTATTTGCCCCATAATGTTGTTAATCATCACTGACAAATATCCTCCAAGATAATCACCGTGGCGGCGGCGTAGTGGTTAAGCACAGGTTCCTTTCGGGAGAGGTCCTGTGTTCGAATCGTTGCGTCGTCTGCCTTGCAAGAAAGGAACCCACGATTTACCCGGGGCAGCAAGGGTGATGGTGACACTACTGCTCCTCTAGGGTTTACTTCGCAGTGAAGCGGCGCACGGAGGTTCCCCGAGTACAATAAAACACACACACACACACACACACACACACACACACACACACACATATATATCTCCAAGATACAATAAAGTCTGAAATGAGAATATTATATAACAATTCTAGTATTTGTTCAAAATCCCTCTAAAAAACAATTGAAAAGATGGCTATAACTTTGGAGAGAAGACTTGAAAAAATTTCATACATAAAAGAGTTATTGCTAAGCAAACCGTGAGCACACAAGCATGTTAAGTGCCCCTAATAATCATGTCAAAATCACGTAATTATTTGTACACCCGCACTGGGTATTGTAGGGCCTAGCCCACACTCAACCTTTTTTTTTTTGATAAAAGTAAGATAACCCACACTCAACCTTTTTCTTTAAACACACTAAAAAAGACTCACACTTATAAATTGACACATCTCCTCCCAATTTTCCTATGTGGGACAAGAAAAGTATATTTTGTCTGTTTTGTAAACAAACATCCAACATGAGTCACACTCTAAGAAACATGGATAAAACGTCGCCAGTGAAAGCGAGGGAGTGTATGAACTTTTTTCTCTATCAAGAAAAGAATTTTCCTGTTAGTGAAAGCGAGGGAGTGTGTGAACTTTTTTCTCTGCCTTACTTTTTCCTTTGCCAAGAAAAGCATTTTTAGGCCAGTGAAAGCGAGGGAGTGTGTGAACTTTTTCCCTGCCTAACTTTTTCCTTCGCCAAGAAAAGCATTTTTAGTGTATAAACTTTTTCTCTGCCAAGAAAAGAATTTTCCTTTCGGTTTGCTCCTTTCATCTCCCAAGAGATAGGAAAATAAAACTCAAGGCCGCTTACAAAGAAAGAAAGGAAAAACCTCCGTACGTACTATTCGCGGGCCTTTAGCTTAGTTTGCTTTGTAAGTAGACCAGCAACCCTAAGATTATATTTCTTTTATTGTTCTAAATAGTGGTATTGATGTGAGTTTTTGTTAGACAAACAAAATGCAGAAAATTAAAACAAAATAATATGCACGTCAATAAAATCTGTGCTAAAGTTTACATAACTTATATTTGAAGTGATTCCAAACCCCATCATGTAGATTTATCGTCTGATTAAAAGAATAAAGAGAGCCAGACCCCTAGAGTGCCAAAACTTAATGGGAGAACACTTTATGCCAAAAGTTAGGAAGAATACACTTAAGTCTCAAAATATGTACAAAATGGATCGGTTAAGTGTCAACGGTGAGAAAATCCAGCCAAAATGCTAACATGACGTTTTTTTGACGAGACAAGTGTAAAACAATTTCATTTTGCAAACTGACATGGCTAGATCAATCGAAACAAGGTTGTTTTGCATGTTGACATGGCTAAATAAGCCAAAAAGGACATCATTTTGACTCAAATTTGAATTTTAATATAAATATTAATTGAATTAAATTTAAAACTAAACTTAAAATTATAATAAAATTTAAAAAAGGGGGAGGAGTTGCAGAATGGTGAGGGCTATGCAAGCCCTCACCGCTGCTGCCCCACCATCATTGGGTTCTTGGCGACAATAGAGGGAGGGTCGGCCGAGATCACCAAGCCCTAGCTTAGGGGTTAGCGACCCTAGCCGACTGGTGGCGAGGGCTAGCAGGCCCTCCCCCAAATCAAGGGTGAGGGTGATGACCTTCCCTCAAATTTGAACTTCACTGTTTGATTCATTTAGTGGGTGTTCAGGCTGAACTGGTTTAGTAGCCTTAAGGAGAAACGTGTGCCTTAGAATGTGCAAGAAAAGGAATTCAATAGGAGTGTGGTAACATGCTCATAGCTTATTACACCATTTAGAAACAGATACCAGAAAATACATAATTATGTGGTTAAATGCTCCACTTTCATATTTCTCAAATTGTTATTCCAGTGCAAATGAGATGAAGTTTACTCGACTTGCCTACCGTTTCCCCATTCAACAAACCCATCCTTATCCGAATTTGATCTGACTAGAAGTTGGCTACTTTAAATTTGACTTGACAAGATTTCAAATTGATCAATCTTAGTTAAATTTATTTTGTTATTTTAGGTATCTTAGTATAGTTTACTATTTAATAAAATTTTATTAGAGAGTGATGGAAGGGGAAGAAAGAAATAAAAAAGATACTGTGAGAAATTTTTACCATCTCTGTTTGTTAAATTTTTGATTTTTTTTTAAATATTAATATGCCATTTATATCAAACAATATATATGATATGCTGTGAATATATTTATTACTTAATGAATAGGATATAGCAAAATCCCTGGGTTTTATATTTTATTATATCTAGTCATATCCTGATTAAAAATTCAAATGACTAAACACAACCTAAGATCATGACTCACAGTTATCGGGTTTCCTTTCCATAAATGTGTTCATTCCACTTCTATCTTGTTGATTCTATCTTGTGACCGTAAGCATTCAGACTAAGCTTCATCACAGACATTTTCGTGCTGTTTTTCTCGAAAATGGATGTGTTCTTTGGGCCCCGAGAAGGAAGTCCTTTCTGCATTCAAATTGGTTTCCATGATACAGTCCTGGAGATCAAAGAGAATATCGAAAAACACCAAGGAATACCCATCTATAGACAAACTTTTGTCTTCAACGACGAGGCCCTTGATAACAAGCTCGATGTTGAGGGCCGCAACATCGTCAATTGCTCCCCCATTCGGCTCATAAGATTGAATTACGCATCGGAATGCTACCATAAAAAAGGCAGCTCCCCATAGAAGTTGAAGTGAATGACCCTGTGAAACGCTTGAGAAAGGTTGTCCGGTCCTTGGACGATGTCCTCTTAAGCGGGTGAAGCTGTATGCATATGGAACTAAATTTGAAGATGATCGTCGGACGTGCGACTACAAGCTTCAGGACATTTCCAGTGTTGATGTGCACATCAAGCCTCTCAAGTTCATGGTGATGGTGTTGCTGTGGAAAGCCAACCTTAAAGTTGCAGTGAAAGTTAAACAATTGGATAAAGTACAGGTTCTGCGGAAACAACTTGAGAAGTTGTAGCCAAGCCTAAAGTTCGATCTTCCTTTAGAGGGGTATTTTTCCATATATAAGCAGACCGGGATGGATGAAGATAAGTCGTTCAAATGACACGGCGTCGAGATGGGTGATACTATTGAGGTTTTCAAGGGGACAATTTCATGATGAGACCTGGTTTTCGCATCCCATTAGCGCTTTCAATGGGAGATCTAGAGCATGATGACAATAAAGTGCTTAGTGTGAGTATAGGCTATAGGTCTAGTGACAAATGCAATCCCCTTTTACGTTTTATATTGGCGTTATCGGGTTTTATAGGCTCAGTTTTTCTTTCTTCCTTTTCTGTCTTTGTCATCATTATTACTCTCTTCTTATATAGGTGTCATTAGGAACATCATTTAATCTTGGCATGTGAAATTCTTATTTCATTTCAATTCTGTTTGCAAAATGGGGAATCGCATCCGCAGGTCAAGCCAATTAATTTGCGATGAGAAATGGTGGAATCAAATAGTTTTTGGATATGGATTGATTAGCTTGCACAAACGTTGCCTCCTTAAGTACATGCTCTGATCGACAAATTCGTTTATCTTTCACTTGTTCTCCTCAGCTGCCGAATCCTTTTGGCCAAATCCTTGCACCAACCAAAGAAGCCTTAGTTGTAAAATTCACCCAAATGCAACATCTACTATGTCATTTTCAACCAAATGAGCAATCTTGTGGAAAAGCTCTGGAGGAAAAAAAAGATAAATGCTATCCCACATGTTATCTTCTCTATAAAATTGGACAATCGTGTCCAAGGCGGTACTTCTTTCTTGCAAAAGATGATCAATCCAATCTGAATCAATATGATCCTAAGAGATGATCGACTAAGTTCTTTCCTTATGCAAACTATGGTCAGTGCTAGAACAACCCTATATGCTCATCCATGAGGATCTATCCTAGAAAGCGAGCCATACCAAATTAATTGGCGGGTAACAGTTTAGCAGAGATCAATCCAGATCAAGGAGAATTACTATTTAACATAATTGTTCTCAATCTTACTCATAGCAAGAATGCTATAAGTACTGTGAAACTTTGTTACATAATCTTGACTACAATTCTACATAGATGTCTTTGATATATCAAAGGGATTCTAGTCATGTCTATAATGTCATCACTTTGGATTAAACTCAAGGTAAATATTCCTAGAATTATATTACAAGACCAAAAATAGGATGTCTCTGCGCAAAACATATGATGTAATAGTAGGAATACATTTAATGCATAGTAAGAGCTGCAAGTGATGTGACCAAAGACATTGCATAGTTAACTAGCCTGAGATCCACATGAATCGTACATAGGCAACCATTTACCATGGCAATCATCGGACGCTAGCAACAAATGCTATCAAACACTGGACTAGTTCAGAAGCTATTCCTTCTCTCTAGTGCATTACGTGGTTTAGTAGAAGGACCTCTTTCAATCCCTGCATGAGAGAGCAAAGCCCATAAGTGAGTCACAAACTCGCCTCCTCTGGTCAAATGCTCTGCATGTGCTTTCACATTGTCCGAAGGTGCCACATATAACACCATTTCCACCCAAAAGTCAGCCAAAATCCTCCAAATCATGTCCTTGTGTTTTATATCATTAGCGAGCTGATTCCCAAGCCGAGCACCCCTGGTTGATAACAGTTTCTCCACACGCAGAAAGACCACTATTGTTCTCCTTCATCTTCTTAACCCGGTCCTTCATTCTATTGCACTTTCGAAAGAAGTCCTTGGCTTCGATGATCGCTTGATCAAACAAGTACTCCATAATGTAAGCATGATCCAGCAATAGCGATGGAGCAAAAGCAACCAAGTAAGCTAGATACTTGGACAAGCTAGTTATCACTAGAAAGCCCCCCCCCTTGTTGCAGGTGAGTCTGATCTTTCCAATGGTAGTTGGAACTCACAGAAGCTAGTGGCGATGTGCCACACTATTAGGGAAAAGTGCCAAAAAGTCCTAAACCTTTTAGCTTTGTGCCGATTTAGTCCTAAACCTTTTTTGGTGCCGATTTAGTCCTAAACCTTTTTATGTTGTGCTAATTTAGTCATTTCCAGCCAATTTTGGCCGGATTTTGCTGACGACGCCGGCCGGCTAACGTGGCCTGATCGGCGTTGACGTGTACAACTTTTAATAGTATTTTAATATTTTTGGAATTATTTATTATTTATTATTTTTTTTTTTTCTGCTCATCTTCTTCCTCCGGTTGGTCGCCGGAGCTCGGCGCGCCGAGGCGACGGCCGGCGAGGTCGAGACCTCGCCGGCCACCTTGCCGGGCCGCGAGGGCGGCCTCGCGCCGGGCGGGCGAGGCTCGCCCTCGCCGGATCTGGCGAGGCTCGACCTCGCCGGATCCGGCGCGAGGAGGAGCTGGCGGGGCTCGCCCCCGCCGGATCCGACGAGGGCAAGCCTCGCCGCCCGGGCCTCGAGGGCGGCCTCGCGCCGGATCGGCGAGGGTAGAGCCTCGCCCAAGGCCGGCGAGGCTCGACCTCCGCCAGATCCGGCGCGAGGAGGAGCTGGCGGGGCTCGCCCTCGCCGCCCGGGCCTCGAGGGCGGCCTCGCGCCGGGCGGGCGAGGCTCGCCCTCGCCGGATCCTGGGGCGGTCGAGCCTCGCCCACGGCCGGCGAGGCTTGACCTCGCCAGATTCGGCGCGAGGAGGAGCTGGCGGGGCTCGCCCTCACCGGCCGTGGGCGGCTCGACCCTCGCCGGATCCGGCGAGGGCGAGCCTCGCCGCCCAGGCCTCGAGGGCGGCCTCGCGCCGGGCGGGCGAGGCCGCCCTCACGACCACTAGCGAGGTGGCGGCGAGGTCGACCTCGACGTCGTCGGCCGTCACCTCGGCCGGTCGCCGAGCTCCGGCGACCGGCTTGAGGAAGAAGATGAGCAGAATAAATAAAAGAATAAAAATAAAAAGAGAAAAATTTAAAAAAATAAAAAATTATTAAAAATTATTAAAATATTATTAAAATTGTACACATCAGCACCGATCAAGGCCACGTCACCGGCCGGGCGTCCAGTCAGCAAAATCCGGTCAAAATTGGCCGGAAAGGACTGAATCGGCACAACGTAAAAAGGTTTAGGACTAAATCGGCATCAAAAAAAGATTTAGGACTAAATCGGCACAAAGCCAAAAGGTTTAAGACTTTTTTGGCACTTTTCCCCACACTATTATGACCCAAGTCTGTGTCTCAAGTCGACATGCCCACACTAACTTCTTGGACTCATTGTTTACTCTTAGTGAGGCCTGCCCATTCTCCAATTTAGTACGTAATTCGGCTTTAGAGCATGAAACACCGCTTGCTTGACTTCTTCAGGCAATTTGATGGGCGCACTTTGTCTCTGGCCATCCCTAGTTTGATCAATGTAGACTGCCATTGGTTTGTTGTTCAATAACTTACAAGGCTTATATGAGTATGACTCGAGGAATGAGTATTGATGAAGCTTTTGCTCACAAGGCTTCATCAATTTGACTCGACAAATTGCTCCGACTATCCTCTCAATCCACACATTTTCTTGCCATGACTTCTTCTGCTCATACTTACAGATCAATATCACTTTAGCCCATTCCGACAAACCTACAAAGATGAATTGCATAAGCTCCATCAGGATGAGCGAGATTATCATCAAGCTGGTCACGACTACTTCGACGCTCAACCCATTTGGCATAGTGCCCAGTTGATTTTTATTGTCATGTCTCTTGTAATTCTTCAATATTGATGTTGTAGACCAAATGACAAGAGTGACATAAATAAACTCTAGCAATTTGAGGTGTAATCGGCCAGGCTGGAATATGATACTATACTTGGTGTAGAAGAAATCGAAAAGAAATGTGAGCTCATTCTCAACAACTCGAAATGCCCGCTTGTAGCCATCTTCTTTCGAGAGCAATCCATGGTGAATCAAGTCCCATGTCTTCTTGTGAGCCTCTTGGGGCAATGTGTAGCCAGCATATCTTAAACGAGGAGCTTGAAGAGTGCAAAGAGAGGCATACGTCCTTGAACTTGTTGTGGGGTCTCCTTCGAGCTTAAGAGCCTCCCTTCACACTTCCACACCTGGGTGATGAGTTGAGCTTGGATATAAGTTTATTGCCTCGTTTATTGTCTAAATGCATGGTTATAAAGTGCCTTATATGAATGTAGTCTTCCTCCATGGTTTAAGCATTTTGGTTAGGACTTACTAACGTGGCATCAAACACGGATCAAGAGTTCATATGCCAACACTTTTTTCTCGAAGTTGTTGCTCGTAGTGGGTTTAGAACAACCGACTTCCTTAAAACAAGAGCCATTTATATTTCACAAATAACTAAGCGGAGTCATACACCCATAAGAGGTTGGGCCAGGATTGCTAATTGTAATCCTGCTTTGCTTAAAGTTACGAGGTTATAATGTGCCTCATTTGCATTTAGTTTCCCTCTACCTTGTCACTTAAATTTTCATTGAATTTTACTAACGTGCAAAATGAAATCAAATGACCTAAGTATGATAAACGATGCATGCTGAGATAAAGAATCCAAAAGTAATATGAGTCAAATATAATCAGGATTGACAGGAGGAGATCCTCCGCCTTCATTTGTGTTCTTATACAGTGCGTCAAGAAGCCCAACTTTATGTCCAATTGAAGGGGGTTAGTTTTGAATCTATCACTCAACACATCAATAACTGAGATTCATTAAAATACTGTGGCTGGTAGAGGTTCATATTGTCATTTGGTGCCTCAATAGTTCTAAACATAGATCCATGTGAAAGAGGCTAGTTTTAAAATTTATCACTCAATGCATCATGCGTGCTAGAAGACTATGTTGAGTCCAAAAAGTCATAAATCTATTGCGCTTTTACCAATCCAATATTCAAATTTATGAATTGAGTCCTAAGCATTTTCACGTTTTGCCCATTGAATACATCCAAAAGTCGCTGATGTAGATGCCGACTATTTTATGTGGACAATTTTAATAATTTTTTTAAATTTCTGAATTTTTTCTTTTTTTTCTTTCTTTGTTTTCCTTTCCAAGCCCAGTCAGCTAAACCTCACTAGCCACTTTGGACAAGGGTTGCTAGCCTTCACATGTTGTTAGTTGGGCCTCGACTATTGTTGGTGAGCCTCGGCTGTGACCAACAAGAATTGGTTGGCAACCCTTGCCGGACTTGATAGAAAGAAAATGAAAAAACAAAAATAAAAAATGATAAAAAAAAATAATAAAAATTTGTGTATGTTAGTGCCGATTGTCGACACTATCAGCATCCACATTTAAAATTGGTTAGATAAATTCAAATGGCAAAACATGAAAATATTTAGGACTCAATTAGTAAAATTGAAAGATTTATGACCAAATTGGTAAAAGTGCACTAATTTAGGACTTTCTAGACAATTTTCCTAATGTCCGATCATGCTCTATCCTATGGTATCGAGTAATTTGTAATGCATACTATTATAATTTCTGTTGTATTTTTTTCACAATTAATTGAGATGTTTTTTTTTTTTTTTTTTTTTTTGTGCGAGAAGAAGATCTTTATTAAATTGAAGGTTAGGGGAAAAAAAAATCGAACAGTTAAAGATATACCTTTTCAATGGTGATTAATTCATCTACGTTATCCAATGGGGTCCGACGGTCCCGTGCGAGCGCAGCCTCCTTCTTCCCAAGACACCTCTTGATGAATCTCTTAGCAAGAGCAATGGTACCCACCCATCTCTCCTCTTCCCCCTCACTAAATATGTGTACCCTCTCATGCGAATCGGATCGACTTCACCAGGTGCAACGCCCCCACTTTCGTGCTCCGCCCTCATATAATCAGCAATCACTTTTGTAGTCCTCTCCAAAGATTGCCGGCTCGCCGCCATCAAGGCCCGAGCCCTCTCGTCGGACTTCATGGACATGATGAAGAGGAGGTACGCGGTCGCGACCCCGACCCCCGTGTTGGAACTGTCTCGGAATTGCCAGTCTACCAAAAAGAGCAACCAAAACAAGTTGATCGTGACCTCCCAATTGTAGCTCTTCCACCTCTCGTTGTCCTCAAGACTGTATGCTGAGATAGAATCGGTGCTCCCGAGGATGATCACAAGGAACACTGCCCAGACAGGGAATAACTCGTTAAACGGAGCGTCTTGCATGAGGCCTAGAGCGTAGGTGAATACATAGGTTGAGAGAGCGTAGGCCGTGAAAGTGACGAGCTGGAACATGCTGCTGCTGCAGCGGCGCCGGCATGAGCCGAAGGTGACGAGGAAGAGGAGCAAGAAAGCGGTGAAAATGACTAGGAGCTCGATCCTCACGAGCCTCCCCTTGGGAGTTTCCAGGAGCCGCATGATGCCGTCTGTGACATTGTCGTCTGGGATCGGCACCGGTGCCACCGCTATGTTTAGGTTCGTTTCCATCAAATTCCTCATGTTTGGTACCGATTACTTAAGCTGGTTATTCGGCTTCTAATTGGAGAAAGAAATGATGGAATTTCAGAGAGAGAGAGAGAGAGGGAGTCGCAAAGTTTTGATTATGCTAGAGTACTGAAAACACTTGGACGCATATCTATCACGAGAGAATCAGTGGCTTTTGGGAGGTTCGAGGGAAAGGAGGTAAGGAAAAGAACAAAGGAGAAAGGAAGTTGACGACTAGAGCTTTAGGAATGGGTTTGTGACGTTTGTCAAAAGAAAGGGAAGTCAAAAATATCTTTGCCATGTTTGTTTTTTTTTTTTAACTTTAGGCAAGTACTAACAAAATTCCAAACAGTGGGCCCTCTCCCTATATATATGTGTCAATCAGTCAATCAATTGGCCTAGTACAATCTACTTGGCACTTGTGAAGTATGCGGTTGGTTTCGCTGTCTAGGAGGTCACATGTGGTTATGAACTTGAGCAGAGCCACCGGCGTTTCAAGAAATCGAGCAGTTTCACCTTGGAACTGTTCTTAAACTAAACGGTTTGATTTATTCAAGTTGGTTTTCAAGTTGAACGGGCTCATAGCCTTCACGAGAAACATGTGCCTTCGAATGTTCAAGAAGAGGAAGATTAACAAGAGTGAGGTAACTTGTTCATAGCTTATTATAACATCGAAAAACAAGTACTATAAAATAGGGATATGTAACGGTCCTGGTCTAACTTGAAAATCGAACTGGATTAGAATCGGCTGATTAGGAGTGGTTTCTATGGTAATTGATCTGGTTCTTAGTTCTCAAGTTTAGAAAGCTAAAATGACCTGTCTAGTTTCTAATTTTAAGTAAGGAACCGGATGGATTGAACTATTGACAATACCCTATCAAAATTTACGAAGGTCATCTCGTTGATCTAGAGGATTCGGCTGCACGCATTTTCATCTAAGACAAACGAGAGGTTGCTTTTTGACTAATGCGCAGAGGAGCCTCAATTTTTCTTCACGTATAGAAAATTCACAACCTGCCTACTTTTGGAGCCTTGCACGAGCTGTCCAAGTTGATTGAGACTTCTCTTCTCCGTCACCATAGAAGGGCAGGAAACTTCTCCGGATGAGTCAATAGAGAACACTAGAAGAAACGAAGGAAAGAGAGAGTCCCACTTTTATTAGTATTTTAATCATAATAAGTATACAAAAAAATCCTAAAACTTATCATGAAAGTACAATTAAATTCTAAAATTTTTAAAAAATGTAATCAAGTCCTTTCATCAATACTGTTAATTTGGTTAATAGAAAATACTAACGTAGCATTTTAAAATTATTTTCACTCTCATATGTAGTATTTTTGTTTTTTTTACCTTTAAATGTATTTAGATGAGATTAAAAACTGAAAAAAGGCTAAAATGTCTAAAGTCTATTTTGGTTCATATAAATGTCTGAAATGATGAAATCGGTTTCAAATAAGGGCTCAATCTTACTGGCCGGCCAAATTTTCACAAACAAGCGACTATTGATTTTTCCAGTTGTCAAAACATGGGTATTCGTCTAGCAAAGGGCATGATGCTGATTTTTTTCTCCGGCCTGGAGAGCGGCCAAGCAATCCTACAACATGCATCTCACTTACATAGCTAAGAATAGAATCAGAGTTTCCCTACCTTCAGGAGATTGCACCCCCGAGCTACGAAAGCCGGCGGTGCATCGGCAATCGGGTTATCGGGTTCAGCGACGTGTTTGAATCCATTAACAAGATTCCGACTTGGGTGGATCAAAAAATCAAAATCAATCCATGGTCAAGCTTCAACCCATTTAAGGAATTAAAATGTCCCGTGAAAAGTGTTTCCATAAAAATTTAACCCAGAAAAATCCAGACCACAATTCCTTGCAAAAAAAATTGAGAAAACGAAGATGCGACGTGTATTCAAGAAGTGTTAAGCCTTCTAATGCGTTTCATCCTGCTCTTCACCGATCTCGACCTCCACCATGGCGTTTGGCAGGAAGAGTCCGGAGAGGCCCGATATCGAGCTCCGCCAGCCCAGATTCGTGGACAAGCTCTTTCATGAAGCCGAGCATCAGTCAACCCTCACCGAGGGTCAACTGCTCTCGCCGAGAAAATCCAACCGGCCATGACGCACGCCCCCACCATCTGCAATCTCTCTCTCTTCTAGTTTGAGACTTCCTTTTTCTTTTCTTTTTTGGTTTTCCAGTTTTTCTTTTCTCGTTTTAATCTTTGTCCATATTTTGTTTGGGACAAATTTGCGCAGTTTCGGCCGCCGGAAAAATTAAGTACTCATTGGTAGGCGGATTCAGATCCTTATTTAAAACTAACTCCGCCACTTCATAATTTATTTGAAATAAGATTGCTTTTGAATTCTATTTTGAAAAAATGCTCCCACTTTATGCCCTTATTTATAATTTTCCTTTATCAATTAGCGGTCCCTTCCTAGTGTAAATGTCTCAGATATGTTAAAGATCATGAACCCTAGTAATTGGATTTTCTTTCCATATATGTATCCATTCCACATCTAAGACATTCACTCAATCTTGTGACAATAAGCATAAGAATTGAACTCTTCTTCAAATCACATTTTCATGTTTTCTTTGAGCCCTAGGAAGGAAGACCTTTCTGCATTGAAATTGGTTATGATGATACATTCTTGGAGATTAAAGGGAAGATAAAATATAACACGAAAAATCCATCTATGGCCAAAATTTTGTTTTCGACAGTGAGGTTCTTGAAGACGAGCTCAATGTCGAGGTTGCAATATCCTCAATCATTCCCACATTTAGGTCATCTTTGTGCCGGAGTCACTTCCATCCATTAAAATTGAACTTAGCATAGGAATGCCACCGTCCGAAATGTAGCTTCACATCAAAGTTAACATGAACGATCATGTGAAACCCTTTAGAGAGTTAGTCTGGTTCCTAGAAGATGTCCCTCTTGAATGGGGATGCTATTTGCAAATGGAACTTATCTTGAAGATGATCACTAGATTTGCTATTATGAGCTTCAAAAAAATTATGGTGTCGACATTCATAGCAAGCCTCTGTTTAAGAAGTTCGCGGTGATAGTGTTGCCATGGAAGGCCAACCTGAAAGTTGCGGTCAAAGTAAAATCGTGGGATAAAGTAAAGGTTCTAAGGAAAGAGCTCGAGAAGCCGTAGCCAAGCCCAAAGTTCAATCTTCCCTTGAAGGGGTATTTCTTTCATACATAAACAAAGCAGGATGGATGAAGAGGTAGAAGTACACCCTAAGTGCCAAAACTTGGCAGGAAGGGACACTTAGGGCGCGCATGACAACCATTCTGTTCTAGAAATAGTTTCGGAACAGAAATAGATTTTTCTATTTCTATTTCTAATAGAGTTTCTAAGCAAAAATAACCGTTTGATAACGACACAAAATTTCTACTCTAAAATAGAAATTCGTTTGATAACGATACAAAATTTATTCATTTCGGACGGCGCGCGGCGACAACCAACGACCTTTAATATAAAAAATAAAAATAAAAATGATTTAGTAACAAAAAAAATGAATAAAATAAAATAAAACATAAAAAATAAAATAAAAATATCCTTAAAAATAAATTTATTTTATTTATTCTATTTTATTTTATTTTACGAATAAATTTATTTTAAAATGAATAAAAAAAAATTATTTGGCAAAACAATCAAGGCAAATAAAAATAAGTTTATATTTATTTATCATAAATAAATTATTTTTAATAAAATTATTTTTAATAAACTAAAAATAAAATGATAAATAAAAATAATTTATTTATTTTAATAAATTTATTTTTATTTTTAAATGAATAAAATGAATATATTTATTTTTATTTATTTTTATTTTTAATAAAATGAGGAGAGGCGGAGGAGGAGGAGGAGGCAGAGACGTAGAGGAGATGAGGGAGGACTTACCAAAATTAGGATTTAGTGAGAGAAATTATTTCGATTTCTCTTCCAAAAAATTAGAAGTAGAAAATTTTAGCTTCGATTTCTTTTTTCCAAACCTATTTACGGAATAGAAATCTATTACGAAATAGAAAAACTGAATAGGTTTATCAAACGGATTTCTCTTCCAAAAACAGTGCAAACGGAAAAACTATTTCCTCGGAACAGTAAATTTTGAGTTGCCATGCACCCCCTTAGGGAACGCATGATAAAATTTCTACTTCTCTAGTTCTTTGTTTCTCTCGTTCCTCGGAACAAGTTTGGAACAAAATCCGTTTGGTAACATAATTTGATTTTTCTATTTTTGGAACAGATTTATATTCAAGAAATAGATTTGAAGAAGAAATCATAAGCTAAACTTTTTAACTTCTCAATTTCTGAAACAGAAATTGATTTGAGAAATCAATTTCTGGCTAGAAATCAATTTATGTTTCAGAAATTTTGTCATGCGCACCCTTAAGTGCCAAAAGTTTGAAAAGTGACATTTAAATGCCAAAATCATAATAAAATGGATCACTTAAATACCACTTTAGCAAAAATCCGATCAAAACGCTAACGTTACAATTTTTTGGTGAAGGAAGCGCAAAACGATATCATTTTGCACGTTGATGTGGCTAGACAATACAAAAACGGCGTTGTTTTGGTGCTAACGTGGAAAAAAATTAATATAAAATTAATTAAATTAAAATTAAAACTAAATTTATTTAAAACATTTAAAAATAAAATAAAAAATTTTAAAAATTAAGAAAAGGGGGTGGGGGAGGCGGTTGAGGGCTGAGCTCTTGTTGCTGCCACCTTCTCGCCGCTACCATAAGGGCTGGCGGTGAAGGGGGAGGGTCGGTCGGGGTCGCCGGGCCCCGGCCAAAAGATGGCCTAGTGAGGCCGAGCCTCGAGCGGCCATGACAGGCCACGGCGAGGCTTGGGCCGACGAGCCTCACCGTGGCTTGGCCTCTCTTGGGGCCAGCGATGCTCTGGCGAGGTCGCGGTCATGGCCAAGGCCGGTCACTAGCAAAAGGAAGAAGAAGAAAAAGAAAAGAAAAAAAATGAAGAAAAATGAGAAGAAAAAGAAGTGTTTCTTGGAAGTGTTCCCTGGAAACAAGAAACAAGTTTATTTTACTTCTTGTTTTTGTTTCAAATCTGTTCCCGAGAACAAAAAATGATTTTTGTTCTCAGAACAAAAATATAAACAAACGCGTTTCTGTTCTTTTTTTTGTTTTCTGAAACAAAAGAACAATAATTTGTGTTCCAAGAAACAGAAACACATTTAAACAAACGTGCCCTAAACATTCAAGTATTGAAATGACTTTAAAGTAAACGTGAAAAAGAAAGCCTACTACAAGTCGGGCAAGTAATTTACACGGCCATGGTATAAGCCCTAGGATATAATCACCCATAAGTTAAAACCAAATTACATTCAATTTCTTTCTAAAGGATATTCTACTAGGACTAAGCTACATGTATACTAATCAAGTGAAACTAAACTAAATCTAATGCTAAAACTAAAAATAAAAATAAAAATTCATGAAGACCTATCTCCAAGCATTTTAATATATATATTTTAATCTTTTACAAATATATTCTAATTTTTATTTTATTTTTAAAAAAATCTTTTAAAAATTTTAATTCCGGAATTAGGGACGTGGGCTGCTACTCGTCTTATGAAGCTCGCTGGGCAACTAAATCAGGGCTTCGTGTATCAAGTCCTCTCAGATTCTTTAGCCCATTTCACTAAAATAAACTTGGCCCATACTAAAACCTCTTTTCTTTCAAAACTGTTCCTAGCCCAGCTTGGAAAATACCTAAAATAAATCAAAACCAGCTCAACTTCAACACTCAAGCCTACTCACGTTAAACCTACGGTTTATTAAGCCCATAACTCACCACCCTAGCTCTCTCAGCATGGTCTTTCACACCCCCAACGCACGCCCGCAGCCTCCTTCCCCAACAAACTGAGAACCTCCAGAAACTTGCACACTTAATACACTCAAAGCTTCAAGCTAAAGGTAACCCGTGCACAACCACAAGCTATGGCCGGCCACCATGCACTACCATCCATAGACAATGCCATTAACCATCTCTTCCGAGCACCGCTATGAGCCATCAAACATTTTTTTTTTTTTAAAGCAAAAACCAGGCAGAACAAATACGCACAGGATGTGAATGAGAAAGTTGAGATGCGGCTAGCTTGAGTTTTTACCTAAAATCCTCATTTGTATCCATGATTTAAAGACCGTATTTCTCGTCGAGAATCACTGTCCATTAGCATTGAGCCACATAGACTGCCCACAATGGCAAAAACGGATGTTTGGAAAGATGCTCGGATATGGTAAAAATCAAGTCAACGATGAGTGGAAGGAAACAAATGTGCCAAGTGGTCAGTGTTTTGAACAAAGAATGTCTCAAATTTGATAGGTTTGCTTCTTTTTTTAACAATGGATAATGCAAGCTGATAATCATGGATCTGGCTTATGTATTTCATCGAACACGTAGTTGGCATGGATTGAGAAGAAGGTATTGACCCACACGGGACTCGAACTTACGGCCAGATTTAAAGGAAATCGGCAAGCAATGTTCGGAACCAACGCGACCAACTTATTCAGGCTTGTCACAAGCATAAACCGCAGACAACGAGTCTCCACGTCTTTACTCGGAACATGGCAAATCAAGGGTTGAATGGGACGAGCGTTTTAAGACGAGGAGGTCCCTACTCGGCTTCGGAGACCGACCAGGTGAAGGGAAAATAAAGGAAAGGTGGGCCGCCCAGGTGAAGGGAAAGAAAAAGGAAAAGAAAGGCCGAGCCGACCCGCCCCCAGCCCGGTCTCGCTTTTCCCGTTTTCTTTTCTTTTGTCTTTTTTTTTTTCAATTAATTTCTTTAATTAATTTTCTTTTTCTTTCCTTTTTAATTTTTCTTTAAAAACTTCCATTACTGTTAATGCAAATGCTCGTAATGTCTATATGTTGTGCACTTTAATGAAAATTATTTTTGCTAGGGGTTAAAAATTAATTCCTAATTTTTTATGCGATTAATGAATGATTAAACAAGTTGTTAAAATTTAGGTGTTAACAAGCTTTATTACATAATCTTATTTACAAGAACTATCTTTGGCAAAGAACTTTCATGGATATTCCAAGGAATTCCAACATGTGTATTTTGCTATCACTTTGGAATGACCTCTAGGTGAATCCATTCCTTGGATTATTATTACTAAACCAAAAATAGGATGTTTTTGAGAAATACATATGAAGCGAGGATTACGTATAATGCATAGTAAGAAATGCAAGTGATGTAACCAAATACATTGCACAATTAACTAGTGCAAGATCCACATGAATCATACATAAGCAACCATTCATTATAGCAATCACCGGTAACTTGGAACTAATACTATCAAACACTGGAATGATCTCGTTGGATCCCTGCGTGAGAGAGCAAAGCCCACAAGTGAGTCACAAACTCGCCTCCTTTAGCCAAATGCTCCACATGTGCTTTCGTATTGTCTGAAGGCGCCACATACAACAATAATTCCACCCAAAAGTCGGCTAGAATCTTCCAAATCATTTCCTTGTCTTTAATATCATTCACTAGCTGATTCGCAAGCTCAACACCCTGTTCAATAATGTTTTTATCATGGATAGAATTATCATTGCCCATCCTCTTCATCCTTTTAATCAGGTCCTTCAAATTCTTGCATCCCTCAAAGAAGTACCTGGCTTCGATGATCGCCTGATCGAACACATACTCTGCAACGTAAGGGTGATCTGGCAATAGCTGTGGAGCGAAAACAAGCAAATAAGCCAGATACTTGGATAAGCTAATCGCCACTAAAAATTCCTTGATCGTGGGAAGTTTGAACTTATCGACGAGTTTGATCTTACTAGCGGTTGGTGCGTGCAGAAGCTAGTGGCGATGTGCCAGACCATTATGACTTGAGTATGTGTCTTAGGAAGACATGCCCACGATAGCTTCTCGAACACATTGTTCTCCCTCAGTGAGGCCTGTCCATTCTCCAATTTAGTATTGCTTTTAAATTTCAGAGCATGAAACACCGCTTGCTTCACTTCTTTAGGCAATTTGATTGGGCTGCTTTGTCTCTGGCCATCCCTAGTTTGATCAATGTAGGCCGCCATAGACTCGTTGTTCAATAACCTGGAAGGTTTATAGGAGTACGACTCGAGGAATGAGTATTGATGAAGCTTTCGCTCCCAAGGCTTGAGCAAGTGGACCCTACATATTGCTTTGATCATCCTCTCAATCAGCAAATTCCCTTGCCATGACTTCTTCTGCACGTACTTGCAGATCAATATCACTTTGGCCCATTCCGAGAAACCCATGAAGATGAACTGCATGAGCTCCATGATGGTGAACGAGATTATCATCAAACTAGTCACAAGTTCGTCAACACTCAACCCATTTGGCATAGTGACTAGTTGACGGTTATTGTTAAGTCTCTTATAATCCTTCAAGAGGGATGTCGTAGCCCATATGCCCATAACAACACTCATAAACTCCATCAATTTGATTAGCAACCGGCCGGGCCAGAATATGATACCATACTTTGTGTAGAAATAATCGAAAAGGAACGTGAGCTCGACCTCAACGACTCGAAACGCTCGCTTGTAATCATCTTCATGTGGGAGCAATTCATCGTGAATTTGTGAGAGCAATCCATCGTGAATCAACTTCCGTGCATTCTCGTGAGCCTGTTGGGGCAATGGATAGCCAGCATATCTCAAACGGAGGAGCTTGAAGAGTGCAAAGGAGAGGCATATGTCTTTGAGCTCGTTGTGGGGGTCCCCTCCTTGTGAGCTTAAGAGCCCCTCTTCACACTTCCACACCTGAGTGGGGAATTGAACTTCACATATAAGTTTATGGCCATAACGTGGTTATAATTTGTTTTATTATACGCAGTCTTTCTCCACGTTACGGTTTAACCAATACTGACATCGTATCAAAACATAGGTCAATAGTTCAAGTCCTGGCACTTCCTTCTTAAACTTATTACTCTTGATAAAATTTACAACAACTGGCTAACCAAAATAGTAGATGTGTCCATTTCACAAATAACAAGCTGAGTCATACACGTTTAAGCGGTTGGCTTACATGGGAGGGGAGTAGTAATTGTAATCCCACATCGCTTAAGTACTTAATTACAACATGCCTTACATAAATTTACTCTTCCTCTATCTAATTTAAACTTTTTTTGTCAGACTAACAACAGGCCAAATGGAATTTAATCACCTAGTGTAATAAATGAAGCATGCTGAGATAAAGAACTTAGAAGTAATATAAGTCACAAAGTGATAGAGAGTTGACACAAGCACATACTGTACCCTCGTTTATGTTCTCCTTTAGTGCCTCGGTAATCCTAACCATAGATTTATGTGAAAGAGGTTACTCTTGAAATATATCCCTCAGTGCATTAATAATTGAGATTCGGTGAGATACTTTGCAAGATAAAGGATCCTCATAGAGGATGAATGACTTATTTTAATCTACCCTGTGGAATCATGTCTCTAATAAAACATAGTGTCATCATTTCTGTTGTACTTTTTCATAACCACTTGAGATGATTTTATTTTGTTTCGTTTTAATCCTTACTAAATCGAAGCTAAGAAAAATCTTTATATATATAAAGCGCTGTTATGCTTTTCACAGCTAACCAAGATGATTTTGCAGATTTTATTTTATATTTTGTAAATTTTTGCATGAGGAAAAATCCTTACTAAATCAAAGCTCAGAAAAATAAAAATAATCAGCCGTTGTAGATATACCTTTTCAATGGTGATCAATTTGTCTTTCTTCAATGGCATCCGGTAGTCCCGTTCTGGCGCGGCCTTCTTCTTCTTCTTCCCTAGACACCACCTCTTGATAAATCGCTTAGCAAGAACGAAGGCATTCACCCATCTCTCCTCTTCACCCCTCACCAAATACGTATACCCTGTCATTGTAACCGGATCAACTTCACCACTCGAAGCGCCCCCACTTTCGTGCTCCCTGCTCATATAATCAGCAACCACTTTTGAATTCCTCTCCAAGGAGTGCCGGCTCGCCGCCAACAAGGCCTGAGCCCTCTCGTCATATTTCACGGCCAAGACGAGGAAGAGGCACTCCGTCGCGATCATCTCGTTGGACCTATCGCTGAAGTACAGGTCTATCAACAAGAACAACCAAATCGATTTGATCACGAGCTGCCAATTGTAGCTCTTCCACTGCTCGTTGTCCTCAAGACTGTATGCGGAGATAGAATCGGCGCTCCCAAGGGCGACCATCAGGAACATTGCCCAGACGGGGAATAATTCGTTGCGCAACGGAGCATCGCGCATGAGGCCTAGAGCGTAGGTGAGTACGTAGGTTGAGAGAGTGTAGGCCGGGAAAATGACAAGCCGGAACTTCTTATTGTTGCAGCGACGTCGCCACGAGCCAAAGATGACGAGGAATAAGAGCAAGAAAGCGGTGAAGATGGCTAGGAGCTCAATCTGCAAAAGCATCCCCATGGGAGTTTGCAGGGACACCCTGTTGTCCATCCTGACACTGCAGTTTGTGTTGGCCGACCCCGTCCCCGTCGTTTGGTTCGTTTCCATCATATTCCTCATGGTCAATACTGATTATTTCGCGGGTTATTCAGCTTCTAATTGGAGAAACAAATGGTAGAATTTCTGAGAGAATTTGATTATGCTAGAGTACTGAAAACATCTTCATTGACATGAACTGCTGGCGAATCGGTGGCCTTCGGGAGGTCCAAGGGAAAGGAGACAAGGAAAACACAAAGAAATGTAAACATTGCGACGGATTGCAATGCCAACCCGGCCAAGTAACTCAGATAAAATTTGAGGACTAAATATTAGTTCTTATAGAGTAGGAATGCCAGGGACTAAAATGAGAATGTCGTTTTTTTCTTTTAATAATGCGGGGCATCCGAATTTGTCTTGGATAATTTTCACAATCATAGGAATTAAACTACTCGATCCTTGTGCATCAAGTAAGGTTTGATGGCAAACGTCTCTCGCAAGATTACTACATTGGAAGATTCTATGACTCAAATGTATAATGTGCTATGTCGAAATAAATTACTTTACATAGCTAAAAGTAGAAGTATTATTGCCATTGAGACATGAAGAACCCATTGAGCGGGTTGTGAGAGCTCATTGTATACGACATAGTTTCCTATAATGTTATCAACTTTGCTCTAGGATTCAATTTTACTGAGGTGAGAACATTACAATTAGCTAGTCTATGAGGATTATGCTTCCATAGAAACAAAAGGATAATAACAAGGGCGATTTTTAAATTTCTTTAATGTTCAACATGATCTCTTAACTTTTTCTTTTTTACTCTAGGTCTTGAATTTTCAAAAATCCAATCAATGTGGTCCTTCCGATAAAACTTATAACACTGTCAGCTAACATGGCAATAATAGATTTTTCATGCTAGCATGCACGCTCCTCCTATATGTATATAACCTATACAATACAAATATGTCTCATTATTTTGGCCCTAAAAGAAAGGAAAGAAAATTTGCTGACTGAAAATAGCAATAAAGACATGATCATTTTAGCCAATAAATACTGACATGGCGGCAGTCCACGTAAAGAAGTACATGTGGCGTAATGCTTAACAGAAAGACTATAATATGCGGATTCTTGAAAGCTCATAAATTAAAATAAATAAATAAAAGATATTCATAATATTGGGAAAAAAAAAGTTTGGGATCCTCGCGTCATTCCCCGAAAGAAAAAAAAAAGAAAAGAAAACAATATATTAAGATGCTTACTCTGCAATCTGCATCTACGTTATGCATGAGCCACACTCTTTAGGAAAGCAAGGGAGTGCAATAACTTTTTTTCTCTGCCAAGAAAAGAATTTTCCTTTCGATTTGCTCACTTTTTCTCCCTTGAGATTAAAAATAAAAAGCACACAAGGCCTCTTGCAAAGAAAGAAAGCAAAAACCTCCGTACTTCTTTGTTTCCGCCCTGTAGGAACGAAAGATATGCGGCCTTTTGCTTTTAGTTTGCTTTTTAAGTAGACTAGCAATGCTAAGATTATATTTCTTAAATATTAGTTCCAACGTGAAATAATATTCACATCAATCAAATCTGCGCCTAAATTTACACAATATATATTTGAAGTGAAAAGGAACCCCGTCAAGCATATTCATCCTCGTATTAAAAGAATAAATGAGATATAATATTGCATTATCTATTGACTCATGGTATAAGTATTTGAAATATGTTGAGCACGTAAAATAAATATGAATCAGTTAGAAACATGAAAGCATAAATAATAAATTTCTTCAATTTATTGATATCTTCATTTTGTGTGATTGTTTTGGTGTTGAAAAAGCTAGCAAGTTAATTGTCTAGAATGTTCCTAAAATTTAAATTGTTTCTACTCCTCTCAATTTATAGAGAATTAGAATTGATTTCCTATGAGATCAACTTCCAATTCCATATATTACAGTTTACTTATTTTATGGAAATTCTCCCTTTTTCTTGTTGGTAACCATTTTATTTTATCTTTTCGTTTTGACAATAATTGATGGATATCTCATCATTGTCACCTATGAAGCATCAACACTCTTCAAGAGCTTTCGTGTCGTGTCGGATACGTGTCGGACACTTTGACACATGTTCGGCACTCTCCGACATTCGATCAATAAGTGTCAAATACGTGATTCCGAGATCGAGGTCAATTTTAAAAATTCAATAAATGAGATGTCAAAATATATATATAAAAAAAATAAAACACAAAAATAAAAATAATAAATGGAAAAAGAAGAAAAACATTGTCTTTTCTTTTCTTCGACTCCCACTTTCCGTGATACACAATTCACTCATTAAATTTTTTCCTCTTACTATGGTTGTATCATAATTATTGGTTAATATTATTATTTTTTTTATCTATGTTATATATCTAGAATTTTATATAGACATTCAGGTTACAAAAGTGATATATTGAAGGCCATATACTATAATATCTCTATGAAAAAGAAATGTTAAAAAAATCAAAAGGAACATAAGATATTGTTTAGAAGTTACATAAGATATATCTTGAAGTATAATGCAGATAATATTTTGAACTTTTTGCTTCTATTAAAAAAATGTTTTAGATTAGCCAAATGGGTTAAACAACGCCAATAGATCACTGTAAATATCTTTTAATTGACCAACCCTATTGGATACACTGAATGTTGATCGATATTATCTTGAGTGCTCTATGAAGTCCATCGAACTTGCCTTTTTTTTTTTTTTTTTTTTTAACGTTTAATGGGTTTGAGTACATACCCATTTATTTGACTTTCTTTCAAAGAAGTAACACCCTGATGAAATTAACGTGAAGTTTTAGTTATCATTACTAAATGTAGTTAAATTTATTTGATGCCAGTCTAATATTTACCCATCTCATTTTTCTTATAAGCAATATCTAGGCATATAAATTTTTCTTTATATATTTTTTTGAAATCATAGGCAACTCTTGTGCTGATCTTCTATTCATTTTTTTCATATCATTTACGGCATACATTTGTAAAGTATGTATTTATTATGATGTACTTTATGGTGTGAATTCTTTCAAGACCTAATCAAAACACATATAATACAAAAACTCGTTCGAAAGCTCATTCAAAACTTACTCTAACTCTCATCAATTGTAAGGTGACAAGAGTTATCTTCATCAACTATAAAGTGATATAAATAATATTTTTTAATTCATTTAATCATATATGAATAACTTAAAAATTCAAAGTAATGGGCTCTTAATATTGTTTTAGATGCTTGGTGACATGCAATTTTCGAATATAAATATTAAAAGCTATCTATAATTATGCATGTAATCATAAGAGTCACCACTAATGATTCGTTAGTCATATTTATTTATGAATTTGGGAAATTGTATGTTAAAAATATATTTTAATTCTAAAAAATTATTTAATTATAGTTTTTCATATTAAAAAAATTATTTTTGTTATTTTAAAGCAAAAATGACATATAATTATTCTCTAAAGCCATCTATTCGTCGGATATGGACTATCATGTTATGTATAGTTTTTCTAAGGATCGTTTAACATCATTTATTTGTGAAAATTGTTTTATATTGTGTATCTCTGTATTATCAAACTCCTTCAAAAGCATCTAAATCGCAAAACGGTAAGAGTGATCTCTGATTTTGCATTGAATCATAAGGGAATCATTCATTATGTTTTTGTCATATTTAATCATGAAGACGCTTTAAAAATATGCTATAATTTTTTAATCACGTGTTCTTTTTTATTTAATTATAATTATTTATTGATTTTTTAATATTCGTTATTTGTAAGAGGTGACCTATAATTCCTTAGCGATGAACTTCTTTATTTATTTATTATCGTTTAACGTCCTTAATTTATCAAACAGAGGGCATCATCTTTCTTTTTGGTCGGAACAGAGGGTATCATTCATACTACATTATTTTATTTTATTTTTATCGATCCTCAACATCTTATATTTATGAAATATGCACTATCATGTCATAGAGTCCTTGTAAAGTAATTTTTTTTTTATTCAATTAAATATTTGTGTTAATTTATAAATTAATTATTAATTTGTTGTCACGCCCGAACCCCGAGCGTGCACACATCCCACAGCGGTCGATCAAATATGCGACATCCCAGGACACGTCGCCGACCCATTCATTTATTTACGCATGCGGAAGCGAAACAAATCCCCTGACAACAAAATACGGGATAGAAAAGTAGGAAGCAAAACCACAACATAACACTTTCATAATTCAACAGAATTACAAACAGAGGTCTACGGCCAAAAGTCTACAAAAGACCGGCTCTTAAAAGGAATTGTCCTACGACCTACAAGTCGGACACGATCTCCAATCCTTATGACTTCACTTCTCCAACTCTTCAAGGCCAACCAAAGCTATCTAGCTGCTCCGTCCATCAGGGACCTGAAATGGTTATTCAATAACCACTGAGACAACGTCTCAGCAAGTTCAACCCCCTAAACCCCTATTAGAAAGAAAATACGCCCCGGGTGGCCTAGCCACATCACACAGAAGACTTACCTCGCCTCAGCCTTTATCTGCAGGTTAGCACAATTTATATAAACCAACCACGTGCAATTATGATAACCAAACAACCATGGCACAATCACATTATCAAACCAATTCAACCACTTGGATTGTCTCAGCGATCAATCGACTTGGCCGATTACATGTCAATTCAGCAAATCAATCATTACTCTTAATCACGGCCCCACTCGGCAGAATTAGAATCGGTGGCATCACGGCCCCACTCGGCACGGCCTTTAAAAAGGTGGTCCATCACGGCCTCACTGGGCACGACCTCTCATAGGTGGTTCATCACAGCCTCACTGGGCACGACCTCTAATAGGTGGTTCATCACGGCCCTATTAGGCACGACCTCTCATAGGTGGTTCATCACGGCCTCACTGGGCATGACCTCTAATAGGTGGTTCATCACGGCCAATCTCCCATCAATTTCGACACTTGTGATTTTATAAAGAATCTCTATCTATCGCAATCACACTCAATTTGCCACAATCAATCATCAAATTCAAATTCTAAATACACAGCAGCGATCGGCACGAAATTCGAGAGTTTAGGGTCCCGACGAAATTTTCGAATTTTAATAAATAATTAAATTTATTCCGAAAATTAATTAAATAATAATATCCATATTTTCGTCATCCACACCCAATTTATAATATACAACCATCAATTTCAAAATCCGAACGCATAGCAGCGATCGGCATGAATTTCTGAGCAATCGGGGTCAAAAATAATTTTCCGTTTTTTTTTTATAATAATATTTTAATAATTTCGGAATATGATATAATATTATAAATTCAAGAATTTCGAAACAATTAAATAATTCAAAAAATAAAACCCTATTGTGTCCCATCAAAGTTTATTATCAAATAAACTATCTTAGCCTTTAATTAAACACACTTTAAATTAAACAAACCTTTTAATCCAAATCACAATTAAATAAACTAAAATATCCAGCTAAACTTACTTAACTTAGACTAAGCACACTTAGAGCATAATTAACCGTCTAATCAAGATTTAGTGAGTTAAACTCACCGGATTAACGAGCCGAGCGGACCAAAACGACGAGGAAGACTCGAGGATCGACTTTCCTCAAAGCGGGCCGAGCATCCGAGCTCGGGAAGGCGGCCAAAACGGGCCAAACGAGGTTGCCATACCCATTTTTCGGGTTCGATCGGGGCCGAGAGGGAGCAGATCCGGCGCCGGTTTGGGCGGCCAAGGGCGGCGGAGGCAAGGCGAAGCTCCGGCGGGCTAAGGCGGGGCGCACGGCGGCGGAGGGAGCTCCGGTGGTGGCCTGAACCGCTTGAGGAAGTTGCTGGAACTCGGGCCGGGCGGGGACGACGAGGACGGCCGGGCGGAGCGGCTCGCGGGGGGTTGGCGGCGAGCGAGCGGAGGGGCGGCCGGCGACGAGCGGGCGGGCGGACAGCCATGGCTGCTCCAGCTTCCACGCCTCCTCGATCTGCTGGGTTTTCAAGCGAAATCGAAGATGGGGAAGAGAGGAGAGAGGGCGACGGCGAGCGGGCGCGCGGCTGCGCGCGAACGGCGGCGACGACGACGGCACCGGCGGCGAGCGGCGAAGGAGGCGGACGGTGAGGGGCTGCTTCAGCTTCTTCCTCTGCAACTTTTCTAGCCACTCGCACAAACAAGATGGAGGAGAAGCCAACGGAAGGGAGAGAGGAAGGAGAGAGAAGGAGAGGGGAGGGGCCATTTTCTTTTCTTTTTCCTTTCTCTTTAATCCCACAAAAGTGGCCCACCATGACCTCATCTCATGTCATACTCCACTAACTTCAAATCTCTCCCCACAACAATCTTCAATGGGTCCACTTCCATTTTCCATAGGGGTCCAATTCTTGTACAACCAATTCTCCAATTCCACTTGATTCTCTTCCAATTGAATCAAATTGAAGTCCATAAAATTAATCCAATGTCACCACACTTCAATTCACATCTTCACTTGTCCATAGAACAAACTTAAGTCCCAAAAGCGCGACCAAAAGCGGCCTACTAATTTCTCGAGCCAAATTAGCCATTTCTTGATTATTTTGCTGAGAAGCTCGGCTTGCATGAAAAATCTTCCGAAGATAAGTCAATGATCCTAAAATGATTTGTGACACACCCAGACTTTCAATTTCTGAATTCGATCTCAATTCCACGGTTAATTTCACTTTGGCACGATACTAGTGTGGCCCAACCTACCGGGTAGCCTTTAGAAATTTTCATGCATTTGACCTGTGGTTGATCATCTCAAGCCACAATGTACATCTTTGAAACATTGGCGACTTTCGGTTGTCGGGGTAATCTCAAGGTTTCAAATACGGACACGTGGTACCCAATCGATAGAAAAGTCGGTCCGACGTCGATCGACAAGGATTATGCGATTTGATGGAATCACCCACGCTCGATCACACACCTCTGTCAAGTCGACCTATCTCCGATCTCTAATCGATTTTTAATTGTGCCGTAATGACCCTTGCAGATTAGCTCGGTCGAAAGATCGCTTCCTGGTCAAATTCTCGAGTCTGATGCATTAGAAACTCTTAACAGCTTCACCCGATAGACTAGTTTCCACATGAGCGGCCAACTCAAGGAAAAGAACTATATGCGTGCCAACGAAATGCCCGTCTCAATTTATTGAAAATAGAATCGGAAAATCGGGATGTCACATTTGTAATATTCTTATGTACGTAAAATATGTGTTATCATCTTACTTAGATCATGTTTACATCATTTATCTGTTAAATATGGACCATCATTTTATGAAATGTTTAATCAATATTTTAATATAATTTTGTTAAATAGGGCATAATGCTTTGTCAATTGTGTTTCCATACGTTATAGACTTACTTTGTCTTATCAATTGTCAAGTGGTATAAATAATACAAAATATAGAAGTTTGTTCTCATCAACTACAGAGAGTATTGGAATTTTGCCAAATGTAGAGTTCTAATCGAAAGAGTAGTCAATAACTATGGGCCTACTCATATTTATTTGCTTGTAAAATACGCTGAACCGTGTAATGTAGCCCTCTGATGTTATTATTTTTTTTTTTTTCGGTTCTATGGACTTTTTGTAATAATGGATAACTTTTTTTCTATTGATTTGCTGTTCGTTGTTTTTATTTGTTATATTCAATTGTCTGTGAAGCATGTAATATCATTCTGTTTACATGACAATGGATAATTCTTTTATTCCTCTAATTCTATATACATACATACATACATACATACATACATACATACATACATACATACATATATATATATATATATATATATATATTTAGCACAAATATAATTAACATTTATATAATTGATTTGTTAATCATGGGCTTGCACCTCATATAACCCTTTTTTTTTTAATCAATTTGTTGACATCTTGTTACTTTGGAAATACGACAAAATATATTGTCATAATGGGTACCTATCAAGCTTATAGCACTCATTTGAACATAATATGGGAATTAAGTATTCTAAGAACAGAATAATCGATAATGTTAACTAATGATACTTGACATTTGATCACAATATATGAGAACCTATTCACCATGTAGCTCATCATACAAAGTGCAACCGACAAAAATCTCCAAACCATATCAACAGTAACGTGCATTTCATGGGAAGTCTCCAAAAATAGTTTGATCATCAACTTTGCAACCTATTGAGGTTCAATAGCACTAGTACACTGTCTCACTATGACTTCCTCTCTGCAAAAATTCATTTAAAAGCTTCAAATAGAACTCCATGTCATTGTCAATCTACACATGTTTGTTCATTTTACAAGTCTCCATTTCAGTCAAAGCTTCAAGTATTAGTTTTAGACTGACTACATCTATACATATTCATTGTACTCCTATCAACACATTCTCTCTCTACCTTCTCCTACTAAATCGATAACACCAGTTCACTGGATTCTCTCCAATGATTATTCTCACTCAAAATCAGATTGCCAACCTCATTAAACGTCAAACTTCTTGACCAAGAGAAAGTACTAAAAGCAACAATGGTAGTACTGCAGCTATTCGGCAATGGAAAAAATGAATCAAAGCATATACCTCATCAGCCAAACCAATATTAGTCGAACTCATCAAATTGACTCAAAAACTAGTGCATCTTCCAACATCTTTAAGTGAAACAAATGCCACATCAAATAGACTTTATTAACTGCAATCAAGTGAGAAGGGTGATGGGGCATGCAAAGTGTTTTGTGAGCTTGCAGATAGTCGAGTCTCCACGGCCCATGGCCCTATAAACAAAATCATTGCAGAAATGAAACTTTGTGGGTGAGGCTAAAGTGTAGGTTAATACGTACGTCAAGAGCGTGTAAACTGTGAAAATAACAAGGCAGAACGTGCCGCTATTGCAGCGGTGGCGGCACGAGGCGAAGGAAAAGAGCAAAGAAGGCGGTAAAGACAACCAGGAGCGCGAAACGTTAAAGCCTTCTCTTGGGTGTTTCGAGGAACCGCATGAAGCCCTTTGTGACGTTGTAGTTTGTCATTGTTGCCGCCGCCATCGTCTTTTGGCTTGTTTCGATCAGTTTCCTCATGTTCTAGTACTGATGATTTCACTAGGGTATTCAGCTTATGCGAGAGAGAGAGAGAGAGAGAGAGAGAGAGAGGGATTTTCTTGAAGTATGGAATCAATGGCTTTATTACAATGAAAAAGCAAAAATCAAAGGGAAGATTATGTGAGCGTGGTTCCTTAAATAATAATATCTTATGCACAGGCATCAAATATATTATGTAGAAATGATTTTCTTTTACCGGTGATGTTAGAGAATATTAAATCTTTATTAGAACTTATTGGTAAAGTGCATTCATAGTCTTTAAAGTCTGACAATTTTTACTTCGCTTCCCACCCTTTTCGACTAAAATATAAATATATTGTAAAGTGCTTTTATAGTCCCTTTGATGAAGACTATCTATCGTGTTAGATTGTGATTTGGCTCGGTTATGTTAAAAGAATTGACACCATTTTTGGCTTCAAATCAATGCCAGGTAGCGGTCTGCCCCAAATAATAATAATAATAATAATAATAATAATAATAATAATAATAATAATAATAATAATACCTGGCAGCAAAATTGCATTATCATGAAAGTTTAGGTTTTAAATATCACGTTATAGGGACTAAAGTGCGAATGACGAAATTGCGAGGACCCCAATATTTGTTTCTCCAAACGAAGGTATGGTAAGATTACGCGAACAATGAGAAAGTACTGTTTGCTCTGTTAAAGGCAACGGTGCTGAATTAATGCATAAGAAGATAAAGGGGACATAGGTAACATATGGCATAGAGATATGTGTTTTTCCTTCCTTTTTATTTTTGTATAAGTTATTATGGATTATCGTTTTTGCAGATGATGTCGAATTTTTATTTATTTATTTATTTTATAGAATAAAGTGAAAAAGCCTCAAAATTGGTGCACTTGGATGGTGTATTGAGAGATTTTCAGTTTAGGAAATCCAGGTTATTCAGTCAAATTCCACCAATTGTGTTCAAATTAGTCTGAGTTAAAGGCTGCATGCATAAGCCACATCTGTGCCCCGGTCTACAAAAAGAAAATAAATGAATGATAAAGTCTACACGGTATTAAAGAATGAAGGAGTTGGGTGGCTTTTGTTAAGGTGAGTGTTACGTTAGCTCTACGAGGATCTGAACTACATCCTACATAGGATAATTGGATGCTTACGGATCATTCCAATGTTCCATTGTGTCAAAATCATTTATATACCGGTAAATTCATGAAAGTGTTGATAACTATCGAATTTTGTGGGTGACAAAAATTTGACTGGCAACTTGCTTGACCTGTCACATGTTAGTAATTTACTAACATTTCTATAGAATTACTGATATTAATTGATTGTTTCCAATTACAAACAATCACAAACATTTATTTTGGTATGCCATTAGCGTGTTAAATTGATTATTATTATTATTTTCTTTTGGGAAAATTCCAAATAAGGACTTGGAGTGAATCTATTTTTCAAATAAGGACCCAAAGTGAACTTTGTGTCAAATAAGGACCCGAAGTGGTTTCATTATTTCAAATAAGAACCTGAAGCGAATTTTGTATCAAATAAGAACCTGAAGTGGTCAAGTTAATCTCTATTAAGGATCTTAGCTCGCTAGCAAACATTTTTTGAGATTAAAATATGGACAATTTTGTCAAAAATTTGTGATTGGAAAAAAAGGGAAAATTCTAAATCAATTAAGTTTAGGTTTTTCATTTAGATGTTTACATTTTCCTCTTTCTTCTCCCCCGTTGCTCCTCAACCAAATCACTACTAGATCATCGTCGCTACTCGAGTCTCATTGCTCCTCGCCTTGCTCGACCAGCAGAGAATTTGGGTCTCCACAAACAAACAAAGAAGCATCGGGTTTTCTTCTTGTTTTTGTATTAATGTCTTAACCGATGGAGAATTTGGGTCTTCGACTTTGCGGAGGATGGGTACAAGGAACGGGGAGAACTTCGGTCTTTGACTTTGTAGATGATGGGTACAAGTAATGGGAGACCATAGAAAACATAGGGATTTTTTTGTTTCTGTTTTAGGATTTGTTAATTTTCCCTAGATTTTTTGGGACAAAATTGCCCAAACTCCAGTCATTGGAAGTGTCACATGCTTGATAGCCGGCAAATATTTGGCTGACTAGCAAGCTCATATCCTTATTTAGAATTGATTCAACCATTTCAGATCCTTATTTGAGACAATAAGTCAACTTTAGGTCTTTATTCGAGACAAAGTTCATTTCGGGTCCTTATTTGAGAAAATTGGCCCACTTCGGGTCTTTATTTGGAATTTTCCCTTTTCTTTTTGGAACTACCGATTTCCATTTGAGTTTTCCAATTTAGAGACTAGTCAATGATTTACTAACATCCTATTGACTCAATTATACCAACTTGTCAAACTTACCAAATTAGCGTTGTTATCTTCTATTTGAAGATGATATGCTCGGCTCGACGAGAATGATGCTTACGAAACTCTCTTCTGGGAAAGAAAAAAAGTAAAGGTAAAAGACACAACATAAAGGGAAGGCATATTAAAGAAATTTTCTTTGCCAAGAAAAGAATTTTTCTTTTCAATTCGCTTTAACTTTAGTTTGTGCTGTCTTTGGAAACTTGTACGGTGTTATTTGGTAAAATTACGGTCACTTCTTTTTGTATTAGTAGTGTTCTGGCTCGGTAAGGAAATTGCTGATGAAGGTAGGGTTAATAAGCTATTCCAGATCATAAGAATTGTAAATATATATTTCAAAAATCAAATCCAAAAGATTAAATTATCAGAGCACACAAATGTGTTTCACATTTTAACACTCCATTCACATAATTGGATGATTTACTGACAAAGCTGTTAAATGTAAATCCTGATATGCGAGACCAGCTTGAAGTCATATTTGCATAATGGGGGCCGTGAAATTGAGGTTGGGGGGGCAAAGAAGTGTTTTTAGTAAATAACATATACATACCATGTACTATATATATTTTCACCCGAAAGCATATGCAATTTTTGGACCTATGGAGTGAGGCCACCACTAGTCCCCTCTTAGCTTCGTCAATACGTATACAACAATCTTATCTAAAAGCCTAAACTATCACGTGGAAGGTGACTTCATGCATATTAGGCCAATTGAAAGCCTGTAAATAAGTAATATGAGATATTTTAATACCTCATTTCTCGTGAAACTCAGATACAAAACAACACTTGAGATTGATGATATGGGGGATACGATCAACAAAAGACACATAAAGCATGAATTTTCAAGTCTAGCCAAAACTTGAATCTAATGTTATGTTGAAAATCCCAAGTAAAGAGTCTAATTTATTAGAGTATGACAGGAATTATATTTTAAATCTTAACTTATCGCATCTCATTTGATGTATAGATAATTCACATAAATGTTGTGATTGTTTAGAGGTCTTTTTCATATCGAATTCTTTCTTACATTGGGATTTCTTTCTGTTTAAGTTTTGAATCTATATCTTTATACTTTGGCGTTTGGCATACCAAAAAAATGAGTAAGATTTGACCAATGTTTCTATACTCGGACTGGTCAAAGAATTGGCTTAGCCTCCGGCTTTTGGGTCGGCCAACTTGACCGATTCGGCCGCCAAGTCAATATAAATTGAACATTTAACGAAAAAAGTGAGTAACATAAATTAAGTATGCTTAGGTGTCCAGTTAGATAGGAATGACCACTTAGCTAATTGGCTAAATATCTCTTCTACCTTCATGAGATCATGGGGTCCATCCTCCTGTTCCTCACCCTTAAATTTTTTACACGAGTCCGAGCCATAGTCAAAGATCCAGTCAAACCGGTGACGGGTCCACCAGGTTGACTAATGTCAAGCGATTTGATCGGTTCTTGACCATCTAGGCCATTGACAAAACCAGACCAAATCTCAGTCTGGTTCGCAGTCCATTCGATTAAGCTGACTGGCCCGGTCCGGATTTAATTTGAAAACACTAAATTAAACTAAAGTTGGGTGGAAGCATTAGCACTACATTTGGAAAATTACCAAAAAAATATTCAACCTATTATACAAATACCAATTTAGACATAAACATTCTAACTTGACCAATTTATTCATAAACTTTTTGGTAATTTGTAATTCAATTATTTCAATCAATTTTGGCCTGAAATCACTGATATGAATGTTGGACGTTCTACATGGCACAACTGACATTGGCCATGATCCAAGTTTTCTGAACATTGGAAGCAGATATGTTGTGATCATGGGATCGGAAGTACACAACGGAAGACGTGTATGGTCAAGTGTGGCCATGGCAACTTCAGTTGTATGCTTATCAAAAGTCTAGACTTTCATGTACATCTCAACCTTTTCTTTCCATTTTTTATTTTTCCAATCTAAGATACCATGTCCATTTTGTGTGCCGATTATGATTCCAATTCATTGCATTCTGATTCTGATGATTTGAAGTGCTGGTTAAACAAGTGCAGTCGTTGGTTTCACTGTCAAGGAATTTAACCTATCGCTACGAACTTGAGTTGAGCAGGCTTTCTTAAGAAATCGTACTGTGGATCGGATTGTTTCACTTTAGAACTGATCTTGAACTTCACGGTTTGATTCATTCAATTGGTTTTCAAGTTGAACTTGTTCAGTAGTCTACAGAAGAAACGTGTGCCTTCGAATGTGCAAGACAAGGAAATCAATGGAAGTGTGGTGACATTCTCATAACTTATTATACCATTTAGAAACAGTACCAGAAATGCGTTTGTTAGTCCAGTGTAAATGAGATGAAGTTGATTCCCAAAAATTTACTCGACTTGCCTACCGTTCCACCCTATTCGACCAACCCATTCCTATTCAAATTTGATTTTATGAGAGGTTTGCTACTATAAATTTGAATTGACACAATATCAAATTGATCAATCTTATGATGGACATGGCTATAGCAAATTTACACCTGATCCAAATTTGAAGAAAATTGAGCCTCAACAGGGCTGGGTTTAAGATGACTGATAAGGAAGAGACATGATTCCACATATGGTAATTTCATTTCTGTAAGATATGCTTAATTTCGTAGGGAGCCGAAAGAAAAGGTTATTATAGGAAAATATGGCTTCAATTTGGATAGAGTAATCAAGTCAGATTTTAAGGTGTGATATCACTTTTTTTTTAAAGAATTTATTTGTCTTACAATATTGTTAATGGTCACTGGTAAATATCCTCTAATATATAAGAAAGTCTCAAATGAGAATATTATATAACAATTCTAGTATTTCTCTAATGTCTCTCTAGAAAACAATCGAAATAATGACTGTAGTTTTAGAAAGAAGACTCGAAAAGACTCAATTCTCATTCATGCCAAAAACTAACATATATATAAATATTGATCTTAAAGAACATAGGTAACTAGGCAATCCTTTGGAAAAGGTTGCAAAGTGAACAAAGGAAACTGTTTGGGAAAAATTGTGGAGTGAACAAATGCAACATTTCGTGAAATGTTACAAACTGAATAAGGATAATTTCTAATGCTATCTTGAAAAGGTATATAAAATTCGGAACAATAAATAATAATATTTTTTTAAATAAAATTCTCAATTTCATATTTCCAAAAATATTGAATGAATTAACACAACCTTTCGACTAATAAAGGTTAACAAGATAATCATATGAAACTGAAAATTAAATTTAAAAATAAATATAATCTTGCAAATATTGGTGCACCTACATGTAGGTATTATGGGGTCTAGCCCAAACCTCAAACCTTTCTTTGAACACATTAGAAAAGGCTCACGTTTATAAAGTGGCCCATCTTCTCCCATCTTCTTCCATTTTCTCCCAACTTTCTTATGTGGGACAAGGAGAAACACATTTTGTTTGTTTATACAACAAACAACCAACAATTATAATTATGACTAAATGATAACAATATTCCGTGTCTTAATTCCAAATCAATCTCAAGCTAAAAGAGCGAAGGCGATGATTCATTACGTGAAGCCACATCAACGCGTATGTCGATCTTAAACTCTATCCTCCGAGCACAGCCTATATTTTCAATTTAAATTATTTTCATTAGCCAAAGAAATGATAAAAGAAAAGAAAAGAAACTATATATATAAAGAATTTCCATCATTCGCGCTGTATGTTTAACTCATGAAATGCTGCACATGGGGACTGTGGACATTGAAGAGATACTTCATGAGATGGAAGCATCTTTAACTACACAATTGGTGGTGACTTATGCAAGTGGCTCGAGATACACTAAGATCGCGAACCATAGTTATTTGATTTTTTTTTTTCCATATATGTGTTCAATCCCCATCTATCTCATTGATTCAATCTTGTAATCATAAGCATTCAGACTGAGCTTCATCACAGAACATTTTCGTGCCATTTTTCTTGAAAATGGACGTGTTCTTTGAGCCCTAGGAAGGAAGTCCTTTGTGCATTCAAATTGGTTTCCATGATACAGTCCGGAGATCAAAGAGAAGATCCAAAAACACAAAGGACCCATCTATAGACAAACTTTGGTCTTCAATAGGGAGGCCCTTGATGACGAGCTCGATGCCGGGGCTGCAACATCATCAATCGCTAGGGCACTTGGCTCATTGTCGCACAGAGCCACCACCATCCACCGAGATTGAATTATGCATCGGAACACCGCCATCCCAAATGCGGCTTCCCACAGAAGTTGAAGTGAACGACCCTATGAAAAGCCCGAGAGAGGTTATCCAGTTCCCGGAAGATGTCCCTTTTGAGTGGGTGAAGCTGTATGCAAATGGAACTGTATTTGAAGATGATTGCCAGATATGCGACTACGAGCTTCAAGACAATTCCGGTGTTGACGTGCACATCAAGCCTCTAAAGTTCACGGTGATGGTGTTGCCATGGAAAGCCAATCTCAAAGTTGCGATGGAAGTGAAACAATCGAGATAAAGCAAAGGTTCTAAGGAAAGAGCTTGAGAAGCTTGCGGCCGATCCCGAAGTTCGATCTACCTTTGGAGGGTCATTTTTTCATCCATAACCAGAGTGGGATGGATGAAGATAAGTCATTCAAATGGCATGGCGTCGAGATAGGTGATACTATAGAGATCTTCAAGGGAACAATTTCACGATGAGACCTAGTTTTTGCATCCAATTAGCAGTTTCACCGAGAGATCTAGAGCAAGATGACAATAAAGTGGTTAGCGTGAGTATAGGTTGCAAGTCTAGGGACAAATACAATCCCCTTTTACCTTTTATATTTGTTATCAAGTTTTCTAGGTTCCATTTTTCTTTCTATCTTTTTCGTCATTATTACTCTCTTCTTATATAAGTGTTGTTAGGAACATTGTTCAATCTTGGCATGTTTATATTCTCATCTCATTTCAATTCCATCTACAAAATGGGGAATCACATCCGTAGGTCTAGCCAATTAATTTGCATTGAGAAATGGTGGAATCAAATAGTTTTGAACATGGATTGCTTAGTTTGCGCACACGTTGCCTCCTTAAGTACATGCTCGATCGACAAGTTTTCAGTTTATCTTTCACTTGTTCTCCTCGCTTCTAAATCCTTCGGCCAAATTCTTGCACCAGCCAAAGAAGCATAAGTTGTAAAATTCACCCAAATGCAACATCTACTCGTGATTATCTACCAAATGAGCAATCTTGTGAAAAAGCTCTAAAGGAAAAAAGATAATTGGCATCTCGTATGTTATCATCTCTGTAAAATTGGACAATCGTGTCCAAGGGTACTTCTTTCTTGCAGAAGATGATCAATCCAATCTGAATCAATATGATCCCAAGAGTTGATCGACCACGTTCTTTCCTTCCCGCAAAATCTGGTCGGTGCTACAACAACCCTATATGCTCATCCATGACGATCTATCATAGAAAGCAAGCCATACCAAATTAAATGGCTGGGATTCAATTTAACGGAGATTGATCCAGATCAAGGGGAATTACTGTTTAACATAACTGTTCTCAATTTTACTCATTGCAAGAATGCTATAAGTACTGTGAAAGTTTGTTATATAATCTTGACTACAAGGACCACCTTCCACATCGATATCTTTGATATTTCAAAGTGATTCCAATCATGTGTATATTGTCATCACTTTGGAATAAACTCAAGGTAATATTCCTTTGGAATAAACTCAAGGTAATATTCCTAGAATTGTATTACAAGACCAAAAATGGGATGTAATCACCGGTCACTTGCAGCAGATGCTATCAAACACTGGACTAGTTCAGAAGCTATGCCTTCTCTCTAGTGCATTACGTGGCTTAGGAGGAGGACCTCTCTTGATCCCCGCATGACAAAGCAAAGCCACAAGTGAGTCACAAACACAAACTTGCCTCCTCTGGTCAAATGCTTCGCATGCACTTTCGCATTGTTCGAAGGTGCCACATATAACACCATTTCTGCCCAAAAGTTAGCCAGAATCCTCCAAATCATGTCCTTGTGTTTTATATCATTAGTGAGCTAATTCCTGAGCCGAGCACCCTAGTTGATAATAATTTCTACAAACGCAAAAAGACCATTGTTGTTCTCCTTCATCTTCTTAACCTGATCCTTCATTCTCTTGCACTTTTAAAGGAAGTCCCCGGCTTTGATGATCACCTGATCAAACAAGTACTCCGCAACGTAAGCATGATTCAGCAATAGCCATGGAGCGAAAGCAACCAAGTAAGGTAGATACTTGGACAAGCTAGTTGCCACTAGAAAACTCCTCCTTGTTGCGGGTGCGTTTGATCTTTCCAGCGGTAGCTAGTGCTCACATAAGCTAATGGCGATGTGCCACGCTATTATGACCCGAGTCTTTATCTCAAGCTGACATGTCCACAATAGCTTCTTGGACTCATTAATTGCTCTTAGTGAGGCCTATCCATTCTCCATTTTAGTACTGTAATTTGACTTTAGAGCATGAAACACCGCTTGCTTGACTTCTTCAGGCAATTTGATGGGCGCGCTTTGTCTCTGGCCATCCCTAATTTGATCAATGTAGACTGCCATCATTTTGTTGTTCAAGAACTTGCAAGGCTTATAAGAGTATGACTCGAGGGAATGAGTATTGATGAAGCTTTTGCTTCCAAGGCTTCATCAACTTGACCCGACATATTTCTCTATGATAAAATTTTTTTGGAATGTGTGCACTGCGGAAGCATAGTTTTGGTATTAGTTATAGTTTTTTGTTAGTGACGTGTGTGCAAGTGTATGGTGTAGTTTATAGATGATGGACAAGGGATCAACTAGGATAATTGAAGGACAAAGAACATGGGATATGGGAAATAATTTCATTAGTTGGATAAAATAATTATACAATAGTTGAAGTAAGTGTTGGTGGAGGAGCCTCATGATATGGAGTATTATCTCATGCTCCTCTCACTCTTTTACATTTGTTGGTTTGCTATGCTCCCCTCTTTCCTATTTATAGAGACTAAATACAACATTCTAGAATAATGTGGAATGTTGTCCACTTAGGCTTATTCTAGGAAATTCTAGATTATAGTGCTTCTAGAGACTTCTCCTACATGTTGGACATTTTCCTCTTTCTTCCAAAAACTTCATCTAGGGAATTCTAGAAGTTTAGCAACTCTAGGAAATTCTAGAAAATGGATCACCATTTCCAACACTCTACTTATCCTCTCAATCTACACATTTTCTTGCCATGACTTCTTTTGCACATACTTACAGATCCATATCACTAACCCATTCCGAGAAACCTATGAAGAAGAACTGCATAATCTCCACCATGATGAACGAGATTATCATCATGCGATCACGACTACTTCAGGCTCAACCCATTCAGCATAGTGCCTAGTTGATAGTTATTGTCATGTCTCTTGTAATTCTTCAACATTGATGTCGTAGACCAAATGCCAATAGTGACAAAAATAAACTCTAGCAATTTGAAGTGCAATCAGCCAGTTTGGAGTATGATACTGTACTTGATGTAGAAGAAATCAAAAAGGAATGTGAGCTCATCCTCGACGACTCAAAATGCTCGCTTTTACCCATCTTCTTTCGAGAGCAATCCATGGCAAATCAAGTCCCATGTCTTCTTGTGAGCCTTTTGGGGCAATGAATAGCCAACATATCTCAAACGGAGGAGCTTGAAGAGTGCAAAAGATAGGCACATGTCCTTGAACTTGTTGTGGAAGTCTCCTTCGAGCTTAAGAGCCTTCCTTCACACTTCCACACCTGGTTGAAGAGTTGAGCTTGGATATAAGTTTATTGCCTAGTTTATTGTCTAAATGTGTGGTTATAAAGTGCCTTTATGAATGTAGTCTTCCTCCACTTAATGGTTTAAGCATTTTGGTTGGACATACTAATGTGGCATCGAGCATAGATAAAGAGTTCATATGCTAGCACTTTTTAATCAAACTCATTGCTCGTAGTGGATTCAAAACAACTAACTTCCTTAAGACAAGAGCCATTTCTATCTCACAAATAACTAAGCAAAGTCATACACCCATTACCTGGACCTCTAGAGTGCCAAAACTTGGCACGGGGAACACTTAAGTGCTAAGGATTAGGAAAGTGACATTTAAATGTCAAAATCGGAGCAAAATGGATCAATTAAGTACTAACGACGAAAAAAATCCAATCAAATTGCACACATGGCATTTTTCCAACGAGATAAGTGCAAAATGACGCGATTTTGCTAACATGGCTGGATAATTAATATAAATGGTAATTAAATTAAATTTAAAAAAAAAATTATTAAAAAAGGGGAGAATATGAAGATTGTAGAATGCGAGGGCTCGTCTTCGCCGCCTCTCCACCATGGTTGAGAAGGGTTGGCGATGGTGGAGGAAGGGTTGGCCGTGGTCATTAGGCCCTAGCCACGGGCCGACAACCTTCGTTGACTAGCAGCAAAGGCCTATGAGCACTTGCCCAGATCTAGGGCGAGGGTTGCGGCCCTCTAGAATAACGGGCGGTAGCCCTTGGCCTAGCTAGGCAAAGGCCAAGGGTCCTCCCTCCACCGTGGCCGGCCCTTCCCGGCCACGGTGGGGAGGCGGCGACGAGGGCTTAGCCCTCATTATTCTACAATCAGATATGTTTCTTTTTAACTAAATAATTTGGTTTTAAATTTAATTAAATTAATATTTATATTAAAATTCAAATACGAGACAAAACAATGTCGTTTTGACATTTCTTTATTGAGTCAGTTCTTCGACAAGCCACGTTGGCGAGTAATATTAATAAAAAAAAAAATTGCCATGTAAGATTTTCGACGGGATTCTCTAAACTTGGTACTTAAGTGTCCCATTTTTCAAAAAAAGTGACATTTAAGTGTACCTTTAGTAACTTTTAATACTTAAGTATCCTCTATGCCAAGTTTTGGTATTCTAGATGTTCTTTTGCCCCGTCGAGGTTGGGCTAGGATTGCTGATTGTAATCCTACTTTGCTTAAAGTTATGTGATTATAATGTGCCTCATTTGCCTTTAGTTTTCCTCTACCTCGTAACTTAAATTTTTCATTGAATTTCACTAACGTGTAAAATGAAATCAATTGACCTGAGTATGATAAACGATGCATGCTAAGATAAAGAATACATAAGTAATATGAGTCAAATGTAATCGGGATTGACAAGAGGAGATCCTCCACCCTCATTTGTGATCTTATTCAAGTGCGTCAATAAGCCCAACTCTATGTCCAATTGAAGGGGATTAGTTTTGAAATCTATCACTCAACGCATCAATAATTGAGATTCATTAAAACACTACGTGTCACGCCCCGATCCTCGGGCACGCGCACATCCTTCACACTTGGTCGATTTTATAATGCGATATCCCAGGACAATGTATCGCCGACCCTTTCAATTTTAAGCATATGCGGAAGCGATTAAAATCCCCAGACAATAAAACTATGGGATAGAAAAGCGGGGCCATATTTTTCATATTGAAATTTATAACCAAACTTTTATACAAACCACAAATCACTTAATAACTATTCACATCAAAACGGAGATCTCAAAAGAAGACGGAAACTTAGATGAACTAGGCCGTACTCAAGGCCCCTCTCGAATTGTCTTCTTCTTCCAAAATCTTTCTCTTCAGATCTCACCTCCGAGTTCTCCTCCTCGGATTCCTCCTCCTCGCCTCTTCAGCGGGGTCCCGAAATGGTTTTCCCCAAACCGGGATGAGACTACGTCTCGGCGAGTTCTACCCCACTAAGCCCGATTAGTAAACTACTATACTAAAGGCTGCCTAAGCACGCACAAGGCAGAGGACTTACCTTGGCCTCGATCCCACTTGCAAGTCAATACAATTCACAATAAACATCCATTCACTTCAAACAAATCGAACCAGGTCGATTACATGTCATATGAATCAATCCCCACCGTGGGATATTTAAAAGCTAGGCCACGTGCAATCTCCAGGATGACCTTCCAAGTCTCCGAGTTCACGTGCCTCGAACCTTGGGCCCACGTGCATTCTCTCAGGCGACCTTTTCGCCAAAGTGATGCATCAAGTCACCGAGCCCACGTGCCCTTTTAGATGCCCGGGCCCACGTGCATTCTCTTAGGTGCTATCTCACCAAAGTGATGCATCAATTCACCGAGCCCACGTGCCCTTTTTACGATGCCTGCACTTAGTCACAGAGCTCCATCAATGCTCTCGGGCGTCGATTCGCCAAGGTGACGTACAGTGAACACTTTACTATGCTCTCGGGCGTCTTTTTCGCCAAGGTGATACACTGATCACAGAGCCAACGTAAACAATTCAATATGCTCTCGGGCGTCTTTTTCGCCAAGGTGATACACTAATCACAGAGCCAACATAAACAATTCAATATGCTCTCGGGCGTCTTTTTCGCCAAGGTGATACACTCGATCACAGAGCCAACATAAACAATTCAATATGATCAACCACCGAACTCACGTGCATTTTCCAGGTGATATTCCAATTCACCGAGCCCACATGCTTCCTTTCCTAGGTGATAACCAATACCCAACGATTTCTCAATCAATTAATTAAATCAACTCAACAAAGCATTATAAATGCTAAATAACACACTTGGCCAATTCAATCTCAATCAATTCCAATCGATTAGGGTAAATCCCTAAAATATCACAATTTATTCAATTCCATACAACGTAGAGCTCAAATAAATAAACGAACTGCACCACAACGATCAGCACGAGATTTCGGTCGTCGGCCATCAAAATCTCAATTTCCGAAAATAAATAATTAATTTATTAATTTCGAAAATTAAATTGTTATTATTAAAAATTCAATTTAGTTCAAAATAAAACCCGATTAAATAAACGGACTTCACCACGCTCATCAGCATAATTTTCCGGTTCCAGGCCATCTCAGTTGAATTTTCGGAAAATAAATAATTATTTAATTTAATTCCGAAAATTAATAATTAAATACTAAAAAAATCCACTTAGGCCCGAAAAGCCTAATTGGAGCCACCAAGGGTCGGGAAAAATCCCGAGGCACTTCCAATAATTAGTAGACCGCGTCTACTTGCTAATTACACATTCAATTTATCTAATTCGCATCATAATTGACTAATAATTGCTAATTTAATCCAATCTAACAACCTAAACATAATTAATTAAATCTAAACCAGCTTAAAGCATAATTAGCCACTAATCCTGGATTAGTGAGATTACTCACCAAATCGCGCGCAAATCGGATCAATCCGACGGCGGCGACGCGAGGAACGATTGTTCCCAAAGCACGGCTCGGGTTCGGGCGGAAACGGCCCAAAAGCGCAGCCCGAAGATGCTAAAACCCACTTCGTGGGTCCGCGGACGGAGCCGATCGGGGCTGCCCGGCTTGGGCGGTGAGGGGAAGCCGGCGGAGGGTGAGGGGGTCACGGGGGTGGTCCGGCGAGGCTAGGCGGTGGCCGGAGGTGGCCTGGGAGATGGGCTGGTCGGTGCGAACAGGGGCCGGGTCGGGTGGATCGCGCGGGAGGAGGAGCGGCCGCGAGCGACGGACGGCGGGGCGGGCGCGGCAGCGCACGGGCGCGGCGCGGCGGTGCGGCGAGCGGGACGAGCGGCGAGCGGCCGAGGGGCGAGCCGCGGCTTTCCGGTTCGCTCGGCGTGAAGAAAAGAAGGAGAAGAAAAGCTGGTTCTCGTGCGGGGAAGAAAGAAGAGAGAGAGAGAGAAGAGAGAGAGAGAGAGAGAGAGAAAAGATGAGCGGTGGGGATTCGCACGGATGGGGGGAAAGGGGAGAGGAGAGAGAGAGAAAAGAAAAAAAAAAAAAAGAAAGAAAAGAAGAGAGAGAGGGGAGAGAGGAAAAAAAAAAAAGAGAAAAATGAAATACCTAATTTTTTCTCTTTTCCTTTTCCTTTCAAATTTCTTTTCGGACTTCAAATTTTTCTTCCGATAATTTCTTTATTGAAATTTCGGACTCGTCAATAAATTGACGAGCGATGAGACAGGATCCTAAAAATAAGAATTATTATGCGCTTAAAATTCGATTCCCGAAATCGAGTTCAATTTCGTGGTTAAAAATTGATCGACGTGATTTTAGCTCAATCCAACCAATTAGGTAGCTTTTAGGGATTTTACGGCCGATACATCCCTTAACGGCTTCACCCAATAGGTTAGTTAACTCATAAGTGATCGCCGAGAAAAAGGCCATAGGCACGCCGACGAAATGCCCATTTCACTTTATCGAAACGGGGTCGAATTTCGGGATGTCACAACTCTTCCTCTTATAAAAATTTCGTCCTCGAAATTTAAACCATTACACTTTGTTCAAAAAGGCGGGGTACAAGCGTCTCATCGATTCTTCGCCTCCCAAGTCGCTCCTTCACCGTGGTGTTGCTGCACCACTTTGATCAACGGAATGGTCTTTGTACGCGAACTTGCTCTTTACGATCGACAACCGAACCGGGCTTTCAACATATGACACACGGTCATCCACGTCCATTCCTCGAAATTGAGCACGTGGGTCGGGTCGCTCGTACTTCCTTAACATCGACACGTGAAAGACGTCATACACTTACGCCAATCTTGGCGGCAACGCAAGACGATACGCTAGGTTTCCGATTCTTTCAAGAATCTCCAACGGACCTACGTACTCGGACTCGGATTTGCCTTTCTTACCAAAGCGAAGTTCCCCTCATTGGTGACACTTTCGGACAAACGTGATCACCAACTTGGAATTCCAAAGACCTTCGGCGCTTATCCGCATAACTCTTCGCATGCTCGCGCCGTCTTCAACTGTCTCGATCACTTGTCATGGCATCTACCGATTCTTGCCGAACCAACTCGGGCCCGTTATCTTCCTTTCTCCGACTTCATCCCAACATACCGGAGTTCGCATGCTCTACCATACAATGCTTCAAATGGAGCCATCTTGATGCTCCGATAACCGTTGTTGTAGGCGAATTCCACCCAGATGAAGCCGATCCTCCCGGCTTCCTTTGAAGTCTATTACACATGCTCTCGCATATCCTCAAGAGTCCGAATCGTCCTTTCGACCGGCCATCCGTCCGAGGATGATATGCCGCATCTTTATCTCGGAGCTTTGTACCTAAAGCACTCGCAAGCTCTTCCAAAAGCAGCAAAGAAACCTTGGGTCTCTATCGATGTTATCAGAATCGGCACTCCATGCATACGAACCACCCGACGCATATACAAGTCTCGCGTGTCTATCCCACTGTGTCCTTTCGAACCGCAATGAAGTGAGTGACTTTGTCACCGTCGACTACTACCCAAATCGAATCATTTCCCTTTGACTCCTTGGTAGTCCAGCCACAAAGTCCATCGTGATATGCTCCCATTTCCACTCGGGATCGCGAGAGGTTGTAGAAATCCTCCCGGCTTACAATGCTTTGAGTTTTTACTTGCCGACAAGTCAAACACTTGGCCACATGCTTGGCGATGTCCGCCTTCATACCCGACCACCAATAGTGTTGACGCATATTCGATACATCTTAGTGCTTCGGGATGATGAACGCTGTAATTGCTACGATGTGCTTCGAGATAAGATCTCTTCTCTAAGCTCTATATCGTCGGTACAACCAAACGTCCACGAAGCCTCGCACCCCATCATCGAAACTTGAAAATCAGCCTTTCTTTTATCGGTATCCTCTTGAAGAATTTTCGTACGTCCGGATCCGTCGGTTGAAGTTGCTTGATTTTGACCTGGACATCCGGCTCAATTCTGAGGGTGGCCATAAAACTTGAGAGGTGGCCTACCTCAAATTTGAATTCCGAATCTCGAGCTCTCTCGATTAAGTTCCACTCCTTAACCAAGATCCGTGCCATTGAAGACTTCCGACTCAATGCATCGGCGACCTTGTTCGCTTTCCGGGTGATATAGAATATCACGTCGTAGTCTTTCAAAGCAATTCCATCCATCGCCGTTGTCTCATGTTCAACTCCTTCGAGAGAACAAATACTTGAGACTCGATGGTCCGTGAAGATCTCGAAACTTTTCCCCACACAAGTAGTGCCTCTAAATCTTCAACGCAAATATGATAGCCGCGAGTTCTAAGTCATGCGTCGGATAATTCAATTCATGAGGTCTCAACGCGGGAAGCGTATGCAACAACTCGCCATGTTGCATCGCACGCAACCCAATCCCCTAAATGACGCATCACTATAGATCTCGAATCCTCCAGACCCGGATGGAATCGTCAAAGCATAGGTGCGGTAGTCGGCTTTTCCTTCGCTCTTGGAAACTACGCCGCACTTGTCCGTCCATATGAACTTCTCATTTTTCTTTGTGAGCTTTGTCGAGGCGACGCTATCGATGATAACCCTTCCACAAACCGTCCGTAATAACTCCGCTAACCCCGTAAAAACTTCGATCTCCGTCACCGATGACGGTCTCGGCCACTTGATCACGGCTTCTATCTTGCTCGGGTCGACGGAGATTCCTTCTCCGGAAATCACATGACCTAAGAACGCAACACGAGTCACCCAAAACTCGCATTTGCTAAACTTAGCATATAGCGATGAGTTCTTAAGGTCCGAAGCACTAATCTCAAATGATTCTCATGCTCTTCATTACTTCTCGAATAGACCAAGATATCATCTATGAACACGATCACAAATTGATCTAGATATTCCTTGAACACTATGTTCATCAAATCCATAAAGGCAGCTGGAGCATTCGTCAATCCAAACGGCATCACTGTAAACTCATAATGACCATATCAGGTACAAAATGCCGACTTAGGAATATCTTCTTTTCGAATCCTCACCGATGATATCCCGTCCTCAAATCGATCTTCGAGAATATTGACGCTCCTTGCGAGTTGATCAAACAAGTCATCTATCCTCGGCAATGGATACTTGTTCTTGATTGTTACCGATTGAGCCGCCGATAGTCGATGCACAAACGCAACGAACCATCTTTCTTCTTAACAAACGTAACCGGTGCTCCCAAGGTGATGCACTAGGACGAATAAATCCTTTATCCAGTAACTCTTGCATCCGCACCTTTAGTTCCTTCAACTCGATAACGCCATTCGGTAAGGTGCCTTTGAGATTGGTTCGTGCACCGGTGCTAGCTCGATTACAAATTCAATCTCTCTTTCGGCGGTAACCCCGGCAATTCTTTTGGAAAGACATCGGAAACTCCCGTACCACCGCAATATTTTCCATTTTCAACTTTCAACTGTCGTATCCACGACAGCCGCTAAGTACCCTCGGCAACCCTCGTCTAACAAACGAGCAAGCTTTCGACGATGAGATTAAGGAAATCGAAGGTCCTCCTTGATTCCCGACAAACTCGAAGCTCTTACCCCTAATGGGTCAAACCGAATCGCCTTGCGATAGTAGTCCATTTTAGCTCGTTGATTGGTGAGCCGGTCCATGCCAATTATCAAATCAAAATCATACATGGCTAGGACTAACAAGTCAATTTTCCCCACTCGCTCACCAATCTCTAACTTGCACCCCGAACATCCCAAAGCAAAGAATAACTTTATCTTTCAAGGGTGTAGATATGCAAATTGCCGATTCCAACAATACAGATTCAATCCTAGCATCCTAACATATTGCTCGGCAATGAAGGAATGGGTTGCTCCCGAATCAAACAAAGCATAAGCGGGTTGGTCGTTGAGCGAGACCGTACTCGTAATCACGCCAGCGCGGCTTCGCCCGACCTTGGGTGATCGCGTACACGGTGCCCCGAGCTAGAGGTCTCTCGCCGTCCTCCTTGCAAGTGCATTCCCGAGGGGCATACCCTCCTATCTGTCTCATCGGTGGCGGCGGTGGCAACGAGAGGTTGTCCTCTTTGCTTCTTAGGACAAAACGGCCATGTGGCCCCGTTGGCCACATTCAAAACATGCACCCGTCCTAATCGGGGCACGGTGCCGCCCCGTGTCTTCTTCCACACAAGCGACATGCATCATTTCTAATAGGTCCCGACCTATTAAATCCACTCTTTTTACTCGGGCGGGCCTTGGAATTTATTTCCAAACATCGGCCTCTTTCCTTGGCGAATGTTGTCTTTATGAAAGCTAAACCTCGATCCAGATGAGGCGGCTTTATCATTTTGATCTTTCTCAATCTTCGAGCTCTCCGATATATGTCGTTATAAGTCTTCGATCTAGAAGGACTAAGGCACTTCTCAAATCCCATCGAATCCATCTCTCGAATCTCCTTGCTCGATTCACGGGGTTCTCATTAACTCGGGGGCATATCGCGAAAGTTCGGCGAACTTCGCCTCATACTCATCAACAGATAGAGAACCCTAGCAAAGACGTTGAAATTCAGCCATCTTCACCCTCTCGGCGTCTCGGAGAAGAACTTATCATTGAAAGCTTCGCGGAAAGTGTTCCAATCCCGAACAAAGCACCTTAGGAAAGATCATTTCTCGAGTAGTCATCCACCAAGTGTCGCAACTCCCTCCAGTGGTAAGTTGCTAACATTACTTTCTCGGCCTCGTTGCACATCGTAGTGCAAACGCTTTCTCGAGCTTCGAATCCATGAAGAAGCGGCTTCTGGGGTCTCCGCACCGTAAAACTGGCGGATTTAACCTTAGGAAATGCTCCACCAACTTATGGATTGTTCTTGCGGTGACCACTATCTCTCGGCGGATTTTCAACATTCGCGACGGCCGGAGCAACGACGGGTGCGACTACGGGCGGCGAGTGCGGCTGCATAGGGCAACTCCGGTAGCGGCGGCGCGGCGGTTAGCGGCAATGCCTCGAGCAAAAGCTTCAACAGCTAGCGGCTTGCCGATCCATTCTATTACCCATCGCTTCCAAAACACACAAAATCCCATCCACCCCGGGATCATTAGGGGCCGCTACCCCGACATCTATGACAGTGAATTCACTCCACTCGCGCTAACCCGTGCCGGCGCTCGACCACGTCTCGCCTCGGGTTCCGACACGAGTTGGAGCTCTACCCCGAATAACGGCCCTACCGGTCCTCTTTGCAAGAGTTCTCGGCTCCCGATCGCTCATGGTGTAGCTTTACTCAACTAACACTGTTTCCAATTCAACACCGAATCGAAACGAAGCGATCCAAACAACAAACAATTTTAGCACTCGGCCTAACACAGACATGCACCAAAGCATGAATTTAAAGGCCATCCTACTAACTATCCCATTAACCATCGCTCCTTATCACTCCAATCTTCAACTTCGCTCTGATACCACTTAAACCGGATGTCACGCCCCGATCCTCGGGCACGCGCACATCCTTCACACTTGGTCGATTTTATAATGCGATATCCCAGACAATGTATCGCCCCCTTTCAATTTTAAGCACATGCGGAAGCGATTAAAATCCAGAGACAATAAAACGATGGGATAGAAAAGCGGGGCCATATTTTTCATATTGAAATTTATAACCAAACTTTTATACAAACCACAAATCACTTAATAACTATTCACATCAAAACGGAGATCTCAAAAGAAGACGGAAACTTAGATGAACTAGGCCGTACTCAAGGCCCCTCTCGAATTGTCTTCTTCTTTCCAAAAATCTTTCTCTTCGATCTCACCTCCGAGTTCTCCTCCTCGGATTCCTCCTCCTCGCCTTCTTCGGGGGTCCTGAAATGGTTTTCCCAAACGGGATGAGACTACGCCTCGCCGAGTTCTACCCCACTAAGCCCGATTAGTAAACTACTATATTAAAGGCTGCCTAAGCACGCACAAGGCGAGAGGACTTACCTTGGCCTCGATCCCACCCGCAAGTCGTACAATTCACAATAAACATCCATTCACTTCAAACAAATCGAACCAGGTCGATTACATGTCATATGAATCAATCCCCATTGTGGGATATTTAAAAGCTAGGCCACGTGCAATCTCCGGGATGACCTTCCAAGTCTCCGAGTTCACGTGCTCGAACCTTGGGCCCACGTGCATTCTCGGGCGGCGACCTTTTCGCCAAAGTGATGCATCAAGTCACCGGAGCCCACGTGCCCTTTTAGATGCCCGGCCCACGTGCATTCTCTAGGTGCTATCTCACCAAAGTGATGCATCAATTCACCGAACCCACGTGCCCTTTTTACGATCGCACTTAGTCACGAGCTCCATCAATGCTCTCGGGCGTCGATTCGCCAAGGTGACGTACGGTGAACACTTTACTATGCTCTCGGGCGTCTTTTTCGCCAAGGTGATACACGATCACGGAGCCAACGTAAACAATTCAATATGCTCTCGGGCGTCTTTTCGCCAAGGTGATACACCGATCACGAGAGCCAACATAAACAATTCAATATGATCAACCACTGAACTCACGTGCATTTTCCAGGAGTGATATTCCAATTCACCGAGCCCACATGCTTCCTTTCCTAGGTGATAACCAATACCCAACGATTTCTCAATCAATTAATTAAATCAACTCAACAAAGCATTATAAATGCTAAATAACACACTTGGCCAATTCAATCTCAATCAATTCCAATCGATTAGGGTAAATCCCTAAAATATCACAATTTATTCAATTCCATACAACGTAGAGCTCAAATAAATAAACGAACCGCACCACAACGATCAGCACGAGATTTCGGTCATCGGCCATCGAAATCTCAATTTCCGAAAATAAATAATTAATTTATTAATTTCGAAAATTAAATTATTATTATTAAAAATTCAATTTAGTTCAAAATAAAGTTCTCGATTAAATAAACGGACTTCACCACGCTCATCAGCATAATTTTCCGGTTCCAGGCCATCTCAGTTGAATTTTCGGAAAATAAATAATTATTTAATTTAATTCCGAAAATTAATATTTAAATACTAAAAATCCACTTAGGCCCGAAAAGCCTAATGGAGCCCACCAGGGTCGGGAAAAATCCCGAGGCACTTCCAATAATTAGTAGACCGCGTCTACTTGCTAATTACACATTCAATTTATCTAATTCGCATCACAATTGACTAATAATTGCTAATTTAATCCAATCTAACAACCTAAACATAATTAATTAAATCTAAACCAGCTTAAAGCATAATTAGCCACTAATCCTGAATTAGTGAGATTACTCACCAAATCGCGCGCAAATCGGATCAATCCGACGGCGGCGGCGCGAGGAACGATTGTTCCCAAAGCACGGCTCGGGTTCGGGGCCGGGAAACGGCCCAAAAGCAGGCCCGAAGATGCTGAAACCCACTTCGTGAGTCTGCTGGACGGAGCCGATCGGGGCTGCTCCGGCGGCTTGGGCGGCGAGGGGAAGCCGGCGGAGGGTGAGGGGGTCACGGGGGTGGTCCGGCGGGGCTAGGCGGTGGCCGGAGGTGGCCGGAGATGGGCTGGTCGGTGCAGAACAGGGGCTGGGTCGGCTGGATCGCGCGGAGGGAGGAGCGGCCGCGAGCGACGGACGGCGGGACGGCGGCAGGCGCACGGGCGCGGCGCGGCGGTGCGGCGGTGCGGCGAGCGGGACGAGCGGCGAGCGGCTGAGGGGCGAGCTGCAGCTTCTGGTTCGCTCGGCGTGAAGAAAAGAAGGAGAAGAAAAGCTGGTTCTGTCGTGCAGGGGAAGAAAGAAGAGAGAGGAGAGAGAAGAGAGAGAGAGAGAGAGAGAAAAGATGAGCGGTGGGGATTCGCACGGATGGGGGGGGAAGGGGAGAGGAGAGAGAGAGAAAAGAAAAAAAAAAAGAAAGAAAAGAAGAGAGAGAGGGAGAGAGAGGAAAAAGGAAAAAGAGAAAATGAAATACCTAATTTTTTCTCTTTTCCTTTCCTTTCAAATTTCTTTTCGGACTTCAAATTTTTCTTCCGATAATTTCTTTATGAAATTTCGGACTCGTCAATAAATTGACGAAATGAGACAGGATCCTAAAAATAAGAATTATTATGCGCTTAAAATTCGATTCCCGAAATTGAGTTGATTTCGTGGTTAAAAATCGATCGACGTGATTTTACCAATCAAACCAATTAGGTAGCTTTTAGGGATTTTACGGCCGATACATCCCTTAACGGCTTCACCCAATAGGTTAGTTAACTCACGAGTAATCGCCCGAGAAAAAAAGCTATAGGCACGCCGACGAAATGCCCATTTCACTTTATCGAAACGGCCGAATTTCGGGATGTCACACTACGCTAGGAGTAGAGGTTCATATTGTCATTTGGTGCCTCAATAATCCAGAACATAGATCCACATGAAAAAGGCTAATTTTAAAATTTATCACTCAATGCATGGTTAAGATTTGTTGTGACATCGTGCATGCTAGAACACCATGTTGTGTCCCGAAAGTCATAAATATATTGGGCTTTTACCAATCCAATTATAAACCTTTCAAATTTGTGAATTAACTCTTAAACATTTTTACGTTTTGTCTGTTGAGTCCATTCGAAAATTGCTGACTTGGATATCGACTGTCCTACATGGACAGTTTTTATATATATTTTTTTAATTTCTAATTTTTTCTCCTTTTTTTTCCTTCCAAGCCCGGTCGATTGACCCTCGCTGGCCACTAGGCAAAGGTTGTTGGCCCTTGCATGTTGTTAGCTAGGCCTCAATTGTGACCAGCAAGGATTGGCTGGTGACCATCACCGAACTTAGTAGAAAGAAAGAAAAGGAAAAGAAAAAAAAAAAAAAGAAAAAGAAAAAGAAAAACACTAATAAAAAAATTGCTTTTAATAAAAATTTGTGCACGTTGGTGCCGACCATCGGCACTATTGGCGTCCACATTTAAAATTAGTCGGATAGACTCAAATGGCAAAAAAAAAAAAAGATTTAGGACTGAATTAACAAATTGAAAGATTTAAAACTAAATTAGTAAAAGTGTAATAAATTTATAACTTTCGAACAATTTTCCCGATGTCCGATCATGCTCTATCCTATGGTATCACATACTTTATAATGCATACTATTATAATTTCTGTTGTGTTTTTTTCACAACTAATCGAGATTTTTCTTTATTTCACGTGAGAAGAAGATCCGTATTAAATCAAAGTTTAGGGAAAAAAAAATCAAACAGTTAAAGATATACCTTTTCAATGGTGATTAATTCATCTACATCATCCAATGGGGTCCGATGGTCCCGTGCCAGCGCAGCCTCCTTTGCCTAGACACCTCTTGATAAATAGCTTAGTGTGAACGATGTTATACACCCATCTCTCCTCTTCACCCCTCACCAAGTACATGTACCCTCTCATGCGAACCGGATCGACTTCACCAGGTGCAACGCTAATCAGCAATCACTTTTGTATTCCTCTCCAAAGATTGCCGGCTCGCCGCCATCAAGGCCCGAGCCCTATCCTCGGACTTCAAGGAAAAGAACAGGAGGTACCCCGTCGCAACCCCTTGTTGGAACTGTCTCGGAAGTGCCACTTTACCAAAAAGAGCAACCAAGTCAAATTGATTGAGACATGCCAATTGTAGCTCTTCCACTTCGCGTTGTCCTCGAGACTCGAATGCCGAGAGATAGAATCGGTGCTCCCGAGGACGATCACCCGAATGACGCCGCTGCTGCCGCTGTATCATTGGCCATTGCCGATGGCCATTCTACTGCCATCAACGCAATGCTCTACAACCATGATGTTAAGGAGGAGGACGGAACAAGACTTGTACATAGAAAACATTAATTAGAGCTCCTTCACTCTCCATTGAATGCCATCCCATCACCACCGAGACCAACAAGCACAATAATAGAATAGGCGTCGTCCTCACAAACATGTCTCAGTGTCATTTCATCGAACACGTTACGATCGTCTGCGGTCCAAATCACCGGTTCAACTTTGAACATAGCAGGATTCTAGGCTGTCGCGACCAAAATTTTCGAGTGTAAACCACCTAGGGTTTAGCTAATGGATTGTTAAGCCTAGACTTAACTCAGGCTCTCTCAAGCCCATACCAATTCGCGACTTAGGTTCAAATTCTTAACATGCAATTGATTTTCAATTAGGAGTCGCTACTAATCTATTTTTGGTGAGTCGATTAGAAACTCAAGTAAAGTAACGGGAGATTTACTTTACTCCTACGAACAGAGATTTGGGTACGAGGACTTAGTTACACTAGATTCCTCTAATGCCTTTTCGGTACCATTCTTTTATTTTCCAAAAATGTTTATTTTTTTTGCAGGTAGCTTAAATTAATTTTAAATCTATTTCCCTAACATGTGAGATGATCATGCGGATGCGCAATCCACTAATTTAACACCCAGATAAACAATAAATAAATTGCAAAAACTTACCTCAAAGCAACGAAAGCATCCGCAATGTTAAATTAAAATCTACATCAACAACCCTAGATATGGTTTCTAATTAACACGTAATTTCTTTTTTTTTCACTTAATTAATGAAAATCATGCAATATGCAATGCAATATTAACTAAATGACCTAATTCTAATGACATGTAATTTCTAATTAAATGGGCCTAGCAAAAATACTAAATGACATGCATCTCAATGAATTTAACCCTAATGACGTGCATATGGCATTTTTTCTTTTTTTTTTTTTTTCTTTTTTTCCTAAAAGAATGCAATATATCATAGAGAATAAAACTAATTTATCCTAAGACATTTTTTTGTATTTTTTATGAAATTCGAAATTAGGTCAAATGTGAAAATTACCCAGCTAGATTAAGATCCTATTCAATTTATATTATGAATTAGGTTGAGCCAAATCCTAACTTAAACTAAAATATTATCTTAACCCAAATAATCCTAAAATGCAATCTATCTAAAAAATCTATCTAAACTTAAAATTAGTTAGAAAGTAAAATTAAACATGCAATCTTACCCTAATATGCAATAACATGCAAAAGATACCCTAATTCCATATGACATATGCATGATGATTTTTTTTTTTATATATTTTTTACTTTTTTTAAATTTTCGAAATTAATAATTGCCAAATAATTAAACATGCCATTTAAACTAGTGAAACAAAAATCTAACATCCTAAATTTATGTTTTTGGTATCTTTTATATAAGAAATTGAAATAAATAAATTTCCTATTCCGACATGCAAAATAACTAAAACAAGTAACATCCTAACATGCATCTAATCTAACTCAAATATTTTTCTTTTACGGGAGCAAACAAATAAGGCATCAAGAACAACACGGCACCAAATCAAGCAAGACATCATCCACGTCCATTTAATTTTGGGAAATAAATTGACGAATCGTATCTTGCGCATGAGATCGAATTGGCCAATTTTAAAATAAAATCACGAATCGTATCTCGAGCGTGAGATCGGATTGGTGATTTTTCCGTACAATTGCGGATTGTATTTCAAGCGTGAAATCGGACCATCAATCATATGTACGTTGCGAAATTAGGAAGATTTCCCAATTTAAAAGGCTAATCATGTTGCAAATATCATGGCAGATTGGGAATTTCCATCACATGCACCGATGAGTATATCAAATAAGGAAACAAAATTTTCGGAAATTAACATAGACAAAATTCTTACCTATCCCAAATATTTGCTTCCAAATTTGGCCTTCAAACGGCAGCTCGTGAATCACGATAGAGGCTCGACGTGATGGCGCAAGGACAGCTTGCTATGGTGGTTGCTTCGACTAAGGAACGGTTCGAACAGCAGCCGGGCGTCACGGACTGCAGGATGCAAATAGCGACCGTTGCTTGCTATTTGTACGCTAGCCCGACTTGCGTTATTTAAAGCGAGAGATGTTGGCTTCGCAGGGATTGACTCGCCGGACTTCATTGGTCAATGACGTAAGGAGAAGGTGTGACGTGCATGGCCTCAACGCCGCAACGAAGTCAGCAACAACGTCGGGACAGAAGCTTCGGCGTCACGATGCAGCTGGAGATGATGGCTCAAAAGGATGAGTCTCGGCACCACTCGGATCAATGGAGGGCGACGCTAGTTGGCCTCAACGTCGCAACGAAGTCAGCAACAACGTCGGGACAGAAGCTTCGGCGTCACAGATGAAGCTGGAGATGATGGCTCAAAAGGATGAGCCTCGGCACCACTCGGATCAATGGAGGGCGACGCCAGTAAAAGTCAGCAGCGGCCTTAGCAACGCTGAATCATGAAGCTGGTAGACCCCAATCGCGGCTACGAAGACTCACTCTCAAGGAAGAAAATCGCAACTCTCTCTCTCGTCTCTGTTTTCTCGTGTAATTCGGAATCCCCCTCCGGTCAAGAGGGTTCTCTCCTTTATAGGGAACGGCTAGGGCTGGTAAAAGGAAAGCCCAAAATCCACTTTCCTTCTTCGATCCTCGCGTATCATGCATATATAAGCCGATTCCTCTTGATTTCCTGTTTCTTTTATTAACTGAATATTGCTCCAACTTCTAATCGTGAGAATCGAGTTTCGTTTTTATTTTATTTCATGATGCGCACACCTTCTGCTCTTTGCCAATCGGCCCTTTTTATTTTGTTTCCTTGTGACTCACCAAATCAACCATACTCTATTGTTTTCTTTCCCTAATTACTGAAGATCTTGCGCCCACAAAATTGAAAGAATTTCTGCATGGGTCAATGGGTCAAAACTTTCACTTAACAAAAATAGAACTCCGGCATTTAAAGGGTGCGGTCATCATAGCCTTTTAATGAGCTTGGCCCCATTTTGCTGTCCAGTGGTCTGGAGCTGTTTCAAAGCCACAACCAGCTGTGAGATTGTATTCCCATCATTATTTTTGGCAGTCACAAGGCAGTCTGCATCTCCATCTTCGTCAACTTCTTGAGCGGATCGGACTTATCATTCTTCACTGCCAGGTGAAGTGCGGTCTCGTTGTGAGCGGTGCAATGAGCGGAGACACAACACAATAGTCGCAGTTCCTCTAATGCAGTCCTCTTGGACCAAGCATCGAGTGAAGGCATGCTATTAGCATCAATGAGAGTGGTGCCGGTGATTTCCTCGGCAATTCGAGCCCAACAACCAATACAGCCTGTAGCGACATCCGCAAAGTTGATCGTCTCACCTCCAAAGAACCGCTTCCCCTCCAGTCCACTCTCCGGGGTCTTCGGGGTCTCTCGAGCTTCTAACACGGCCTTCGTTGCTCCTCGCCTTCACCGCACGACACGGCCTTCATAGCCAGCATACACCGAGACAAGGAACCGTCCGTGTATTATAGATCGACTTGTGCGAACAAAATTTTCTTCGTTGAATCCTTCGCATTACAGCTTCAGGGCGCTATTTCCAATTACTATACTTTCAAGAATGGAGCTCCTCTATGCGCGTGGCTCAAAAAGATTGATCCAAAGCATTCTACGAAGATGATTCTCGATAAAAGCATTACTCATCAGTAGGGGTGAAAATGATACCAAAATCAGGGCCTACTATTAGAAGTTCCATCGTAACCTCCAAATCCCCCATGGCCGACACAATGTGTAACAAGTGTAGGGCCATCGCGATTCAACTCCCTTGCAAAATTGGGCTTTTCCTATTTTTCCTGATACATGAATATAAGGAAAGATGGCTGCACAAATATAAGATTCAGCACTCATGCATTGAAAAAAGAAATAGACTTAAGGGCGCCAAAGTAAATTCCAAACCGAAAAGGGATGAAAAGTCGGTGATAACACCATGTGACAATCATCACAAGCTTTTATACATGTATGCAATTTGACACATTGAACTATGAATTTCCTAAATTATCTTGGAACTAGTCAGTTTCGACTTTGTCCTGACGATGTTTCCACAGTTTAGCATGTGAGCTGTTTACGCTTCTATCCAAACACATCTAGTGGTCTTGCATCAAATAGCACCAAAACACCACAATGACCTAGCCTTTTTTTTTTTAGGGGTTAAAAATTAATCCCTAATTTTGGTGCCATAAATAACTAAATGGGTCGTCAAAATTTAGGTGTCAACATAAGCCGACACGAGTAGAATTCTCACCTTTGCACAGATAGACTTCGACTCCGACGAGCGAGAAAACCCGGAGCGTGGATATTCGGGATGACACGAACAAAGATAGATCATCTTGCGAAAATAGCTGGTGGTAACCTCTCGAGTCTTGAGACAGTGGTGTCTCTCCTTTCTTCTCTCTCTCGTCACTCTTGTAGATTTTCCCTCTTCAACCCCCAAGCCTTCCCTCTCGCAAATGAGCGCTCTGCTCTTTTTTTCTTGGCCTCGCCTCTCTCTTCAACGAGCATATACTCTCTTCTTCTTCTTCTTCTTCTTCTTCTTCTTCTTTCTTTCTTTCTTTCTTTCTTTCTTTTTCATGAGAGTAAAGACGCCAGGGATGGGTCGTCGGACGTTGGTGCCGGGTGAAGTCCCAAAGCTTGCAAAGTCGCCGCCGACGTCGGGGAAGAGGACGAGTGGTCGGAGTGGGCTAATAGATCCTATTAGAAAAAGGGCTAATATAAAAAAAAAAAAACCCTCCAACCGGTACACCTGTGACAAATTTATCCCAAACTATTTTTCTAACCACCGAAAACCCCAAAGTGGTATACTTTTTACAAATTTACCTCAAACTGGTACACTTGTGACAGATTTACCCTATGTTAGTTTTCGTTAAATTTTATTGTCAAATTATTAAGTTAAATGACACGTGACAATTAATTGGTATACCTATTTGGGATTTTATGATCAATTTGTCACAGTTTACAATTTTTGTGATTTTTTTGTGGTATTAATCCAATTTAGCGAATGGTATATTTGTTACAAATTTATCGGTTTGAGGTTTTTGTGGTCGAACAAATTAGTTTGGGGTAAATTTGTCATAAATGTATCGTTTATGGTTTTTATGGTCGTCGGGGTAAATTTGTCACGGTATACTAGTTTAGGGTTTTTTCAAGGTCAAAAAAATAGTTTGGGGTAAATTTGTCACAGATGTACCAGTTTGGGGTTTTTCGGGATATTAACCCAAAACGGCCGAAATAGGCTTGGGGATTGAAGGCTGGACATGGATTTTTTATTTTCTTCTGATTTGTTTGTTATTATTGCTGCTATGTATATATATATTTTAAAATTATTTTTTACTTTTTTTAATTTTAAAATTTTGAAAAAAAATGGACACTTGAATAGTTGACAAATATTCCAATGTCAACAATCCTTAGAGAAGAATGACTACGTTCCTTCCTTCTACAAATAATATGGTCGTAGTGCTATGGCAACTCTATATACTCATCAATGATGATTTATCCTAGAAAGCAAGCCATAACAAATCAAGTGGCCTGAGAACCAGCTTAAATAGAGATCCATCCAGATCATATTTATTCTTGATCTTACTCATAGCAAAATGCTATCAGCATTGTGAAACTTTATTACATAATCTTATATACGAGAACCATCTTCGGCAAAAAAAATTTCATGGATATTTCAAGGAATTCCAACATGTGTATTTGCAATCACTTTGGAATAACCCCTATGTGAATCCATTCCTTAGATTATTATTATTAAACTAGAAACAAGATGCGACTGTAAAATACATATGATGCGGCTGTTCAATAGTAGGAGGATTACATTTAATGCTAGTGAGAGTTGCAAAAGATGCAACCAAAATAAATAGCACAAAGGTCCACATGAATCATACAAAAGAAATCATTTATTATGGCAATCACCAATAACCTGCAACTGATGCTATCGAACACCGGATTAGTTTAAAAGGTGTCGCTTTCGTCCAGTGCAGTAGTACTTGGCTTAGTAGCAGATCCCTCTTAATCCCCGCGTGAGAGAGCAAAGCCCATAAGTGAGTTACAAACTCACCTCCTCTAGCCAAATGCACCAAATGTGCTTTTGCATCATCTGAAGGCACCACATACAACACCAGTTCCACCCAAAAGTTGACCATAACCTTCTAAATCCTTTCCTTCTTGTGTATATCATTTACTAGCTGATTTCCAAACCGAGCGCCCTATTTGATAACAGTTTTTTCATTTGATGAACCACTACTATCCACCATTCTCTTCCTCCTCCCAAGGAAGTTCGTAGCTTCGATGATCACCTAACTGAACTCATACTCTGCAAATAAAGAGCAATCGGGTAGTAGCGATGGAGCAAAACCAATCAAATAAGCCAGATACTTGGACAAGCTATTCGCCATTGAAAAATTCCTTGGTTCAAATGAGTCTAAACTTACTAACAAGTCTGGTTTTATTGGCATTTTGTGTTCATAGAAGCTAACCACAATGTGCCACACCAGTATGACCTAACTATCTGACTCAAGCTAACACGTCCCCAATAGCTCCTCAGACACATTGTTCCATTTAAGCGAGGCCTGTCCATTCTGCAATTTAGTATTGTAATTCGATTTCAGAGCATGAAACACCGCTTTCTTCGCTTCTTCATGCAATTGGATCGGCTTGCTTTGTCTTTGGCCATCCCCAATTTGATTAATGTAGGCCGCCATAATCGCGTTGTTCAATAACCTGGAAGGTTTATAGAAGCATGACTCGAGGAATGAGTACTAAGGAAGCTTTCTCTCCCAGGGCTTCAGCAAATGGACCCCACATATTGCCCTGATCATCCTCTCAATCCACACATTCTCTTGCCATGTCTTCTTCCACACATACTTGTAGATCCATACCGCTTTAGCCCATTTCGAGAAATCCATGAATAAGAACTGCATGATCTCTATGATGATGAACAGGATTATGATCACGTCGGTCACGAGTACATCAACACTCAACCCATTTGGCATTGTGGCGAGTCAACAATTACTATTATGTCTCTTGTAATGCTTCAAGAGGATTGTCGTAGCCCAAATGCCCATGACGATGTGTATAAACTCCATCAATTTGATCAGCACCAACCAGGTTGGAAATATGATACTATACTTGGTGTAGAAAAAATTGAAAAGGTATGTGAGCTCAACCTCGACAATTCGAAATACTCGTCTGTAACTATCTTCTTTCAAGAGCAATCCATAGAGAATCAAGTGTCGTGTCATACACCAAAAACAAACGCCATTCTGGCAGATACAACACATATGTGCACGCCAGGACAAAGAAGAAACAACTGACTATGGCGGCCTCTAACCACGGGCTTCGCCAATAAGGAATGGATTCTCGGGCTTGGCGTCCATACATGGCCGAGTCATTGACTATTAAATGTGAAAAGCCAAAGCCATGAGTGTTGATTATATTAACTACAGAAGCTTTGGTGGTCGTCCATGTACGAAATCCTCCGATGATGGATGCTCCACAAAAATTTAACTTGAAAGGAACCCTTGGCTCAAAGGCTCTCTACTGCGAAGCAGAGCAAAACCGAGCTCGTCCGATACTCCGACGACGAGGAATGGCAGCGAAATTCCCCTCTCTCGCTGCCGTCCCACCCCAATAATATAGGGATCTTGTAATTCCCCTCCTTTTTTCTTTTTTTCTTTCTTTATATTGTCTACCTTTTTTTTTTTATCTTCTCCTTCAGCCGCCAGACACTTCAAAATAGACAAACCATTTTTCCTCTTGTCTAGGGTTTTGTGTGATCGCCCCAATTGGCCTGCGATCATGGGGAAGAGTGAGTTCCCGGAAATAAATCGCAAGGTGTTAAGTGTCATGCTTTAAATGATTGACTTGTCTGAAGGCTCCACGGATTGAAATTTCTTCAATCGGACCCGACGTCTCTAAATTTCAATGTCCCCAAATCAAAATGTCTAAAGCAAGACTAAAAACTAACAAAATTCTAATTTAACTCTTTTTCGGTCAAAGGTTAAATTATTTGTTTTGACAAAAAAGGTTAACATTCGGCCATTTTTATGAAAATTTGAAATATGAAGGCCTAATTCTACATGCCTACGCTAAGTAAACATATATATGCATATCAGATACTAAGAAAACTAATATGATTTTTTGGTCAAGAAGCGAGTTTCACGATGATCTCGAATCTCGAATTTTTCTAGCTTTTATCGGGAAAATTCAGGTGCAAGAGTATTTTGTAATCACTTTGGAATAACCTTTAGGCAAATCCATCCTTGAGACTATTATTACTAAACCAAGAACAGGATGTCTCTGATAAATACATATAAGGCAGCTGTTTAGTAGAGGTAGGATTACATTTAATGCATAATGACAATTGCAAGTGATGCAACCAAATAACATTGCACAATTTACTAGCGGGAGATCCACATGAATCACACATAAGCAATCATTTATTATCGCAACACCGGTAGCTTGCGATTGATGCTACCAAACACTGGATTAGCTTAGAAGCTTTAGCTTCTCTTTGGTTAATTAAGTGGCTTGGGAGGATGATCTCTCTCAATCCCTGCATGAGAGAGCAAAGCCCACAAGTGAGTTATAAACTCGCCTCCTTTAGTCAAATGCTCCGCATGTGCTTCCGCATTGTCTGAAGGCGCCACATACAACACCAATTCCACCCAGAAGTCAGCCAGAATCTTCCAGATCTTGTCCTCGTTATTTATATCATTCACCAGCTGATTCCCAAGCCGAGCACCCCGGAGGATGATACTTACTTTATGCACTGTTTCTTCATGCGTTGAATTGCCATTTTCCTTTATCTTATCAATCCGATCCTCCCATGTCTTGCGTCCCTTAAAGAAGATTCCGGCTTCAATGATCGCTTGATCGAACACATACTCAGCAACGTAAGGGTGATCCGGCAATAGTCGAGGAGCAAAAGCTACCAAATAAGCCAGATACTTGGACAAGCTATTTGCCACTAAGAAACTCGTCGACTTACGTGAGCCTGAGCTTTCTTGCATTTGGCGCTCGTAAAAACTAGTGGCAATGTGCCACACCATTATGACCTGAGTCTGTGTCTCAAGTCGACATGCCCACGACAGCTGCTCAAACACATCGTTCTCTATCAGCGAGGCTTGTCCATTCTTCAATTTAGTATCCTTAATTGACTTCAGAGCATTGAGCACCGCTTTCTTCACTTCTTTATGCAATTTGATCGGGCTACTCTGATTCTGGCCGTTCCTAGTTTGATCAATGTAAGCAGCCATAATCACGTTGTTCAAAAAGAAAGTAGGTTTATAGAAGTAAGACTCGAGGAATATGTACTGACGAAGCTTTCGCTCCCAAGGCTTGAGCAACCGGACCTTACATAATGCTTTGATGATCCCCTCAATCCACGCTTTCTTTTGCCATGACTCCTTCTTCACATAATGGCAGATCAATCTCACTTTAGTCCACTCCGAGAAACCAATGAAGAAGAATTGCATGAACTCCACGATGATGAACAAGATTATCATCACGCTGGTCACGAGTACGTCGACACTCAATCCATTTGGCAAAGTGGCTAGTCGACAGTTACTGTTAGGTCTCTTGTAATGCTTCAAGAGTGATGTCGTAGCCCAGATGCCTACGACAACGTAAATTAACTCCACCAATTTGATCAGCAACGAGCCCAATTGGAATATGACACCGTACTTTGTGTAGAAAAAATCATGAAGGAATGCGAGCTCAACCTCGACGACTCGAAACACTCGCTTGTAACCATCTTCTTGCAGGAGCAATCCATCACGAATCAACTTCCATGCGTTCTCGTGAGCCTTTTGGGGCAATGAATAGCCAGCATATCTCAAACGAAGGATCTTGCAGAGTGCAAGAGAGAGGCATGTGTCTTTTAGTATGTTTTGGCGGTCTCCTTCTACGCTTAGGAGATTACCTTCGCAATTCCACACCTAAGAGTTGAGCTTGCGTATAAGTTTATAGCCAAGTTAAATGTACAAATACGTGGTTATAATTGTCTTATTATGTGTGCCTTCTCCCACCTAATGGTTTAAACCAAGACATACAAATGTCTTACTAGAGTATAGGTCAAGAGTTTAGATCCTAGCACTTCCTTCTTGAACTTATCACTCGTGATGAATTTACTAAAACTGGCTCACAAAATAAGAGCTGTGTCTGTTTCACAAATAACTGAGTCGGGTCATACACGTGTAAGAGATCAGCTTATATGGAAGGGGGAGTAGTAATTGTAATCCCACGTGGCTTAAGTATGTGATTATAATCTGGCCTATATGAATATAGTCTCCCTCCATTTAATAGCTTAAAATTTTGCGTTAAACTTAGAACATACCAAATGAAATCGAGTCACCTAAGTATAATGAATGAAGCATGCTGTGATAAGGAAGCCAGAAGTAATATGAGTCAAAAGTAATCAGAAATTGACAAAAGGAGATTTTCTACCCTTGTTCGTGTTCTTATTTAGTGCCTCAATAATCCCAACCATAGATTCACGTGGGACAGGTGACTTTTGAAATCTATCACTCAAAACCACAATAATTGAGTTAGTTGGGATACTTTGTGAAATGGAGGATTTTCATAGAGGGCGAATGTTTTATCTTCATTCATGCTGTGGTATCATGTCAGTATGTTGTAATTTTTCCCAACTAATCAAGGTGATTTTGTTTTTTTTTTTTTTTATGGTGAGAAGAATATACTTACTAAATCGAAGTGAAGAAAAATCGCAAATATCGAATAATTGAGAATGTATATTTTCAACGGGGATCAACTCGGATCTATGTCATTGACCTTGCATAGTGTTACTTCTTCGCAATTAATCAAGATGATTTTGCACTTGTCTTATTTTATTTTTAACGTGAGAAGAAAATCCTTATTAAATCATCGGAAAAATAAAAATTTACAGACGAGTGTAGGTATACCTGTTCAATGGTGGTCAATCCGGATCCATTCGATGGCACCCGGTAATGCGGTGCCTCCGCGCGGTGGAAGTCAATCCCCATCGTAGCAAAAGCTTGCTTCATCGCCAAACTGTAAATATTTTCCTCTTCCCCCGACCCCATACGCGTCATCATAGCTTGAGTTCTCTCCTTCACCAAACTCCAAATATTTCCCTCTTCCCCCACACCACATACGTATACCCTTTCATGCTAACCGGATCAACTTCACCACATGAACTGCCCCCACTTTCGTGCATTTCTATCATATAATCAGCAAGCACTTTTGTATTCCTCTGCAAAGAAGGCCGGCTCGCAGCCATCAAGGCCCGAGCCCTCTCGTCAGACTTCTTGAGCAAGACGAGTGCGAGGAACACAGTGGCGGTAATCGCTGCCTTGGATCTGTAGTGAAAGTACAAGACTATCAACACGATCACCCAAATCAATTTGATCTGAAGCTGCCAATTGTACCTCCTCCACTGCTTGTTGTCATCAAGACTGTATGCAGAGATAGAATCAGCACTCCCGAGGACGAGCATCAGGAACATTGCCTAGATGGGGAATAATTCGTTGCGGAATGGAGCATCGTTCATGAGGCCTAGAGCGTAGGTGAGTACGTAGGTTGAGAGAGTGTAGACCAAGAAAATGACAAGCCGGAACTTGCCACTGTTGTAGAAACGTCACCACGAACCAAAGGCAACAAGGAAAAAGGAGCAGAAAGCCGGTGAAGATGACTAGGAGCTCGATTTGCAAGAGCATCCCCGTGGGAGTTTCCAGAGACTTCACATTGCCCATCGTGACATTGCACTTTCTGATTGTCGCTGGCGCCATCACCATGCTTTGGTTCGTTTCCATCAGATTCCTCATGTTTGGTACTGATTAGTTCGCTGGCTATTCAACTTCTAATTGGAGAAAGAAACGATAGGATTTCTGAGAGAGATAGAGAGAGAGAGTTTAGGGACTAAATCTTAGTTCTTATAGAGTAGGGATGCTAGGGACTAAGAATGTTTTTTTTTTTCTGTTAATAATACGGGACATCCGAATTTGTCTCGGATAATCTTCACAATCACAGGAATTAAATTGCCTGATCCATATGAATCAGGTAAGGTCCAATGGCAGACCTCTCTTACAAGGTTACTACCTTGGAAGATGCTATGACTTGTATGTATAATGTCCCGTGTCTATACATACTTTAAATAGCTAAAAGTAAAAGTGTTATCCCAGCTAAGACAAGAAGAAAAATACTTTATTATGGATATTCTCCCTTTTTTTTTTTTGTCAATAACCATTTTATGTCTATCTTTTCGTTTTGAAAATAGTTTATGGATATCTAGAATTCTTGTGTGACAATACATCACAAAGAGAATTGTCATATATTTTGTAAAAATTGCAATGTTCAATTTAGAGATCTGCAATATTTCTTTCTCAAGAATGCATATCTAGAATTTCATTGATTTATTTTCAAAAGAGAATATTGACATCCTTGCTTCCATATTTTTTTGGTGAAAATTTCATTGTTAATAGTTGGTTTTATTTGGCATTTATTGATGCTTCCGGTTAATTATATTTTCAAAATTTATCATAATTAATTTTTAAATCTACATTATTATATCTAAAATTTTAGATATATTAAGGTCACAATAGTGAAATATTGAAGGCCGCGTATTATAATTTATAACAGCTCTATGAGAAAAGAATTTGATAATAAATCAAAAGGAACATGAGATATCGTTAGAAGTTACAATAAGAAATAAGCTTAAAGTATGATGCAAATAATATTTTGCACTTGTTGCTGGTTTAAAATATATATATATATATATTAGAACCAAATGGGTTAAACGATGCCAATAGATGATTGAAAATATCTTCAATTGACGAGCTTTGTTGGATATTATCATGACCTCCCCTTTCTGCTCGAAGGGAAAAAGACATAAGGTTTAGTGGAGTTGTCTAACAGATGGGCCTAGAGCCTATGATTATGTTTGGGCTTTCCTAGCCTGTATCTCACGTGACGATAGAGTGTTCAATCTAAAGCATTGGATTTTTTTAATGAGGAGTTGCCAAGAACTTATTGGAGTTACTAGAAACCAAGTGAAGATAGAATTATATCTCAATTCCTACATAATTAGAGAATTTAGGGTCGGTGACTTAATTGCACTAATTAATCAATTAATGTATTTTCGGTAACTAATCTTGTTCATTTCAAAAGAATTTTTGTCAATAGTTTGGATTGATTTCAAACCTGTCCACTAACAGATGATCTGGTACACAATCATTAAAATAACAATTAGAAACCAATGAAACGTTAAATAAATTGCATGGAAGAACATAAATCTAACGTTACCAAATAAGGATCATGCCATTTCTAACTATGCTAAAGGATCGACCAAAAAAACTAAGCTAAAGGAAGGCCATAGTCATCATAAAAGTATGCAATCAAGAGTATTCATTTCTAGGAACAATGGAAATCCTATGATAAAAATCTAAGAGATTGGTCAATTTTTTATCATGATTTTCGCAAACGGTTTTTGCACATTTTAGGGATGGCTACCCAAAAGACTACTTTAAAGCTTTTTTTCAAGAAATTCTAATCTTTTGGAAAAAAAAAATTTCTTTTTCTGGGTTTGAGATTTTTTGGATTTTCCGAATTTTCTAAATTTTTGTGATTTTCTGAATTTTTCTAAATTTTTATGATTTTCTCAATTTTCTAATTTTTTTATGAATCTCCTGAATTTTTAAAATTCTTCTGATTTTTATAATTTTGGAAATTTTTATAGAATTTCTTATTTTGTAAAATTCTTTATATTTATTTTTAAAATTAACTAATTGTTATATTAAAATAATAATAATGATATTATAATAATATACGGACCCGGATCGGATCTCCACATCCGACCCAGGTCAAGGCCGACCCGGACCTGTACTGGGCTCACCAAATCAGCCCGGTTCGACCGCGGCGACAAACAAAAGAGAAGACAAAACGAGCCCAGCCCAAAGCTTCCTAAAAACAGAGACTTAAGTTTCGACCGGCCCACACCCGAGCCCGAACGAAACTAAGCCCACCATTAGCAGTCTGCAGCCCGTATCAGTATTCCCTTATTCTTATCCTTTTTATTTTTCTTTTTATTTTTCTCTTTTTTATTGCCTCTTTCGCTGCATCTTCTTCTTCTCTCCACTCTCTCCTTCCCGAAGCACGTCTCCTTCGCGACGGCCTTCTCCGAACCAGCAACGCCCAGAGCAACACCATCTCCCAAACGTGTTGTCACCGGCACCTACACCGACGCCGAACCACCACCATCCACCGGTCGTCCACTCCGACCGCCACTCGTCGGCCGACCTCCCCGCCGTCGGCCAAACACCGAACAACAACGGCGACGATGGGAACGCGGCGAACGACTATATGGCCGACGCGCAAGGTCGCCCAATAACACTGGAACATCACAATAGAGCTCGACGCCCAAGGGCGACTCGATTTCGGCAAAAGACGAAGGTGCATAGACTCGATCTCATTGTGGCATTCTATCGAACAGGTGGAATACGGTAGAGGAACGAGAGATTCCGGCTCGCCCGAGACGCAAATCCGGACCGGAACTTTCGACAAGCAAACCAGAATTCATAGCAGCTCAACGGGGAACCTGCTGGGCCGGAGCTCGCTTGAGCCAGAGCAGCCGCGAGCTCCGGCCCGGCGTACTCAAGGCAGGGTCCGAACAGGGCAAATAAAGGGGCTTACAGGTTCAGCCTGAGGACGTCGACCGGAAGAGATCGTCGGACAGGGTCCACGCGCGACCAAGGTTCCCTTGCTTTCTCTCAATTACACTCTCTCTCGGCGCGTCTGTCTCTCATTCCAGGATCTCACTCCGCTCCTCCCTCTCTCTCGACCTCTCTCGGTTGCTTTGAAGAACCCCCGAAAAATCCCCCCGAGCCAACGTTCCTCTCTCCCTTTTAAGCTCCGACGCCAGCTGTGCCGCCAGCCTGCCCTGTCCGAACGTCCGGCCTGGACGTCGCGTTATTGTGCCCTGTACCGGCGTCCTTCTCTTTGTCGCGTTCTTGCGTCCTCGTTCTTTTGCCTGCGTTAGGGAATAGAGAAAGCGAGAGGGGATGAAGGAGGCCGGGCTGGGGGAAGAAAGGAAAACAGGGAGGCTGGGCCGGGCCCAGGCGAAAAGAAATTGAAGAAGAGAAATGGAAAGAAGGCCGGACCCTGGCCCAGTCTTGCTTTTTAAAAATAAAAATAAAATATTTTTTTCTTTTTTAATTAATTTTTTAATACTAGTAATTGAAATGTGACAAATGTCTATATGCGATGCAATTATATGCAATTAGTCATAAATAAATAGCCAAAATTTAAGTATGAACAAATATACCAAACGTTGATCAATATTGTCTTGATCGCTCTATAAAGTCCATTGAAATTGTTGTATTGTTCCTCTAATGAGTCCAAGCGCATATACATTAATTTGCTTCTTTTTTAATGCCTGTGATGCAAATAATGAAGTCTTAGTTATCATTACTAAATGTAATTAGATTTATTTGGTGCCCATCTAATATTTATTCATCTCATTTTTCTTAGAACCAATATCTAGGCGCATCATTCTTTTTATGTGTTTTTCAAAACATAGGTAACTCTTGTGTCGATCTACTATTCATTTTTTTAAATCATTTACAACATTCACTTAATTGTTAGTTTGTGTTTATTAAAGTGTACTTTATAGTGAGAATATTCACAAGACTTATTGAAATCCATATAATACAGAAACTCCTTCAAAAGCTTGTTCAAAAACTTACTACGACCCTTAATTCAAAGTTCATTCTCATCAATTATCAAGTGAGAGGAATTATCTTCATCAACTGTAAAGTGATATAAACAATCTTTGATAATTCAATCATATATAAATAACTACAAAATTTGAAGTAATGGGCCCTTAATTTTTTTTTTTTTTGCGTGCTTGGTGCTGTGTAATTTACCAATATAAATATTTAAAGTTATTATAATTATGCATTTAATCATAAGAGTCACCGTTAATGATTCATCAATCATATTTATTTAGGAATTTGGGAAATTTTTTTTTTAAAAATTATTTTTATTCTAGAAAAATTATGTAATTATGGATTTTTATATTTGACAATTTTTTTATTTTTAAATACTCATTTATTCGTAAAAACATGTAATTTTTCTAATTATTCTCTAAAAATTCATATATTCATCAAGTATGAACTATCATGTTATATGTACTTTTTCCAAGGATCGTCTAACATCATTATTTGTGAAAAATATTTTATATTGTGTATCTTTATATAATCAAACTCTTTCAAAAGTATCTGAATTGCAAAATGATAAGAGTGATCCCTGATTTTACATTGAATCTAAGGATAATAACTAACTATGTTTTTGTCATATTTATTCATGAAGACGCTTAAAAAATATACTATAATTTTTTTAATGATGCACTTTACAAATACTTATTTTATTGATTTTGCAATATTCATTATCTGTAAGAGATGACTGATAATTTCAGCAATGAACTTCTTTTTATTGATCGTCTAATGTCATTTATTTATCAAATAAAGGTATTTTTATGAAAAGAAATTATTGATCCTCTAAATTCATTTAATTATGATACATGCACTATCATGTCATGGAGTCCTTTTAAAGTAATTGTTTTCTTCCATAAAATATTTGTGTTAATTAGTAATTTAATTATTAATTTTCAATCTTCATTTGTACTTAGAATATGTGTTATCATCTTACTTAGATCATGTTTACATCATTTGTCTGTTAAATATGGGCCGTCAAGCCATGTAATATTGTATCCATATTTCAATATCATTTTGTCAAATAGGGCATAATGCTTGGTCAATTGTGTTTTTGTACGTTATTTGACTTACTTTGTTCTTATCAATTTTCTAGTGGTATAAATAATACAAAATAAAGAAGTTTGTTCTCATCAACTACAGTGTAATTGGAATTCTACCTTATGTAGAGCTTTAATCATAAGAGTAGTCAATAATTACGGACTTACTCATACTCATTTGCTTGTAAAATATGCACGACTGTGTAATAAGACCCTCTAAAATTTTATTATTTTCGATCTTTAGACTTTTGTTAATAATAAATGACCTTTTTTTCTATTGATTTGCTATTAGTTGTTTTCATTTGTTTCATAATTCAATTGTTTGCAAAGCATGTAATATTATCTGCTTAAATGATGATGGATAATTCTTTTAATCCTCTAATTCTATTCATTTGTAAAATATAGACTATCATGTCGTAAAAGATATTACTTTGGAAGCATCCTATTTAGCACAAATATAATTAATATTTATATCATTGATTTGTTAAATATGGGTTAGCACGTCATCTAACCTTTTTTTTTTATTAGCAAATCTTGTTACTTTTAAAATACAACAAAATATAGTGTCATAATGGGTATCCATCGAGCTTATAGCACTCATTCAAACATAATGTAGATAATTAAATATTTTAAGAACTAAATAATTGGCAATGTTACCTGATAGTACTTGACATTTGATTGCGGTCTATGGGGATCTACTCATCAGGTAGCTTATTAAACAAAGTGTATTTAGCAAAAATCTCCAAGCCATACCTACATTAAAGAGTATTTTATAGGCAATCTCCAATAATAGTTTGGTAATCAATTCCGCACATGTTGAGGTTCAATAGCACTTGTACGATGTCTCGCTATACATTCTCTACGCAAAAATTCATTTAAAATCTCCAAAGAAAACTGCATAACATTGTTAGTCTATACATGCTTGATCATTTACTAGTCTCATTTTGATTAAAACTCTAAACTCCATGATCCTGAATATAGCATCAAACTTATGCTATAACACAAACATCAAGCTTTTCCTCAAGTAGTCATCCGCAACTTTTAGTATAAGTCTAGCTCTCTTACTCAAACGAAAAAGCTTGCGAACATCAAAATAAATCAACATTGCAATCTCCATGGTTCCTCTAACAATCGTACTAAACTACGAATTCTGCTATTTGCTTCGGTTATATCACCCATATACATTTAACTCCCTGACTATGTTACCACACAAAGATTCCTTATATTTCGAACTTCTGGACTTTTCTCACCGATGTGTCCCACACGCACATGCTATAATTATGACTTTCAAATCAATGCATCCAACATTTAGCAGTAAACTCTGTCACTTTATCCCCCAAGAGCTCATACAAATCATTACGCTTGACTCCTTTCATTATTATTAAGGCACCTCAAAACTGAGTTGAACCAACACCCAACTAAATTTGGAGTACTAAAGAAAATTTGTTCTTCAACTCTAGAATGTGCCTCACACCAATCAATATCCTCATCCTATTGTCACGCAATATAATTTTGATATTGCTGATAACATCACACCCAACAATGTTTCCCTACTGCACTTTACCACTACTTGGGGCATAATAAGCAATAATCACTTTCGATATGGTATAGTGTGAAAAGATTAATTGAAATCCAACAACATCTGCTAAGTGATGAATCCTTAGTGAAGCTCAAGATAAAATTTGCAGTATTCTACTTACTATCAACTATTGCAGCAATATTTAGTACTCTAATTCACTTACCCTTCTTATTTCTCAACTTTAGACAATTCCTTCTAAGATGCTCTCTTTTACCATAGTTTCAATAGACAATAATATTACCTCTAGACTGAGTAGGTTTGTATAGATTCATATTAGTCCGCTAACATATTCTTCTCTACCTTCACCAACTAAAGCAATAAACACAAGTTCACTAGATTCTCTTCAACGGTTGTCCTCATTCAGAATCAAATCGTGAACCTCATCAAACATCAAGTTTCTTGACCCGAATGAATTATTAAAAGTAATAACGTTAGTACTTCAACTATGAGGCAATGGAAAAAATGAACCAAAGCACATACCTCATTATCCAAGCTAATATCAATCAAACTGAATTAACTGATGATCAAATTAAATTTGGTAATATGCTTAGAAACTATTGCTCCTTCCCATTACCTTAAGTGAAAGAGATGCCACATCAAATAGACTTTATTAACCACAGTTAAGTGGAGTGGGTGATGAGGCTTGCAAGGTGTTTTGTAAGCCTCTAGATACTTACTCTCCATGGCCGTGGCTCTATAAAACAAAGTAGGCGAGATATCGTGGGAGATTTTTACCATCTCTGTTTGTTAAATTTTTATTTATTTATATTAATATGCCATTTATATCAAACAATATATATGATATGATATAAATATATCCGATTTTATTACTACAATTACTAAATAATGTATATGATATAGCAAAATCATTGGGTTTCATATCCCGATTAGAAATCCAAATAACTAAACATGGCCTAACGTAGATTAATTAATTACCATTGAAAAGGTATATCTTTAATTGTTCGATTTTTCCCCTAAACTTCAATTTAATACAGATCTTCTTCTCGCACCAAAAAAAAAAAAAAAAAAAATATATATATATATATATATATATATATATATATATTATCTCGATTAATTGTGAAAAAAATACAACAGAAATTATAATAGTATGCATTATAAATTACGCGATACCATAGGATAAAGCGGACATTAGGAAAATTGTCTAGAAAGTCCTAAATTTAGTACACTTTTACCAATTCGGTCATAAATCTTTCAATTTTACTAATTAAATCATAAATCTTTTCATGTTTTGACATTTGAATCCATCGACCAATTTTAAATGTGGATGCTGATAGTATTGACGGTTGGCACTAACATGCACAATTTTTTATTAATTTTTTTTTTATTTTTCCTTTTTCTTTTCTTTTCCTTTTCTTTCTATCAAGTCCGGCAAGGGTTGCCGAGGCAATTCTTGCCGGTCACGGTTGAGGCCCAGCCAACAATAGTTGAGGCCCAGTTGACAACATGTGAGGGCTAGCAACCCTTGTCCAATGGCCGGTGAGGTTCAGCCGATCGAGCTTGGAAGGAATAAAAAGGAAAGCAAATAAAGAAAAACTGAAAAATTCAGAAATTTAAAAAAAAAAAAAATTATAAAACCCAAGACACCTCTTGATGAATCTCTTAGCAAGAACAATGTTATCCACCCATCTCTCCTCTTCACCCCTCACCAAATATGTGTACCCTCTCATGCGAATCGGATCGACTTCACCAGCAACGCCCCCACTTTCGTGCTTCACGCTCATATAATCAGCAATCGCTTTTGTATTCCTTTCCAAAGATTGCTGGCTCGCCGGCATCAAGGCCCGAGCCCTCTCGTCGATCTTCAAGGACAAGATTAAGAGGAGGTACGGGGTCGCGAGCCCCGCGTTGGAATTGTCTTGGGATCGCCGGTCTACCAAAATGAACAACCAAATGAATTTGATCGGGACCAGCCATTTGTAGCTCTTCCACTTCTCGTTGTCCTTGAGAGTGTATGCCGAGATAGAATCGGCGCTCCCGAGGACGAACACGAGGAACACTGCCCGGACAGGGGAATAACTCGTTGAACGAAGCGTCTTGCATGAGGCCTAGAGCGTAGGTGAGTGCGTAGGTTGAGAGAGTGTAGGCTGCGAAAGTGACGAGCTGGAACATCTTTGCCGCTGCGGCGCGCGGCATGAGCCGAAGGTGACGAGGAAGAGGAGCAAGAAGGCGGTGACTATGACTAGGAGCTCGATCTTCGCAAGCCTCCCAGCAGCATGATGAAGTCCATGATGAGATTGTTGCTTGCGATCGGTGCTAGTGCCATCGCTGTCTTTAGGTTCGTTTCCACCAAATTCCTCATTATTGGTATTGATTACTTAATCTGGTCATTCGGGTTCCAATTGGAGAAAGAAATGATGGAATTTATGAGAGGGAGAGAGAGAGAGACGCAAAGTTTTGATTATGCTAGAGTACTGAAAACACTTCATGGACGTATATCTATCACGGGAGAATCAGTGGCTTTTGGGAGGTTCAAGGGAGAGGAGATAAGGAAAAGAATGAAAAGGAAAGGAAGTTGACGACGAGAGCTTTAGGAATGGGTTTGTCAAAAGAAAGGGAAGTCGAAATTATCTTTGCCATTTTTTTTTTGGGAACTTTTGGCAAGTACTAACAAAATTCCAGACAGTGGGCCCTCTCCCTATATATGTGTCAATCAGTCAATCAATTGGCCTAGTACAGTCTACTTGGCACTTGTGAAGTATGCGGTTGGTTTCGCTGTTTAGGAAGTCACTGTAAGAGTTTCTCTAATGTGGACTAAATTAATTGATATTGTAATTTACTGTTTTTACGGTTATCGTAAAAAACAGGGTTGGTCTAAAGAGAGATAGAAGGTTTCTTAATTAGTCTAATATGGGCTGGCTAGTGTGGGCCGAGTTGAGCCCGGCCCGTAATGAGGGGGACCGGCTGGAAACTCTATAAATAGTGCTCAAGTCTCTCCTCTAACCCTAATTCTCACATGTATCCCGACCTAAGGAGCGTTTACCTAACGCTAAACGTGGGGGGCCGCCTCATTGAGCCGGTGATACGGAGGGCAATAGAGGAGAATGACTTGATGCGTGGATCCCCTTGATATATGTGGGTAATCCTTTTTATGCTTCCGCTTTATGTTCGATGGATCCCAAAATAGGTGCGTTAATCTTTCTACTCAATTATGCATGTTCTTGTTCTGGTTATGGAGATCTTGGGGTTGCGCAATTTGCGTCTAACATGTGGTATCAGAGCCACCATAATCTTAGAACTCGAACACAATTGGTTTTGCCCTAATTTGTACGGATTTACCATAATTTGTACGGATCTACCCTAATTTTTTTGGATTAGCCCTAATTGGTACCGATCTTGCCCTAATTTGTTATTTTCGAGACTTTTTGTTCAATAAAAATTAAATTAAATCACAAATTCTGGACTGGGCTCGACGAGACGAGCAAGATGGTCGGCGGCGCGACGCCGGAGGAGGCCGCACACGCCCTCACGCGCGCCACGCGCCGCCCGGGCGTCGAACGCGCGCCGTGCGTGAGCTCCACGCGCCGCGCACTCAGGAGGCGCGTGAGGGCGCGTGGAGCATTGTATCGGCGCGTGGCTAGCGGCGTTGAACTCGTATGGTGATTTCCTATCTTGTGGTATATTTATTTTATATGTTTGATGGTTTTATTGATGTGAAATTGCATATGGAACCCTAAATACGTGTATTTTTAGTGTATTTTGCGTATTTTTCTTGTATTTTCTGTGATTTTGGAAATACAGGTGATGGGTTACTAATATGTTATCACATAATAAAAGGTGTGATTCATCAATAAAAATCAAATTTTATTGTGAATTGAAGCTGGCTTAATGAGATACAATTCGTATGAGATTGTATTTAAGCTATGTATTGAGCCGATGAGAAACAATAAAAATTATGAAACTTTTGTTACTCATGTATACTCCTTTACACACTGGTAATCTTTGAATGATAGACGACTTAAGGACTCGTGACCAAACCGATGTACCGATTAACATATCTCGCTGAATGTGGGTAATGCATGTCGATTAAGTTACTGCATATTGTACATGAACTCATCTGGTCACTTGTTAATGTCTATCAAGTTGAATATTTTTATGGTTAAGGAGTATGGCAATATTTATGCAGAACAATAGTATCTACTGTTATAGTTTAGATATTAAGTTATGTGGTTTGACTCAATTTATAGGCCACCTTTGGTTGAAGTAATGATATTTGTTACCTAAAATTGATTAATAAATTAATTGTTGGCCTTGGAGTCAATTTTGCCTTATGAATTCATGAGTGATAATGGATCAGCTATCAAGCTTGTCGATTTGGTGCCCCCTGTATTACTATTGATGTTAATTTGTGAGAGATATTATAGATCAGCATTCTTTTTATGTTGTTCTGGTAATATGTAATTGGGGTGTATAAGATATGTTTTATTCTCTGTTATGAGAAGTTTCTTGTGTTACTGTGATCAATTATCTCATTGGAATCCGTCTTTCAGGTTCGCTATATATATATATGAATAAAGCAATATAATTAGCATGATATGTGATTTTGGTGATATGATGCCCCTATCACTAAAGTTAAAATCACATATATATGGTGTATGTGAGGAGTAAAGCTTATATCCCTGGTATGAGAGAATTTCAATGATTCAATTGAGTAGTGACCGCCAAAGTGGCACGCTTGATTGGGTTTGAGAAATTTCGGTCTCGTATAATGATTGGGATGTCTCCGATCTAATGTGTAATCATACTCCCAAAGGAGGTGATTGTGTATTAGTTTATGGAGGGATACATGATAGTGTGGTGGAGGAGTGACTGATTCTAGTGATTCATATGCCCAAAGGTGATGAATTCACGAAGAATTGGAACATATTCTCATAACCCTTATCATGTGGGGAGTGTACAATTGCATGTCATGTATTCTGTCCAAAGGTGATTATGTGACTTTGCATGTAACTCTCTGGATGTGTACTTGTACGTCAAGTTACACAATGCTCACATGATGCTAATTATATACTGCTTGTTTTTCAGTCACCTTTTCTGTAAATGGTAATTCCGTCATCATTGAGATTTTTACTGCTTCAAATTTTAAGTTGTGGACATATGATTTGTTGCTTGAGAAAAGAGCAATTGAATTTGCTTACTGTCCATGAAGCGTTCCATTCTGGAACACTTGAAATTTGCCTACGGACTGCACTGCTATAAGATAATGGAAGCCTTAGTTGCTTGAAATTATGTCTTGTCTGATATTGAAATTAGGACACATCTGCAAAGATTGTGTTTAAGTCCTAATGACATATACATATCGTATATGATTAAAAGATTGTCGGGTTTAACAAAGTAGTAATGAGTATTTTGGCAAGTATGACAATACGAAATATCTTAAAGGGTCATTTGTCAAATACTTGGTAGATTCTGGGGTGGTAATTTAATTACTATACCTAAAAATTCTGACAAAAAGATTTGGTCGAAAGACATAAATGCACCATATTGAAAATGGTGATGAGTATGATTAGTAAAATTAATTTATCTGGTCTTTTGTGGGCTGATATTATGAAAGCAATTTTTTCATATACAAAAGGGGTATTGATTTTATGACCCTAAAGAATGTATAAGAATTATGGAATTACATACTCTAAAGTTTCTAAATATTGACGTTATTGTAAAGGATAGCTGCTATCAGATTATTAAAGATAATAGTATGATGGGGGTTACTATGTTTTTGTCTTTACCTATACAGATAATTATGGAATCTCTGTACCATAGACTAAACTTGTTGAGGTTCAAGGTACTATTCTTGATATAGTTTATAATGAAATTTCTTAAACCTCTCAAGTGCAGAATGAAGTGGTTGCAGCTTTATTAAGGAGATTTGCTAAGGAAAAACGATCAGTTATACTATCATACTATATAGTCTATTTGTGAGAGCATGATTACAATATCCACTATATGGTTGAAGTAATGACATATTTATAAATGTCGTTTCTTATTCTCAATTAAGTATGTGATTAAATGCCATAAAAGGCGATATACAATCTATGAAATATGTTTGGAAACTTACTGACTTGTCTAAAGATCACAAGTTTATTAGTTGCAATTGGCGTACAAAACTAAAAGAATTTCAAACAAAGATTGTGGAATTTAAAGCCAAATTTGTAACTAACGTTTTACCTCTGAAAGAGGAGTGGATTGTTTATAGTGAAGAAATAATTATTTCTTTAAATGTTCTTTCAGAGTGAATGTGGCATTAATAATTTATTTTGATATAAAGTTACGCCAAATAGATACAAAATCTATATTGTGCAACTGGATGATTTTGCAGCAGATTCAAGTAAACTTGTGCGTAGACTGAAAAGTTCTAATTTATGGTCGTAAGTAAGTTTCCAGACAATATTATTAAAGTTTCATAGTGTTATTATTTTGTTCCATTGAGAACAAAGTAATTCAATATCTTTGCAAGGTCAGTGGGAAGAAATTTATTTTTCTCATGATTTGCTTACAAATTGTGACCTTGAGACATCTTATATCCTTTCTACCGAGGTCTGTAAGGATTGTTTTTGCCATATTATATTAGATTTTCTCGGAGGACATTTGCTGATTGTATATTGGAAATATTCAATATACATCATTGCAAGCCAGGAATTGCTCCTATTGTTAAGAGTGATGGACTAAATCTATCACATTGTCCTTATTTAGATATTGAGAAAAACTAATTAAATGGTGTACCTTGTGTCAGTGCACTTAAAAGTATAATGTATGCTCGAATTTGCACTAGACTAAATGTTGTCTTTGTGACAGGACTTCTAGGCAGATATCGGTCAAATCCAGGACATGATCACTAGGTTGCTGTTAAGAAGGTTTTAAGGTACTTAAAGAAGACGATATTATATGCTAATTTATAGCCATGTTCAATTCTTGTAGTTAGTAGGGTATTTAGATGTAAACTTTGCTGGCTATTCTGATGACATGTAATCAATAACATAATGCATATTTATGTTAGCAGTAAGTGCAGTAAATAAAGTCTTATGTCATCTTCTGCTATGTAAGCAGTGTTAGTAACATTCTTTTAGGCTGTTACTTGGGCTTTTAGGTTCCAAAACCTCATGACGGAATTGATCGTTTTAACTTGATGGATAGACCCATACGATTGTATTGAGATAACAAATTTGTAGTATTATTTATTTACTATAGAGGTCTCAAGGGGTTTAAATATATGGTGGTAAGATATTTTTTGACCATAAAGAAACGGTACAAAAATGTGACTTATAATATAACATATATTTTACAGATGATGTGGTTGTAGATCTACTAACTAAAGGCCTACGCCCATGTGTCTTTTAGTAACATATCGTTAACATGGGCTTAGGAGTATCTTCGGATACTTGTTGTTTAGTGGGAGCTATTATGGCTTTATATGATAAAGTTCACATCGTGGTTCGTTACACTTAGTAACGGTTTGATATGTATCAACTTTTGCATTCAATAAAATATTTTTGAATGTATTGTTATTATGTTGAATACATATTGATAAAGTCTCAAGGGATTGTATAAACCTTGAGTGAAGGCTAGGGGCATCCGGGCATCCGGTTATTAGCCTTGTGCATATGTCTTGTGATACATAAAGAAAGATTAACCATAAGGACAAGACATATGTGGGTTCATTGGAACCATAAAGCATTCTCTTGTGGCACAAGTTTTTGTGACACCTAAGGTAAGAGAATGGTGATCGACAAATGGGATCTCTCTATGAGAGACGTTATCCATTTGACACACTACCATATTGAATCCATATCAATAAATTTGAGAACATTCGTGACCATGGAAGGCTCTGTGTGTATACATGTAGTTACCGCCATGATTCGGTGTTTAAGACTTTATGGGATAGGATTGACTATTAAGAATTATCTCTAGACCAAATGTGCGCACATACGGTACGATTTCAATTAATATAGTCCAAGTGGGAGAATGTAAGAGTTTTCCTAATGTGGACTAAATTAATTGATATTGTAATTTACTGTTTTTATGGTTATCGTAAAACAGGGTTGGTCTAAAGAGAGATAGAAGGTTTCTTAATTAGTCTAATATGGGCTGGCTAGTGTGGGCCGAGTTGAGCCTCGGCCCGTAATGAGGGGGACCGGCTGGAAACTCTATAAATAGTGCTCAAGTCTCTCCTCTAACCCTAATTCTCACATGTATCCTAACCTAAGGAGCGTTTACCTAACGCTAAACGTGAGGGGGGGCCGCCTCATTGAGCCAGTGATACGGAGGGCAATAGAGGAGAATGACTTGATGCGTGGATCCCCTTGATATATGTGGGTAATCCTTTTATGCTTCCGCTTTATGTTCGATGGATCCCAAAATAGGTGTGTTAATCTTTCTACTCAATTATGCATGTTCTTGTTCTGGTTATGGAGATCTTGGGGTTGCGCAATTTGCGTCTAACAGTCACATGTGGTTATGAACTTGAGCGGAGCCGCCGGCCTTTCAAGAAATCGGGCAGTTTCACCTTGGAACTGCTCTTAAACTAAACGGTTTGATTTATTCAAGTTGGTTTTCAAGTTGAACGGGCTCATAGCCTTCACGAGAAACGTGTGCCTTCGAATGTTCAAGAAGAGGAAGATTAACAAGAGTGAGGTAACTTGTTCGTAGCTTATTATAATATCGAAAAACAAGTACTATAAAATAGGGATGTGTACAACTTGAAAATCGAACTAGACTAGAATCGGCCAATTATGAGTGGTTTTTGTGGTAATCGATCTGGTTCTTAGTTCTCAAGTTTTGAAAGCTAAAATGACCTATCTAGTTTCTAATTTTAAGTAAGGAACCGGATCGATTGAACCATTGACAATACCCTATCAAAATTTACGAAGGTCATCTCGTTGATCTAGAGGATTTGGCTGCACGCGTTTTCATCTAAGACAAATGAGAGGTTGCTTTTTGACTAATGCGCAGAGGAGCCTCAATTTTTCTTCACATATAGAAAATTCACAACCTGCCTTCTTTTGGAGCCTTGCACGAGCTGTCCAAGTTGATTGAGACTTCTCTTCTCGGCCACCATAGAAGGGCGAGAAACTCCTCCGGATGAGTCAATAGAGAACACTAGAAGAAACGAAGGAAAAAGAGAGTCCCACTTTTATTAGTATTTTAATCATAATAAGTCTATAAAAAAATCCTAAAACTTATCATGAAAGTATAATTAAATTCTAAAATTTTCAAAAAGTGTAATCAAATCCTTTCATCAATACTGTTAATTTGGTTAATAGAAAATACTAACGTAGCATTTTAAAATTATTTTCACTCTCATATATAGTATTTTTGTTATTTTTTTCCCTTTAAATGTATTTAGATGAGATTAACAAACTGAAAAAAGGCTAAAATGTCTAAAGTGTACTTTGTTTCATATAAATGTTTGAAATGATTAAATCAGTTTCAAATAAGGGCTCGATCTAGCTGGCCAAATTTTCACAAACAAGCCACTCTTGATTTTTCCAACTGTCGAAACATGGGTATCCGTCTAGCAAAGGGCATGATGCTGATTTTTCCTTCGGCCTGGAGAGTGGCCAAGCAATCCTGCAACATGCATCTCACTTACGTAGCTAAGAATAGAATCGAGTTTCCCTACCTTCGGGAGATTGCACCCCTAAGCTACTAGAAGCCGGCGGTGCATCGGCAATCGGGTTATTGGGTTCAGCGACGTGTTTGAATCCATTAACAAGATTCCGACTTGGGTGGATCAAAAAATCAAAATCAATCCATGATCAAAAGTGTTTCCAAAAAAATTAACCCAGAAAAATCCAGACCACAATTCCTTGCAAAAAAATTGAGAAAACAAAGATGCGACGTGTATTCAAGAAGCGTTAAGCCTTCTAATGTGTCTCATCCTGCTCTTCACCGATCTCGACCTACACCATGGCGTCCGGCGGGAAGAGTCCGGAGAGGCCCGATGTGACATTCAGATTTTCGGGTTTTAATTTTATTTGGATAAATAGGGCCGTTTTCGTTGTCGAAGCCGAAATTATGAAATTGGGATGCAAGTACGCCACGGTGGTAAGGAAAAATACCAATTTGATTGATGAGGTGTTGAATGAATTAATGGGGGTCAATTTGATTTAATTCAAGTGGGATTAAGGTTCAATTGGAGGGAAAAACTTAGCAAAATTCGTATGCCACCTCTACCCCCACATTTTGGCCTACCCTAAATGCTTCTAGAAAGGGTATAATTGTCAAGAAATGGTGAGTGGAAGGTGACATCACATGAGGTCATGGTGGGCCAAGTGTGTGATGACCTAAGAGAGAGAAAGTGAGAGAGAGAGTGAAGAAAAGGGAAAAGTGGTTTCTTCTTCCTCCCCTCTCTCCTCCATCGACGGAACCTCCATCTTCTTCTTCGGCCGCTCGTGCCATGGTCGTGCGAAGACCGGAGCAACCGAAGCTGGAATCGTCGCCGCCATCGTCGCTCACCGAAGCTGGAATCGCCGTCACCGTTCGCCGTTCGCTACCCTCGCCCAGCTCCGTCTCTCTCTCTCTCTTCCGCCTCTCTTGTTCGAGCAAAGCGAAGCAGAATCGAGATTGGCAGCGTTGAAGGAGCTGTAGCCGCTCCGAACAGCAACCGCCAGCCGCACACCACCTCGCCGAACCGCCGATCGCTCCACCACTTGGCCGCGCATGCCATTCCCCGGCAACCCCGAACCCCGCAGCTCCTGTTCGTCCGTTGGAGGAACCGACCAGCCTTCGTGAGCAGCTAATCGGGCCGCCGAAGCCACCGCACAGCCCGCCGGACCACCACCTATCTTCCCGAGCCTAGCCGCCCTTGCCTCGCCCTCTCGGCCCGGATCCGCCCCCAACCAGCAGCCATTGGCGAGCAGAAAAAATGGGTATTGCAGCCCGCTCGTGGCCCGTTTTGGCCGCCTTCCCGAGTCCGGATGCTCGGCCCGCCTTGAGGAAACTCGATCCTCGCGTCGTCCTCGTCGTTTTGGTTCGCTCGGTTCGTTAATCCGGTGAGTTTAACTCACTAAACCTCGCTTAGAGGGTTAATTATGCTTTAGGTGTGCTTAGTTTATGTTAATTGTGATTAGGTGGTTAGTTTAATTGATTTAAGTGTGGATTATATTAATGTGCTTAATTAGCTTAAAGTGAGTTTAATTTAAGGCTAAATGAAGGTTTATATTAATATAAGCCTTGATGTGACATAAAGGAATTTACTTTTGATTTATTTAGACATTTCGAAATTATTTAATAATTTAATAATATATCATTATTCGAAATTATTAAAATATGATTATTTAATTATTTTCGGAATAAATTTAATTATTTATTAAATTCCGAAAATTTTGTAAATTCTCAGAATTTCGTGTCGGTCGCTGCTATGTATTCGGATTTTGAAATTGATGGTCGGATATCATAAATTGAATGTGGATTGCGAAAAATATGAATATTATTATTTAATTAATTTTAGGAATAAATTTAATTATTTATTAAAATTCGAAAATTTCATCGGGACCCTAAACTCTCGGAATTTCGTGCCGATCGCTACTGTGCATTTAGAATTTGAATTTGATGATTGGTTGTGGCAAATTGAATGTGATTGTGATGAATGGGGATTTTTTTATAAAGTCCCAAGTGTCGAAATTTATGGAAGAGTTGGTCGTGAATACCACCTATTAGAGGTCGTGCGATGAGGTCGTGAATACCACCTATTAAAGGTCGTGCACGATGAGGCCGTTAATACCACCTATTAGAGGTCGTGCCTGATGAGGCCGTGAATACCACCTATCGAGGTCGTGCACGATGAGGCCGTAAATACCACCTATTAGAGGTCGTGCCTGATGAGGCCATGAATACCACCTATTAGAGGTTGTGCATGATGAGGCCGTGAATTACCACCTGATTACAGGTCGTGCCGAGTGGGGCCGTGATTGCCACTGGTTATTAAACCTTTGTATAGGGCCGTAATTGAGAGCAATGATTGATTTGCTAGAATGACATGTAATCGGCCAAGTCGATTGATCATTTGAGACAATCCAAGTGGTTGAATTGTTCTAATGATGTGATTGTGCCATGTTTGTTTGGTTATCATAATTGCACGTGGTTGAATTATATAAATTGTGTTAACCTGCAGATGAAGGCTAATGCGAGGTAAGTCTTATGTGTGATGTGGCTAGGCCACTTGGGGTGTATTTTCTTTCAAATAGGGGTTTAGGGGGTTGAACTTGCTGAGACATCGTCTCATCCCGGTTGTGGGATTAAAATTTCAGGTCCCTAGTGGACGGAGCGACCAGATAGCTTTGGTTGGCCTTGAGGAGTTGCAGAGGTGAAGTCATAAGATTGGAGAACGTGTCCGACTTGTAGGTCGTAGGACAATTCCTTTTAAGAGCCGGTCTTTTGTAGACTTTTGGCCGTAGACCTCTGTTTGTAATTCTGTTGAATTTTGAAAGTGTTATGTTGTGGTTTTACTTCCTGCTTTTCTATCCCAAGTCAAATGTTGTCGGGGATTTGTTTCGCTTCCGCATGCTTCTAGAATGAATGGGTCGGCGACGTATCCTGGGATGTCGCATATTTGATCGACCACGGTGGGATGTGCATGCGCTCGAGGTTCGGGGCGTGACACCCGACATCGAGCTTCGCCAGCCCAGAATCGTGGACAAGCTCTGTCATGAAGCCGAGCATCGGTCAGCCCTCACCGAGGGTCAGCTGACTCTCCGCCGAGAAAATCCAACCGGCCATGACGCACGCCCCCACCATCTGCAATCTCTCTGTCTCTTCGGCTTGAGACTTCCTTTTCTTTTCTTTTTGGTTTTCCAGTTTTTCTTTTTTCGTTTTAATCTTTGTCCATATTTTGTTTGGGACAAAATTGCGCAGTTTCGGCTACCGGAAAAATTAAGTACTCATTAGTAGGCGGATTCAGATCCTTATTTAGAACTAACTCCGCCACTTCATAATTTATTTGAAATAAGATTACTTTTGAATTCTATTTTGAAAAAATGCTCCCACTTTATGCCCTTATTTATAATTTTCCTTTATCAATTAGCGGTCCCTTCCTAGTGTAAATGTCTCAGATATGTTAAAGATCATGAACCCTAGTAATTGGATTTTCTTTCCATATATATCCATTCCACTTCTAAGACATTCACTCAATCTTGTGACAATAAGCATAAGAACTGAGCTCTTCTTCAAATCACATTTTCATGTTTTCTTTGAGCCCTAGGAAGGAAGACCTTTCGCATTGAAATTGGTTATGATGATACATTCCTAGAGATTAAAGGGAGATAAAAAATAACACGAAAATCCGTCTATGGCCAAACTTTTGTTTTCGACAGTGAGGTTCTTGAAGACGAGCTCAATGTCGAGGTTGCAACATCCTCAATCATTCCCACATTTAGGTCATCTTTGTGCCAAAGTCACTTCCATCCATTAAAATTGAACTTAGCATAGGAATGCCACCGTCCAAAATGTAGCTTCACATCAAAGTTAACATGAACGATCCTGTGAAACCCTTTAGAGAGGTAGTCGATTCCTAGAAGATGTCCTTCTTGAATGGGGGATGCTATTTGCAAACGGAACTGATCTTGAAGATGATCACCAGATTTGCTATTATGAGCTTCAAAAAAATTTGGTGTCAAAATTCGTAGCAAGCCTCTGTTTAAGAAGTTCGTGGATGGTAGTGTTGCCATGGAAGGCCAACTTGAAAGTTGCGATCGAAGTGAAATCGTGGGATAAAGTAAAGGTTCTAAGGAAAGAGCTCGAGAAGCCGCAGCCAAGCCCAAAGTTCAATCTTCCCTTGAAGGGGTATTTCTTTCATACATAAACAAAGCAGGATGGATGAAGGGGTAGAAGTACACCCTAAATTCCAAAATTTGGTAAGGAGGGACATTTAAGTGCCAAAAGTTTGAAAAGTAATATTTAAATGCCAAAATTGGAGCAAAATTGATCACTTAAGTACCACTCTTGCAAAAATCCGATCAAAATGTTGACGTTGCGATTTTCCGGTGAAGAAAGTGCAAAACGATGTCGTTTTGCACGTTGATGTGGCTAGACAATACAAAAACGACGTCGTTTTGGTGCTAACGTGGAAAAAAATTAATATAAAAATTAATAAAATTAAAATTAAAACTAATTTTATTTAAAACATTTAAAAATAAAATAAAAATTTTAAAAAATTTTAAGAAAAAGGGGGAGGGGGTGGGGGAGGCAGGAGGGCGAGCCCTAACCGCCGCCGCCTCCTCGCCACCGCCGGAAGGGCTAGCAGCGAAGTGGGGAGGGTATGTCGGGGTCGCCGGGCCCGGCCAAAAGATGGCCTAGTGAGGCCGAGCCTCGCGCGGCCACGACAAGCCATGGTGAGGCTTGGGCCGACGAGCCTCGCCGTGGCTCGGCCTCTCCGGCTGGCAATGCTCTAGCAAGGTCGCCGGCCATGGCTAAGGCCGGTGATTGGCAAAAGGAAAAAGAATAAAAAGAAATGAAAAAAAAAAAGAAGAAAAAAATGTTTCTTGGAAGTGTTCTTGGAAACAAGAAACAAGTTTATTCTACTTTTTGTTTCGTTCCAAATCTGTTCTAGGAACAAAAAATCAATAAACGCGTTTTTGTTCTTTTTGTTTTCCGGAACAAAAAGAAAATTAATTTGTTTTCCAAGAAACAGAAACACATTTAAACAAACGCGCCTAAACATCCAAGTATTGAAATGACTTTAAAGTAAACGTGAAAAGGAAAGCCTAATACAAGTTGGGCAAATAATTTACACGGCCATGGTATAAGCCCTAGGATATAATCCTCCATAAGTTAAAACCAAAGTATATTCAATTTCTTTCTAAAGGATATTATGCTAGGACTAAGCTACGTGCATACTAATCAAGTGAAACTAAACTAAATCTAATGCTAAAAAAAAAAAAAAAAAAAAAAATTCATGAAGACCTCTTTCCAAGCATTTTTCTATATATAGAAAATGGCAAAAATGGACAATGGCAAAAACGGATGTTTGGTAAGATGCTCGGATATGGTAAAAATCAAGTCAACGATGAGTGGAATGAAACAAATGTGCCGAGTGGTCAGTGTTTTGAACAATGTCTAAAATTTGATTGGTTTGCTTTTCTCTAACAATGGATAATGCAAGCTGATGATCATGGACCTAGCTTATGTATTTCATCGAACACGTAGTTGGCATGGATTGAGAAGAAGGTATTGACCCACACGGGACTCGAACTTACGGCCAGATTTAAAGGAAATCGGCAAGCAATGTTCGGAACCAACGCAACCAACTTATTCAGGCTTGTCACAAGCATGAACCGCAGACAACGAGTCTCCACGTCTTACTCGGAACATGGCAAAGCAGGGGTTGAATGGGACGAGCGTTTTAAGACGAGGAGGTCCCCGCCCTGGCGCGACGCCCTCCGCTCTGCCTTGTCTCCTCTATGTTGTCCTTTTGTTCGCGTACGTTGTTCTCTTTTCTACAGAACGCGTTAGGGAAAGAGAGGGAGAGGAAGAGAAGGAGAAGGCTGGGCCAGTCTTGGGTAAAATAAAGGAAAGGTGGGCCGCCCAGGTGAAGGGAAAGAAAAAGAAAAAGAAAGGGGCCGAGCCGATCCGCCCCCAGCCCGGTCTCGCTTTTCCCATTTTCTTTTCTTTTGTCTTTTTTTCTTTTCAATTAATTTCTTTAATTAATTTTTTTTCTTTTTCTTTCCTATTTAATTTTTCTTTAAAAACTTCTATTACTGTCAATGCAAATGCTCGTAATGTCTATATGTTGTGCAATTTAATGAAAATTATTTTTGCTAGGGGTTAAAAAGTAATCTCCAATTTTTTATGTGATTAATGAAGGATTAAACGGACTGTCAAAATTTAGATGTTAACAAGCTTTATTACATAATCTTATTTACAAGAACCATCTTTTGGCAAAGAACTTTCATGGATATTCCAAGGAATTCCAACGTGTGTATTTTGCTATCACTTTGGATTATTATTACTAAACCAAAAATAGGATCTCTTTGAGAAATACATGTGAAGTGAGGATTACGTATAAAGCATAGTAAGAGTTGCACGTGATGTAACCAAATACATTGCACAATTAACTAGCGCAAGATCCACATGAATCATACATAAGCAACCATTTATTATCGCAATCACTAGTAACTTGGAATTGATACTATCAAACACTGGAATGATCTCTTTGGATCCCTGCGTGAGAGAGCAAAGCCCACAAGTGAGTCACAAACTCGCCTCCTTTAGCCAAATGCTCCACATGTGCTTTCGTATCATCTGAAGGCGCCACATACAACAATAATTCCACCCAAAAGTCAGCTAGAATCTTCCAAATCATTTCGTTGTCTTTAACATCATTCACTAGCTGATTCCCGAGCTCAACACCCTGTTCAATAATTTTTTTATCAAGCATAGAATTATCACTGCCCATCCTCTTCATCCTTGTAACCCGGTCCTTCAAATTCTTGCATCCCTCAAAGAAGTACCTGGCTTCGATGACCACCTGATCGAACACATACTCTGCAACGTAAGGGTGATCTGGCAATAGCCGTGGAGCGAAAACAAGCAAATAAGCCAGATACTTGGATAAGCAAACCGCCACTAAAAATTCCTCGATCGTGGGAAGTTTGGACTTATCGACGAGTCTGATCTTACTAGCGGTTGGTGCTCGCAGAAGCTAGTGGCGATGTGCCAGACCATTATGACTTGAGTTTGTGTCTTAGGAAGACATGCCCACGACAGCTTCTCGAACACATTGTTCTCCTCAGTGAGGCCTGTCCATTCTCCAATTTAGTATTGCTTTTAAATTTCAGAGCATGAAACACCGCTTGCTTCACTTCTTTAGGCAATTTGATTGGGCTGCTTTGTCTCTGGCCATCCCTGATTTGATCAATGTAGGCCGCCATAGACTCGTTGTTCAATAACCTGGAAGGTTTATAGGAGTACGACTTGAGGAATGAGTATTGATGAAGCTTTCGCTCCCAAGGCTTGAGCAAGTGGACCCTACATATTGCTTTGATCATCCTCTCAATATGCAAATTCCCTTGCCATGACTTCTTCTGCACATACTTGCAGATCAATATCACTTTGGCCCATTCCGAGAAACCCATGAAGATGAACTGCATGAGCTCCATGATGATTAACGAGATTATCATCAAACTAGTCACAAGTTCGTCAACACTCAACCCATTTGGCATAGTGACTAGTTGACGGTTATTGTTAAGTCTCTTATAATCCTTCAAGAGGGATGTCGTAGCCCATATGCCCATAACAACACTCATAAACTCCATCAATTTGATTAGCAACCGGCCAGGCCGGAATATGATACCATACTTTGTGTAGAAATAATCGAAAAGGAACGTGAGCTCGACCTCAACGACTCGAAACGCTCGCTTGTAATCGTCTTCATGTGGGAGCAATTCAACGTGAGCCTGTTGGGGCAATGGATAGCCAGCATATCTCAAACGGAGGAGCTTGAAGAGTGCAAAAGAGAGGCATGTCTTTGAGCTCGTTGTGGGGTCCCCCTCCTTGTGAGCTTAAGAGCCCCTCTTCACACTTCCACACCTGAGTGGGGAATTGAACTTCACATATAAGTTTATGGCCATAACGTGGTTATAATTTGTTTTGTTATATGCAGTCTTTCTCCACCTAACGGTTAAACCAATACTAACATCGTATCAAAACATAAGTCAATAGTTCAAGTCCTGGCACTTCCTTCTTAAATTTATTACTCTCGATAAAATTTACAACAACTGGCTAACCAAAATAGTAGATGTGTCCATTTCACAAATAACAAGCTGAGTCATACACGTTTAAGGGGTTGGCTTACATGGAAGGGGAGTAATAATTGTAATCCCACATCGCTTAAGTACTTAATTACAACATACCTTATATAAATTTACTCTTCCTCTTTGTAATTTAAACTTTTGTGTCAGGCTAACAACATGCCAAATGGAATTTAATCACCTAAGGGCGCGTTTGGTAATATTTATGTTTAAAAATTGTTCCAAGAAATAGAAATAGAAAAAAGTGTTTATGTTCCGGGGAACAATTTTTAAAAAAAAAACGCGTTTGGTAAACTTGTTCCGGGAATAAAAAATGAACAAAAACACGTTTGGTAAATTTGTATAAATTTTTTTATTTCTTTTAATTTTTTAATATTTTTATTTTATTTTATCTATTTTCTTATTTATTTTTCTTTTTTTCTTCTTTTGGCCGTTTGCCGACCTCGGCCATGGCCGGCGACCGGCCGACGAGGGCGGCGGCTTCGCCCAACCACGGCAAGGCTCGGCCTTGCCTTGGTTGGGCGAGCTCGAGCTCGCTCGAGATCCGGCGAGGTCGAGCTCGCCCGGTGGCCGGCGAGGCTCGGGCTCGAGCTTGCCCAGCCTAGCGCAAGGTCCGACCGGCGGTGGCCCGGCGAGGTGAGCCTCGCCAGCCTCGCCGAGGGTCGGTGACGCTCCGGCGAGGTCGCGGCCCTTGACGGCGTCGCCGACCCTCGATGGTCGGTTGCCAACCATGGCCGAGGCCGGCGACCGGCCAAAGAAAAAAGAAAGAAAAAAAGAAGAAGAAAAGAAAAAGAAAAAAGAGAGAAGTGTTTCTAAATTTTGTTCCGAAACAAGAAACAACTTTTTTTCTTGTTTCTTGTTTCTGTTCCATATGTGTTTCCGGGAACAAAAAAATAGTTTTGAAACAAAAACGCAAACAAACGCGTTTTTCTTTTTGTTCGAAACAAAAAAACAGAAAAGTTGTTTAAAAACAGAAAAAAAAAAAAAAAAAAAAACAATAACAAACGCAGCCTAAGTGTAATAAATGAAGCATGCTGAGATAAAGAACTTAGAAGTAATATGAGTTACAAATTGATAGAAAGTTGACACAAGCACATATTGTACCCTCGTTTATGATTTTTTTTTTTTTTTTTTGATGGCGGGAACCACCGTACAGCCAGCAATCGGCAACGTAAAACTGGGGGGCACTAACGTGGGGATCCACCTCCCACGGCACCCCACTTAAGTCGAACAATGGAGGCGCGAAGTTTCGAACCTCTCACCTCCCGGATGAGGGGGCAAAGCGCGAACCAACGCGTCCACCGCGGGGTGTGTACCTAGTTTATGTTCTCCTTTAGTGTTTCGGTAATCCTAACCATAGATTTATGTGAAAGAGGTTACTCTTGAAATATATCCCTCAGTGCATTAATAATTGAGATTCGGTGAGATACTTTGCAAGATAAAGGATCATCATAGAGGATGAATGACTTATTTTAATCTACCTTGTGGAATCATATCTCTAATAAAACATAGTGTCATCATTTCTGTTGTACTTTTTTTTTTTTTTTTGGTAAAAGGTAGTATAGTATAGACTTTGCCAATAAGATTTACAAAAAGGAGGCCCGGCACCAACACCAAGTAGACACTCAAGAAGATCAAAGGGTCAAGAAGAGTGTAAGGGTGCCGTGGTTCCAAGGAGAATACAAGAGGTAAACAACGCAACAAAAACCAAGCCCAAACAAACGGGGCCACTGAAGTCAATCAAAGATAGACGAATGGATACCCTAGCTACGTTGTAATCTTCTGTTCCTAGAAGTATTAGGAACATGCTTGAAAGTAAGAGCCTTATCTTTAATAGCCTTATGCAAATGCATCTTCATAGCCGGAATGAAGAGGGATTGATTCGGAATGAAGAGGGTCTGATTTTGAAAAATAATGTTATTCTGCTCCTTCCAAATTATATAGCATAACGCTCCAAAAGCAAAGTGGACCAGGGACTGGTGGAAGCTTCGATCGGCGAGATGGATAGTAGCCCACTCTAAATTTTCCAACCAAGATTTATTTTGCCAAACAAGATTGCATTTTGCGGCCCAGTACAAGGCAATGCTACCCGTAACATGAGATCCAAAACATAGTGTCATCATTCTGTTGTACTTTTTCATAACCACTTGAGATGATTTTATTTTGTTTATTTTTAATCCTTACTAAATCGAAGCTAAGAAAAATATATATATATATATATAAAGCGCTTTTATGCTTTTCACAACTAACCAAGATGATTTTGCAGATTTTATATTATTTTTTGTAAATTTTTTACAAGAGGAGAAAATCCTTACTAAATCAAAGCTCAGAAAAATAAAAATAATCAGCCGTTGTAGATATACCTTTTCAGTGGTGATCAATTTGTCTTTCTTCAATGGCATCCGGTAGTCCCGTTCTGGCGCGGCCTTCTTCTTCCCTAGACACCACCTCTTGATAAATCGCATAGCACGAACGAAGGTATTCACCCATCTCTCCTCTTCACCCCTCACCAAATACGTATACCCTGTCATTGTAACCGGATCAACTTCACCACTTGAAGCGCCCCAACTTTCGTGCTCCCCGCTCATATAATCAGCAACCACTTTTGAATTCCTCTCCAAAGAGTGCCGGCTCGCCGCCAACAAGGCCTGAGCCCTCTCGTCATATTTCACGGCCAAGACGAGGAAGAGGCACTCGGTCGCCTTCATCTCGTTGGACCTATCGCGGAAGTACAGGTCTATCAACAAGAACAACCAAATCGATTTGATCACGAGCTGCCAATTGTAGCTCTTCCACTGCTCGTTGTCCTCAAGACTGTATGCAGAGATAGAATCGGCGCTCCCAAGGGCGACGATCAGGAACATTGACCAGACGGGGAATAATTCGTTGCGCGACGGAGCATCGTGCATGAGGCCTAGAGCGTAGGTGAGTACGTAGGTTGAGAGAGTGTAGGCCGTGAAAATGACGAGCCGGAACGTCTTGTTGTTGCAGCGACGTCGCCACGAGCCGAAGATGGCGAGGAATAAGAGCAAGAAAGCGGTGAAGATGGCTAGGAGCTCAATCTGCAAAAGCATCCGCATGGGATTTTGCAGGGACACCCTGTTGTCCATCCTGACACTGCAGTTTGTGTTGGCCGATCCAGTCCCCGTCGTTTGGTTCGTTTCCATCAAATTCCTCATGGTCAATACTGATTATTTCGCGGGTTATTCAGCTTCTAATTGGAGAAACAAATGGTAGAATTTCTGAGAGAATTTGATTATGCTAGAGTACTGAAAACATCTTCATTGGCATGAACTGCTGGCGAATCGGTGGCCTTCGGGAGGTCCAAGGGAAAGGAGACAAGGAAAACACAAAGAAATGTAAACATTGCGACGGATTGCAATGCCAACCCGGCCAAGTAACTCAGATAAAATTTGAGGACTAAATATTAGTTCTTATAGAGTAGGAATGCCAGGGACTAAAACGAGAATGTCGTTTTTTTCTTTTAATAATGTGGGGCATCCGAATTTGTCTTGGATAATTTGCACAATCATAGGAATTAAACTACTCGATCCTTGTGCAACAAGTAAGGTTTGATGGCAAACGTCTCTCACAAGATTACTACATTAGAAGATTCTATGACTCGAATGCATAATGTGCTACGTCAAAACAAATTACTTTACATAGCTAAAAGTAGAAGTATTATTGCCATCGAGACATGAAGAACCCATTGAGCGGGTTGTGAGAGCTCATTGTATATGACATAGTTTCCTGTAATGTTGTTGACTTTGCTCTAGGATTCAATTTTACTGAGGTGAGAACACTACAATTAGCTAGTCTATGAGGATTATGCTTCCATAGAAACAAGAGGATAATAATATGGGCCATTTTTGAATGTGTTTAATGTTCAATATGATCTCTTAACTTTTTCTTTTTACTCTAGGTCTTGAATTTCTAAAAATCCAATCAATGTGGTCCTTCCGTTAAAACTTATAACACCGTCAGTAACATGGCAATAATAGATTTTTCATGCTAGCATGCACGCTGCTTATATATGTGTATAACCTATACAATACAAATATATGTCTCATTATTTTGGCCCTAAAAGAAAGGAAAGAAAATTTGCTGACTGAACATGGCAATAACCTGTTCAAAAAAAAAAAAAAAGAACATGGCAATAAAGACATTATCATTTTAGCCAATAAATACTGACATGGCAGCAGTCCAAGTAAAGAAGTACATGTGACGTAATGCTTAACAGAAAGACTATAATATGCGTATTCTTGAAAGCTCATAAATTAAAATAGACAAATATATATATATATATATATATATATATATATATATTCATAATATTGGGGAAAAAAAGGTTGGGACCCCCGCGTCATTACCCCGAAAGAAAAAAAAAAAGAAAACAATATATTAAGATGCTTACTCTGCAATCTGCATCTACGTTATGCATGAGTCACACTCTTTAGGAAAGCAAGGGAGTGCAAGAACTTTTTTTCTCTGCCAAGAAAAGAATTTTCCTTTCGATTTGCTCACTTTGTCTCCCTTGAGATTAAAAAAAAAGCACACAAGGCCTCTTGCAAAGAAATAAAGCAAAAACCTCCGTACTTCTTTGTTTCCGCCCTGTCGGAACGGAATATATGCGGCCTTTAGCTTTTAGTTTGCTTTTTAAGTAGACTAGCAATGCTAAGATTATATTTCTTAAATATTAGTTCCAACGTGAAATAATATATGCGGCCGTTCTAATTTTTGGTTTTGTTTTGTTTTGTTGCCACGCATTAGGTGACTTTTACATCTCAGCATCCTTCCACTCTTAATGTTTTCTTATTTTGAGTGTAAATTTTGGTACATAGATCTTTTGTACATTTGATATTTCCTCAATATATTTATTACCTTTCACCAAAAAAAATATTCACATCAATCAAATCTACGCCTATATTTACACAATTTATTGAAGTGAAAAGGAACCCCGTCAAGGAGGTTCATCCTCGTATCAAAATAATAAATGAGATATAAGATTGCATTATCTATCGACTCATGGTATAAGTATGTGAAATATTTTGAGCGCGTAAAATAAATATGAATCTGTTAGAAACACGAAATCATAAATAATAAATTTCTTTAATTTATTGATATCTTCATTTTGTGCAACCATTTTGGTGTTGAAAAAGCTAGCAAGTTAATTAGTCTAGAATGTTCCTAAGATTTAAATTGTTTTTGCTCCTCTCAATTTATAGAGAATTAGAATTGATTTTCTATGAGATCAACTTCCAATTCCATATATTACAGTTTAGTTCTTATATGGAAATTCTCCCTTTTTCTTGTTGGTAACCATTTTATTTTATCTTTTCATCTTGACAATTATGGATGGATATCTCGTCATTTGTCACAATGCATCACAAAGAGAACTATTGTATGTCTCGCAAAAATTTGTAATATCCAATTTTTCTTTTAAAGAAATTCACAATATTTCTTTCCCAATAATGCATATGTATAATTCCCTTGATTTATTTTCAAAATAGAATTTTCACATCATTCCTTCCATATTATTTTTGGTGAAAATTTCATTGCTAACAGTAACAGTTGGTTGTTAATACATTTGGCATTTATTGATGCTTCTGGTTAATTATATTTTCCAACTTTGTAAATCTTACTATGGTTGTATCATAATTATTGGTTAATATTATTATTGTTTTATCTATGTTATATATCTAGAATCTTATATAGACATTCAGGTCACAAAAGTGATATATTGAAGGCCACATACTATAATATCTCTATGAAAAAGAAATGTTAAAAAATCAAAAGGAACATAAGATATTGTTTAGAAGTTACATAAGATATATCTTGAAGTATAATGCAGATAATTTTTTGAATTTTTGCTTCTATTAAAAAAATGTTTTAGATTAGCCAAATGGGTTAAACAACGCCAATAGATGGCTGTAAATATCTTTTAATTGACCAACTCTATTGGATACACTGAATGCCGATTGATATTATCGTGAGTGCTCTATGAAGTCCATCGAACTTGCCCTTTTTTTTTTAATGGGTTTGAGCACATACCCATTTATTTGACTTTCTTTCAAAGAAGTAACACCCCTGATGAAATTAACGTGAAGTTTTAGTTATCATTACTAAATGTAGTTATATTTATTTGATGCCAGTCTAATATTGACCCATCTCATTTTTCTTAGAAGCAATAACTAGGCATATAAATTTTTCTTTATATATTTTTTGAAATCATAGGCAACTCTTGTGTTGATCTTCTATTCATTTTTTTAAAACCATTTACGGCATACATTTGTAAAGTGTGTATTTATTATGATGTACTTTATGGTATGAATTCTTTCAAGACCTAATCAAAACACATATAATACAAAAACTCGTTCGAAAGCTCATTCAAAACTTACTCTAACTGTCTTCAATTGTATGGTGACAAGAGTTATCTTCATCAACTATAAAGTGATATAAATAATATTTGTTAATTCATTTAATCATATATGAATAACTTAAAAATTTAAAGTAATGGGCTCTTAATATTGTTTTAGATGCTTGGTGACATGCAATTTTCAAATATAAATATTAAAAGCTATCTATAATTATGCATATAATCATAAGAGTCACCACTAATGATTCGTTAGTCACCAACATGTGTATCCCACAATCACTTGGGAATAACCTCTATGCAAAGCCATCCTTGTGATTATTATTACCAAACCAAAAACAAGATGTCTATGAGAAATACATATGATGCAGCTCTTCAGTAGCAATAGAATTACACTTAACACATAATGTGAGTTGCAAGTGATGCGACCAAATACATTGCACAATTAACTAGCGTGGCATCCACATGAATCATAAAGCAACCATATATTATCACAAACACTGGTAACTTGCAGCTGATACTATCAAACACTGGATTAGTTCATAAGCTATTGCTTCTCTCTAGTGTATTACGTGGCTTAGTGGGATGATTTCTCTTGATCCCTACGTGAGAGAGCAAGACCCACAAGTGAGTCACAAACTCGCCTCCTTTAGCCAAATGCTCCACGTGTGCTTTTGCATTGTCTGAAGGCGCCACATACAACAACAGTTCCACCCAAAAGTCGGCCAGAATCCTCCAAATCATTTCCTTGTCTTTTATATCATTCTTTAGCTGATTCCCAAGTCGAACACCCCTTTCAATAACTTTTACTTCATGCACAATATTTCCATTGCCCATCCTCTCCATCTTTGTAATCCGGTCCTCCAATCTCTTGCATCCCCTAAAGAAGACCTTGGCTTCAATGATCGCCTGATTGAACTCGTCTTCTGCAAGTAAAGGGTGGTCTGGTAGTAGCCATGGAGCGAAAGCAACCAAGTAAGCCAAATACTTGGACAAGCTAGTCGCCACTAGAAAATCCCTCTTCATTTTGGGCGAGTTTGATCTTACAGGCAATTGGTGCTCACAGAAGCTAGTAGCAATGTGCCACACCATTATGACCTGAGTCTCTGTCTCAAGCCAACACGCCCACATCAACTTTTCGGATTTAGTGTTCGGTCTCAGTAAGGCCTGTCCTTTCTCCAAATAATTATAGTCATTTCGCTTCAGAGCATGAAACACTACTTGCTTCACTTCTTCAGGCAATTGGATTGGCGTGCTTTGTCTCTGGCCATCCCTAGTTTGATCAATGTAGGCAGCCATAAATGCGTTATTCAATAAACTAGAAGGTTTATAGAAGTACGACTCGAGGAATGAGTACTGACGAAGCTTTCGCTCCCAAGGCTTCAGCAACCAGACTCCACATATCGCTTTGATCATCCTTCCAATAATCACATTCTCTTGCCATGACTTCTTCCGCACATACTTGCAGATCCATATCACTTTAGCCCAATCCGAGAAAATCATGTAGAAGAACTGGATGAGCTCCACGATGATGAATGAGACCATAATCACGGTGGTCACGAGTGTGTCGACACCAATCCCATTTGACAAAATGACGAGTTGACAGCCACCATAAGGTTGATGTTCGTATTTACGGCGATGATATTTCAAGTGACGTGCCGTAGCCCAGATGATCAAGACGGCATACGCTAACTCCAACAATTTGTTCAACCACCAGCTAAGCTGGAATACGGTACTGTAATTGCTGTAGAAAAAATCATAAAGGAATGTGAGCTCGACCTCAGCAAGTCGAAACGCTCGACTGCAACCATTTTCTTGCGAGAGCAATATGTTGCGAATCAACTTCCATGCATTCTCGTGAACCTTTTTGGGCAATGAGTAGCCAGCATATCTCAAAAGGAGGAGCTTGAAGAGTGCGAAAGAGAGGCATGTGTCTTTCAGCTTGTTGTCGGGGTCTCTTGAACTTAGGAGCTTACCTTCACAATTCCACACCTAAGTAGAGAGTTAAGCTTGCATATAAGTTTATGGTCAAGTTAACCGTTAATTACGTGGTCATAATGTGTCTTATTATGTGCACTCTTCCTCCACCTAATGATTTAAACCTGTTGGTTGGACATACAAAGGTCTTATCAGAGCACCAGTCAAGAGTTTAGATCTTAGCACTTCCTTCTTAAACTTATTACTAGTGATGAATTTTCTACAATTAGCTCACACAATGGACCAAGTCGGGGCATACACATGTAAAAGGTCAGCTACACGAAAAGAGGAGTAGTAATTGTAATTGCACTTTACATATGTGATAAGAATATGCCCATACGAATATAGTTTCCCTAGATCTAATAACTTAAACTTTTGCATTGGACTTTAAACATGCAAAAATGAAATCAAATCACCTAAGTATAAGGAACAAAGTATGCTGAGAGAAAGAACCCAAAAGTAATATGAGTCAAAAGTAACCAAGACTTGACGGAAGAAGATCCTCTACCCTTGTTTGTGTTCTTATGCAATGCCTTCGTAATCCCAACCCTAGATTCATGGGGAAAAGTACCAGAAAAAATCAACATATTGTATTGGTTCTGTCCTATTCGTTGGACCAATTCAATCCATGAAAATCGTTGACGTTGACGACATTTGTCCTACACGGCACAATCGATGATGACATGGACAATTTTTTAATTATTTTTTCCTTTCTTTTCTTCCCTTTTCTTTTTGTTGGTGGCAACAAGCCATGCCCAGCGAGGGTTGGTCTCGTCTAGGCGAGGTTCACCCTCGCCAAGCCGTGCCTAGGGGAGGGGGCCCTCACTGGCGCTTGCCCTCCCTAGGCAAAGCCTGGCGAGGTCAACCCTCACTTGTGGCCAATGGCCAGCCACCAATAAAAAGGAAAGTGAAAGTAAAAATCAAAATAAAAAAAACAAAAAAATATTTTAAAAATGATCACGTTAGAGCTAACCGTGCCATGTAAGACAACTAGTGTCCACATCAGTAATTTATGACTAAATTGCCCGAACAGACTGAGTTGTTCCCAATATGAAAAGGTTAAACACTAAATTGGTCTAATTGAAACGTTTAAGATTAAATCAATACCAAAGTAATAGGCTTAAGACTTTTTAGTATTTTTCCCTAGATTCATGTGAAAGAGGTTACTTTTGAAATCTATCACTCAACAAATCAATGATTGAGATTCATTGAGACACTTTGCAAGGTAGAGGACCATCTTAGAGGATGAATGTCTTATCTTTATCTATCCTCTGGTATTGAGTCTTATCTTGAATTATCTAGTGGTATCATGTTATTAATGCTTCGTTTGTTTCGCGGAAAATAAGTAATTTAAAAAATATTTTTCTTAAAAAATGATCATTCTAATCACTTACAAAAATGAAGAAACGACCAAAAAAAAAAAAAAAAAAAAATATCATCCATGAAATGTTGTCAATCATGAAAATTTTTTAATTAACTAATTATTTCAAGCATTACAATCAATCATTTTTACAAAAAAAAAAAAAAAATCACAAATCACTCATTTTCCGTGACATAAAGAGAGCCTAAAATGCATAGTGTCTTCATTTCTGTTGTAATTTTTCACAACCAATCAGGATGATTTTTTTTTTTTTTTTTTTTTTTTTTGTGAGAAGAAGATCCTTACTAAATGAAAGTTAAGAAAAATCTAAAATATTGAATAATTGAACTTGAGCCTTTTCAACGGTGATCAACTCGTCTACACCATTGACAATTTATAGTCTTACTTTTTCACACTAACGAAGATGATTTTGCCCTTTTTAAACCTTTTAGCATTAGAAGAAAATCCTTATTAAATCAAAGTTCAGAAAAATAAAAATAATCAGACGATTATAGGTATACCTTTTCAATGGTGATGAGTTTGTCTTTTTCCAATGTCATCCGGTAGTTCGGTGCCAGCGTCGTCTCCTCCTTCCCTAGACACCTTTTGATAAATCGCTTAGCACGAACAAAGTTGTCCACCCATGTCTCCTCTTCACCCCTCACCAAATACGTATACCCTCTCATGCTAACCGGATCGACTTCAACACTTGAAACGCCCCCACTTTCGTGCTCCCTCCTCATATAATCAGCAACCACTTTTGTTTTCCTCCGCAAAGATTGCTGGCTCACAGCCATCAAGGCCCGAGCCCTCTCGTCGGACTTCAGAAACAAGACGAGTGTGAGGAGCACCAATAAGATTAAAGAGGTAAGACCGTTGCGGACGGTATACGAGACTACCAACACGATCACCCAAATCAATTTGATTTGGATCTCCCAATTGTAGCTCCTCCGCTGGTCGTCCTCGAGACTGTATGTGGAGATAGCATGGACGCTCGCAAGGAGGGCGAGCATCAGGAACATTGCCCAGATGGGGAATAAGCTGTTGGGGAACGGGGCTTCGTTCATGCGGCCTAGAGTGTAGATGAGTGTGGAGGTCGAGAGAGTGTAGGCCATGGAAATGACCAGCCCGAAACAGCTGTTGTTGCAGCGACGTCGCCATGAGCCGAAGGCGACGAGGAAGAGGAGCAAGAGGGCGGTGAATATGACTAGGAACTCAATCTGCAAGAGCATCCCCGCGGGAGTTTTCAGGGACTCCATAATGCCCGTGACATTGCAGTTTGTGAGATTCAGCCACACCTTTAGCGTCTTTTGGTTCATCTGCATCAGATTCCTCATGTTCGGTACTGATTCATTTGCTGGTTATTCAGCTTCTAATTGGGGGAGGGAGAGGGAGAGTTTCAAAGTTCTGATTATGCTGGAGTACCAAAAACAACTTTATGGACATGAACTGCTAGAGAATCGGTGGTCTCTGGGAGGGGCAAGGGAAGGGAGAGAAGGAAAACGACTAGACGTATACTTTTGAAATCTATCCCTCAGCGCATCAATAATTGAGATTCCTTGAGATATTTTCTAATAAAGAGGATCCTCCCAAAAGGATGAATGTCTTTAATAAAGTGTAGTTGCCATCATTTCAGTTCTACTTTTTCACAACAAACCGACATGATTTGAAATTTTTTCAATTCTTACTGAATCGAAATTAAAAATTTATTAAAAGAAAGCAATATTATGAATTTCAACACTAATCAAAGATAATTTTGAAGATTTTTTTAAATTTTTTTGCATGAGAAGAAAATTCTTATTAAATCAAAGCTCAAAAAAATAAAAATAATCAGTTGATTGTAGATATACCTTTCCAATGGTGATCAATTTTTCATTATCTAATGTCATTTGGTAGTCTGGTGCCGGCGTGGCCTCCTTCTTCTCTCGACCCCTCTTGATAAATCGCTTAGCATGAACAAAGCCATTCACCTATCTCTCCTCTTCACCCCTCACCAAATCATCTTAAGACTCCCTTTGTTTGGCAGACAATGGATGATTTATAAATATTTTCCTAAAAACGACCACTTGTATTGCTTGAAATAATTTATTAATGAATTTTTTTTTTCATTATAGATAACCATTTTTGTACAAATAATTTAGTAGATGATCAAAATATTTATTTATTTATTTATTTATTTAATAAGAGATATAAGCAATCATTTTTGAAAAATTTTTTTTTTTTTTTTTCTGAAGTATTCATTTGGGAGGTTCAAGGGAAAGGAGAGAAGGAAAAATAAGAAAGAGAAAGAAAGTTGATGGCAAGAGTTTTGGGGATCGGTTTGTTAAAAGAAAGGGAAGTCGAAAATATCTTTGCCCTACCTATATACGTGTCAATTTACAATGGGGTAGTACAGTCTACTTTGCACTTGTGAAGCATGCGGTATGAGAAATTTCTCACACATGAGATATTTTCTCTCAAGATTAAGGTTCCGTTCGTTTCACGGAAAATATCATATTTTAGGAAAATATTTTCCTGGAAGTCATTTTCCAATGAAAAATACCAATGTAGCATTTTTTTTATTATTTTCTATCTGTTATGTGACATTTTTATCACTTTTTTTCCTTTAAATTTTATTTTAATTAGATTACAAAACTTGAAAAAGGCTAAAATGCTTAAAGTGTGCTTTGTTTTATATAAGGATTTGAAATAGCCAAATCAGTCTCAAATAAGAGCTTGATCTCTTTGGCGGGCCAAATTTTTCGCCGGCAAATGACACTAGATTTTTCCAGCAGTTTGAACATGGGTATCCTTCTAGAAAAGGACATGAGGCTGATTTTTTTCTTCGGCCTGGAGGGTGGCCAAGCAATCATGCGACATGCAGCTTTTCTCCTCCATGTCCTCCTCCATGAGCATCTCGCTTATGTACCTAAGAATCGAATTAGAGTATCCCTATTTTTGGGAGGTTGCAACTCCGAGCTCCCCAAAGCCGGCGATGCATCTGCAATTAAGTTGTCGGGTTCAGCATCGGATTTGAATCCAATAACAAGATTCCGATTTGGGTGGATAAAAAAATCAAAATCAATCCATGGTCAAGCTTCAACCCATTTAAGGAATTGGAATGTTCTGTGAGAAGGGTTTCCATAAAAATCTAACCCAGAAAAATCCAGACCCCAATCCCTTGCAAATAAATTGAGAAAACGAAGATGCGACGTGTGTTCAAGAAGCGTTAAGCCTTCTAATGCGCCTCATCCTGTTCCTCACCGATCTCGATCTCGGCCATGGCGTCCGGCTGGAAGAGTGCGGAGAGGCCCGACATCGAGCTCCGCCAGCCCAGATTTGCGGACAAGCTCCATCATGAAGCGGAGCATCAGTCAATCCTCGCCGAGGGTCAACTACTCTCGCCGGGAAAATCCAACCGGCCATAACGCACGCCCCCACCATCTGCAATCTCTCTTTCTTTTCTGGTTTTATACTTCTTCTTCTTCTTCTTCTTTTTTTTTTTCGGTTTTCCAGTTTTTCTTTTTCGTTTTAATCTTTGTCCAATTTTTGTTTGGGACGAAAATGCCATGTTTTGGCCACTAGAAAAATTAAGTACTCGCTAGCCGGCAAATTCTAATCCTTACTTAAAACTGACTCCGCCATTTAAGAATTTATTTAAAATAAGGTTAATTTTGAATTCGTTTTTGAAAATATACACCCATTTTATGCCCTTATTTATTATTTTCCCTTATCAATTAGCGGTCCTCCCTTGTGCAAATGTCTAAGATACACTTAAGATCATGACCCCTAGTTATTGGATTTTCTTTCCATATATTTATCCATTCCACTTCTAATACATTCACTCAATCTTATGGCTACAAGCATCTGGATTGAGCACTTCTTCTTATCACATTTTCATTTTTTTCTTTGAGCCCTAAGAAGGAAGTCCTTTATGCGTTGAAATTGGTTATAATAATAGAGTCCTGGAGATAAGAGGAAAGATCGAAAAATACCACAGAAAACCGTCTTTGTTTTCGACAACGAGGTTTTTGAAGACGAGCTCGATGTCGAGGCCGTAACTGCCTCAATCACTCCCACATTCAGGTCATTGTTGCGCCGGAGGCATCATTATTCACTAAAATGGAACTTAACATAGGAACGCCGCCATCCAAAATGCAGCTCCCCATAGTAGTTGACCTAAACGACCCTGTGAAACCCTTGAAGATGTCCCTTTTGAGCGAGTGATGCTGTTTGCAAATGGAACCGAGCTTTGAAGATGATCGCCGAATATACGATTATTAGCTTTAGGATAATTCAAGTTGTACTTTATTAATACGTCCATGACGGGTGTAATTAAAATGCACTGTTTCTTCTTGATATGTTATGATGAAAAGTGTTGACACCTAATTTATGTTTTCAAATACATATAAAAATATATATATATAGTAAAAACATTAATTAATTAACAAAAAAATAGAAGAAAATAGAAGAAAAAAAAAAGAACGCAAGAGGGGCCGGGTCAGGCCAAATCTGGCCTTGGCCAAACCTGCCCCTCCTCTTTTCCTCTCTCTCTCATGCGTGTGGCCTGACCCAACCTCCTTCTCCTTTCGGCCCGACCCACGCCCCAGCTCTTCCTCCTCTGGCCATCGTGCGCGTGAACCTGGCAAAAAAAAAGCAAAAAAAGCAACACAACAGGAAGAGAGGGGGAGGACCGAGAGCAAAGAGGAGGACAAGAGAGGGAGGTCGAGATCGAAGGTCAGATCTGGAGCTCTGAGAGAATGAGAGGTCGTTTGGACGTTGGATCTAGAGGGGGAAGACTCGCGGTCGCTACGCCAGACTTCTGCCACGTCGCTATCGCCCAGCAAGCCGAACCCTTGCAACCATACTGTCCTGGCCATCCCCCGACGCCGTCATTGCACCGGATCTCCACCGCATCATTGTCGCCCGCCACCGTCTGCTTCAGCATAGTCCCGACGCTGAGCCAGCCGACCAGAGGAAAAGTCGAGAGCTGAGTGCAGATCTAGAGGTTCGCAAGAGTTACTAGCCGCCTTGAGCTGTGCAACCGCACAAAACCGCTGATGTTCACCAAGCCAGGGACTAAAATGAGAATGTCGTTTTTTTCTTTTAATAATGCGGGTTATCCGAATTTGTCTTGGATAATTTTCACAATCATAGGAATTAAACTACTCGATCCTTTTGCGTCAAGTAAGGTTTGATGGCAAACGTCTCTCACAAGATTACTACATTGGAAGATTCTATGACTCAAATGCATAATGTGCTATGTTGAAATAAATTACTGTTCATAACTAAAAGTAGAAGTATTATTGCCATTGAGATATGAAGAACCCATTGAGTGGGTTGTGAGAGCTCATTGTATACGACATAGTTTCTTGTAATGTTATCGACTTTGCTCTAGGATTCAATTTTACTGAGGAGAGAACATTACAATTAGCTAGTCTATGAGGATTATGCTTCCATAGAAACAAAATAATAATAACAAAGGCGATTTTTAAATTTCTTTAATGTTCAACATGATCTCTTAACTTTTTCTTTTTTACTCTAGGTCTTGAATTTTTAAAAATCCAATCAATGTGGTCCTTCCGATAAAACTTATAACACCGTCAGCTAACATGGCAATAATAGATTTTTATGCTAGCATGCACGCTGCTTATATATGTATATAACCTATACAATACAAATATATGTCTCATTATTTTGGCCCTAAAAGAAAGGAAAGAAAATTTGCTGACTGAAAATAGCAATAAAGGCATGATCATTTTAGCCAATAAATACTGACATGGCAGCAGTCCACGTAAAGAAGTACATGTGGCGTAATGCTTAACAGAAAGACTATAATATGCGGATTCTTGAAAGCTCATAAATTAAAAAAAAAAAAAAAAAAAAAAGATATTCATAATATTGGGAAAAAAAGGTTTGGGATCCTCGCGTCATTACCCCCAAAAGGAAAAAAAAAAAACAATATATAAAGATGCTTACTCTGCAATCTGCATCTACGTTATGCATGAGCCACACTCTTTAGGGAAGCAAGGGAGTGCAAGAACTTTTTGCTCTGCCAAGAAAAGAATTTTCCTTTGGATTTGCTCACTTTGTCTCCCTTGAGATTAAAAAAGCACACAAGGCCTCTTGCAAAGAAAGAAAGCAAAAACCTCCGTACTTCTTTGTTTCCGCCCTGTCGGAACGAAACATATGCGGCCTTTTGCTTTTAGTTTGCTTTTTAAGTAGACTAGCAATGCTAAGATTATATTTCTTAAATATTAGTTCCAACGTGAAATAATATTCACATCAATCAAATCTGCGCCTAAATTTACACAATATATATTTGAAGTGAAAAGAAACCCCGTCAAGCAGATTCATCCTCATATTAAAAGAATAAATGAGATATAATATTGCATTATCTATTGACTCATGGTATAAGTATTTGAAATATTTTGAGCACGTAAAATAAATATGAATCAGTTAGAAACATGAAAGCATAAATAATAAATTTCTTCAATTTATTGATATCTTCATTTTGTGTGATTGTTTTGGTGTTGAAAAAGCTAGCAAGTTAATTCATCTAGAATGTTCCTAAAATTTAAATTGTTTCTACTCCTCTCAATTTATAGAGAATTAGAATTGATTTCCTATGAGATCAACTTCCAATTCCATATATTACAGTTTACTTATTTTATGGAAATTCTCCCTTTTTCTTGTTGGTAACCATTTTATTTTATCTTTTCGTTTTGACAATAATTGATGGATATCTAATCATTGTCACCTATGAAGCATCAACACTCTTCAAAAGCTTTCATGTCGTGTCGGACACGTGTCGGACACTTTGACACATATCCGACATTCTCCAACATTCGGTCAACAAGTGTCGAAAAATCCAACACTTAGTCAATTTTCCTAATACTCTCGACACTCGAGTTAGAATTCTAACATATGAGTTTCCGATATGTGATTCCGAGATCGAGGTTTATTTTAAAAATTCAATAATAGAGGTCAAATTATATATATCAGAAAAAAATAAAACACAAAAATAAAAATAATAAATCGAAAAAGAAGAAAAATATAGTCTTTTCTTTTCTTCGAACTTCCACTTTCTGTGATACACAATTCACTCATTAATTTTTTTTTTCCTCTTTCAACATATCTAACATGCAAGGCAGAACGTGCCGCTATTGCAGCGGTGGCGGCACGAGGCGAAGGAAAAGAGCAAAGAAGGCGGTGAAGACAACCAGGAGCACGAAACGTTAAAGCCTTCTCTTGGGTGTTTCGAGGAACCGCATGAAGCCCTTTGTGACGTTGTAGTTTGTCATTGTTGCCGCCGCCATTGTCTTTTGGCTTGTTTCGATCAGTTTCCTCATGTTCTAGTACTGATGATTTCACTAGGGTATTCAGCTTATGCGAGAGAGAGAGAGAGAGAGAGAGAGAGAGAGAGAGAGGGATTTTCTTGAAGTATGGAATCAATGGCTTTATTACAATGAAAAAGCAAAAATCAAAGGGAAGATTACGTGAGCGTGGTTCCTTAAATAATAATATCTTATGCACATGCATCAAATATATTATGTAGAAATGATTTTCTTTTACCGGTGATGTTAGAGAATATTAAATCTTTATTAGAACTTATTGGTAAAGTGCATTCATAGTCTTTAAAGTCTGACAATTTTTACTTCGCTTCCCACCCTTTTCGACTAAAATATAAATATATTGTAAAGTGCTTTTATAGCCCCTTTGATGAAGACTATCTATCGTGTTAGATTGTGATTTGGCTCGGTTATGTTAAAAGAATTGACACCATTTTTGGCTTCAAATCAATGCTAGGTAGCGGTCTGCCCCAAATAATAATAATAATAATAATAATAATAATAATAATAATAATAATAATAATACCAGGCAGCAAAATTGCATTATCATGAAAGTTTAGGTATTAAATATCACGTTATAGGGACTAAAGTGCGAATGACGAAACTGTGAGGACCCCAATATTTGTTTCTCCAAACGAAGGTACGGTAAGATTAGGCGAACAATGAGAAAGTACTGTTTGCTCTGTTAAAGGAAACGGTGCTGAATTAATGCATAAGAAGATAAAGGGGACATAGGTAACATATGGCAATAGAGATATGCGTTTTTCCTTCCTTTTTTTATTTTTGTATAAGTTATTATGGATTATCATTTTTGCAGATGATGTAGATTTTTTTTTTTTTTTATATAGAATAAAGTGAAAAAGCCTCAAAGTTGGAGCACTTGGTTGGTGTATTGAGAGATTTTCAGTTTAGGAAATCCAGGTTATTCGGTCAAATTCCACCAATTATGTTCAAATTAGTCTGAGTTAAAGGCTGCATGCATAAGCCACATCTGTGCCCCGGTCTACAAAAGAAAATAAATGAATGATAAAGTCTACACGGTATTAAAGAATGAAGGAGTTGGATGGCTTTTGTTAAGGTGAGAATGTCACGTTAGCTCTACGAGGATCTGAACGACATCCTACATTGGATAATTGGATGATTACGGATGATTCCAATGTTCCATTGTGTCAAAATCATTTCTATACCGGCAAATTCATGAATGTGTTGATAACTATCGAATTTTGTGGGTGACAAAAATTTGACTAGCAACTTGCTTGACCTATCACACGTTCGTAATTTACTAACATTTCTACAGAAGTACCGATATTAATTGATTGTTTCCAATTACAAAGAATTGCAAACATTTATTTTGGTATGGCATTAGCGTGTTAAAGTGACTATTTTTTTTTTTTTTTTGGAACTACCGATTTCCATTTTTGAGTTTTCCAATTTAGAGACTAGTCAATGATTTACTAACATCTTATTGACTCAATTATACCAACTTGTTAAACTTACCAAATTAGCGTTGGTATCTTCTATTTGAAGATGATATGCTCGGCTCGACGAGAATGATGCTTACGAAACTCTCTTCTGGGAAAGAAAAAAAGTAAAGGTAAAAGACACAACATAAAGGGAAGGCATATTAAAGAAATTTTCTTTGCCAAGAAAATAATTTTTCTTTTCAATTCGCTTTAACTTTAGTTTGTGCTGTCTTTGGAAACTTGTACGATGTTATTTGATAAAATTATGGTCACTTCTTTTTGTATTAGTAATTTCTGGCTCAGTAAGGAAATTGCTGATGAAGATAGGGTTAATAAGCTATTCCAGATCATAAGAATTGTAAATATATATTTCAAAAATCAAATCCAAAAGATTAAATTATCAGAGCACACAAATGTGTTTCACATTTTAACACTCCATTCACATAATTGGATGATTTACTAACAAAGCTGTTAAATGTAAATCCTGATATGCGAGACCAGCTTGAAGTCATATTTGCATAATGGGGGCCGTGAAATTGAGGTTGGGGGGCCAAAAAGTGTTTTTAGTAAATAACATATACATACCATGTACTATATATATATTTTCACCCGAAAGCATATGCAATTTTTGGACCTATGGAGTGAGGCCACCACTAGTCCCCTCTTAGCTTCGTCAATACATATACAACAATCTTATCTAAAAGCCTAAACTATCACGTGGAAGGTGACTTCATGTATATTAGGCCAATTGAAAACCTGTAAATAAGTAATATGAGATATTTTAATACCTCATCTCTCGTGAAACTCAAATACAAAACAACACTTGAGATTGATGATATGGGGGATACGATTAACAAAATACACAGAAAGCATGAATTTTTAAGTCTAGCCAAAACTTGAATCTAATGTTATGTTGAAAATCCCAAGTAAAAAGTCTAATTTATTAGAGTATGACAGGAATTATATTTTAAATCTTAACTTATCGCATCTCATTTGATGTATAGATAATTCACATAAATGTTGTGATGGTTTAGAGGTCTTTTTCATATCGAATTCTTTCTTACATTGGGATTTCTTTCTGTTTAAGTTTTGAATCTATATCTGTGTACTTTTGGCATTTGGCATACGAAAAAATGAGTAAGATTTGACCAATGTTTCTATACGCGGACTGGTCAAAGAATTGGCTTAGCCTCCGGCTTTTGGGTCAGCCAACTTGACCGATTCGGCCGCCAAGTCAATATAAATTGAACATTTAACGAAAAAGGTGAGTAACATAAATTAAGTATGCTTAGGTGTCCAGTTAGATAGGAATGACCACTTAGCTAATTGGCCAAATATCTCTTCTACCTTCATGAAATCATGGGGTCCATCCTCCTGTTCCTCACCCTTAAATTTTTACACGAGTCCGAGCCATAGTCAAAGATCCGGTCAAACCGGTGACGGGTCCACCAGGTTGACTAATGTCACGCGATTTGATCGGTTCTTGACCATCTAGGCCATTGACAAAACCAGACCAAATCACAGTCTGGTTCGCAGTCCATTTGATTAAGCTGACTGGCCCGGTCCGGATTTAATTTGAAAACACTAAATTAAACTAAAGTTGGGTGGAAGCATTAGCACTACATTTGGAAAATTACCAAAAAATATTCAATCTATTATACAGACACTGATTTAGACATAAACATTCTAACTTGACCAATTTATTCATAAACTTTTTGATAATTTATAATTCAATTATTTCAATCAATTTTGGCCTGAAATCACAGACGTGAATATTAGACATTCTACGTGGCACAACTGACATTGGTCATGATCCAAGTTTTTTAACATTGGAATGCAGTCGTTGGTTTCACTGTCAAGGAAACTAACCTATTGCTACAAATTTGAGTTGAGCAGGCTTTCTTAAGAAATCGTACTGTCGTTCAGAAATGTTTCACTTTAGAACTGATCTTGAACTTCATGGTTTGATTCATTCAATTGGTTTTCAAGTTGAACTTGTTTAGTAGTCTACAGAAGAAACGTGTGCCTTCAAATGTGCAAGACAAGGAAATCAATAGAAGTGTGGTGACATTCTCATAACTTATTACACCATCTAGAAACAGTACCAGAAAATGCGTTTGTTAGTCCAATGGAAATGAGATGAAGTTGATTCCCAAAAATTTACTCGACTTGCCTACCGTTCTGTGACATCCCGAATTTTCTCAATTTTATTTTCGGTCAATTGAGGCGGGCAATTCATCTGTGCATATAGTTCGTCTCTCAGAGTTGGCCACTCACGAGGGAACTAATCTATTGAGTGAAGTAATTAAGGAATTCTACCACGTCAGACTTGGGAACTGATCACCCTCGGGTCGGATGCAAGAAAATTTCCCCAAAAGCTACTCAGTGGATTAGGCGCGCCGAAATCGCATTAGATTGAATTCAACCGTAAAAATTGAGATTGAATTTAGAAGTTGGAAGTTCGGTTATGTCACACGTCTTATTAGGATCATGAGATAATTTTGTGGATTTTAATCGGATTCGATTAGGAGAGGATTGAAAGAAAAATTGAAGGAATTGGATGTACAAAAAATCGGACCCCGGCGGGAAATGAAAGTGCACCCATTGGAAAATGTTGTGGAGGATTTTGAATTAGTGGAAGATGACATGGGATGATGTCATGGTGGTTGAGGCCAAGGGTGGAGATCTTGACAAGTGGACGGTGGGGATTGGCTCTTGAAAAGAGGACCAATCAACATCATCTTCAACCTTGGGAAGGAGAGAGAGAGGGAGGAGAGAGAGAAACCAGCGAAGGGGGAGCTTGCCGTTCGGACCAGCAGCTGCGTCGCCGTTCGTTGCTTGGTCACCGCTCCTCTGTTTGCCGCCGCCGTGCACCGCCGCCGTCGTCGTCTCGCACGACCGTGCGCGCGCCTCGCCGCTTCGCCCCGTTCTCTCTCGCCGCGCCAGCCAACTTGGCCATTGTCCCGAGCTCGTCGTCGCCGGCCGCCGCCGGAGGCCGGCCGGAGTCGCCGCCTACACCGCCTGAACTACCGTCGCCCTTCCCGCCGGTTTCGGGCCAACCGGCCGCCGTTTTGGGCCCTCCTTCGCCGCGACCAGCAGCTGGTTTTGTGGGTCTCGCAGCCCACTCAAGGCCCGTTTTGGCCACCTTCCCGGCCCGGAAGCTAGGCTCACCTTTGGAAAAGTTGATCCCGGCGTCACCCTCGTCGTTTTGGTCTAAGCGGCGAGTTAATCAAGTGAGTTTACCTAACTAAACCTTGATTAGAATGTTAATGATGCCCTAAGTGTGTTTAGTTTAAATTAAGTAAGTTTAGGTGGATAGATTAGTATATTTAATTATAAGTTCGATTAAGTGATTGGTTTATATTAAAGTGTGTTTAATTAAGGTTAAAAGGAGTTATTTAATGTTAAACCTTGATGGGACATAATAGGATTTTAGTTTTGAATTATTTAATTGCTTCAAAATTCTGGGAAATATAATATTATATTATAATCCGAAAAAAAAAAAACTCGAAAATTTACTTTTGACCCTATTTGCTTAGAATTTCGTGCCGATCGTTCTTTGTGTGTTTAGAATTTGAATTTGATGAGTAAATATTACAAATTGAATGTTGATTGTGAAAAAAATAGAATTTTATTCAAAAATTCCCACTTGTTGAGTTTGGCACCGAAATCGAAATTTGAAGGGTTAATATTGAAATTGAGTATGTGAGTGACATGTAAAGTGTACATGAGTCGATTTTGAATTGTCGTGTGCGGGTTGAAAGGCTTGGTCGCAGTAGTGGCAAGACCGACTGGACCTTTACTCTTTTAGAAATGCTGTCGATAGAATGACTTGGCTTGGTCGCAGTAGTGGCGAGACCGACTGGACCTTTACTCTTTTAGAAATGCTGTCGATAGAACGACGTGGCTTGGTCGCAGTAGTGGCGAGACCGACTGGACCTTTACTCTTTTAGAAATGCTGTCGATAGAACGACGTGGCTTGGTCGCAAAGAGTGGCAAGACCGACCGGACCTTTATTCTCCTAGAAATGCCGTCGATAGAACGACGTGGCTTGGTCGCAGAGTAGTGGCGAGACCGACCGGACCTTTACTCATCTAGAAATGCAGTAATGCTAGTAGATAGCCGCCCTACGTGTAGGCTATGCCCTTGTGTGGCAGTGGATAAGGATGTCATGGAACGCTTGATGTGATTGTGAAATTAAGTGAAATTGATTGTGTTCGATGGCTTACATTTTTATCATTGCGGTGCTTGAGTGATATGAATTATACTAACTGCGGGGAAGGCGAGAAGGCGAGGTAAGTCTTCTATCTTGTGTGGCTAGACCATTTTGGGGTGTATTTGCTTTCTAATAGGGGTTTAGGAGGGGTGAACTTGCTAAGACAAAGTCTCATCCCGGTTTGTGGAAAAATATTACAGGACCATAGATGGCGATACCCCGAAGATGAATGGCACACCGACGGAGATGGACCGGACGATAGAGAGTGCTCTTGACCCTTTTTGATTGCACAAACTCGACCCTTTTTGGTGCATATAGTCTCGGATCCTGTTGGTGTATGTAAACCCTGGATTGATGATGATGTGTGAAAGTGTGTTTGTTTTTGAATCTATTTTTCCTGCTGTCCTATCCTGTATGTTTTGTCGGGATTTCTTAGCACGTTCCGTATGTGCATGATAATTTAAATAAAAGAAATTGGGGTCGGCGACACTACCGGAAATGTCGCATTTTCATGACCATGGCGGGTTGTTCACGTGTCTCGGGGTTCGGGCGTGACAACCCCGTTTAAGTGGTATCGAGTATGGTTTGTGTATGGAGTGATAAGGTGCGATGAGTCTTGGGATAGTTAGTAGGAAAAGCTTTTAATATCCTAATGCATGTGATTGTTAGTTGTTTGTTAGCTTGGTTGGAAGGTTGCTCAAATTCTAATATGGTATTGGAATTCGCCAATAGGCGTCTGTATTGAGCCTGAAGCATGAGTGACCGAGAGCCGAGAGCTGCTAGGAAGAGAGCAGCAGGCCCCGTGTTTCGGGGGTGGGTCTTCGTTGAGGGGTGGTGCCCGTGGTGCCCTGAGGGGAGCGCATGCCAAGACCGGTGCAGGTGGTATGGCTTTGCCGCCGATGGAGCAAGAGCCCCAGAGGATCCGAGATTCATTGGGATCATGCGGATGCTCGAGGCGATGGGAGATAGGATGGATCAGCAAGCCATTGCTATTGCCACCGCATTGAACATTGCCAATGCCGCCAATGCTATCTGCACTCGCCTGCTGCTGTTGCTGCCGCCGCACCGGTTGTCGAACCGTAAGAGGAACTTGAGGAAATTCCACCCGAGAATGTGGCTGCCGAGAGGCCTAGGCGGAAGTTGGTACAAAGCACTTTCGAGGTTGAATCCACCAACATTCACAGGAGTAGGAGATCCTGAAGCTGCAGCCTTATGGATCCTGGAGTTAGAGAACGCGTTTGAGTTATTGTTGTGCACTGAAGCAAAAAAGGTCGTCTTGGCAGCCTATCAGTTGAGGGGGACCGCAGCTACCTGGTGGAAGACTAACAAAAGAATAGTATTCCTTGAAGGTGTGGTTCCGGAGTGGAATGCTTTTCTTGAAGCCTTCAATGAGAAATACTTTTCTGATTGTGCGAGAGAGGTAAAGATGGCGGAGTTTCGGCGCCTTCGCCAAGGTACCATGTCAATTGACCAATATGAAGTGAAGTTCGTCGAATTGTCGCAAAGTATGCCCCCGAGTTGGTCCAATGACCGTCAGACCGAGCTCGAAGGTTTAGAGATGGATTCCGACCGGAGGTGAGGAGTTTGTTGGTACCCCTAGACCTGAAGGAGTACAATGACCTCTACAGGCGGGCACAGCTGATCGAGAAAGACCAGAATGAGAGAGCTTCCGCATCTGGGTCGTGGTTTAATTCAAACAGAGGCGATAATCGGTTTGGGAAGAGGCCGATGCCTGGAGGAAAGTACCCTGTTCCACCTAGCAAGAAGGGTGGGATAGGAAAGCCAGACCGAGATCGAATGGTGTGTGTCGTCTATGTGGAAGACGACATGGTCCAGCCCCGTGTCCTCCTAGGACGGGTGCCTGTTATGAGTGTGGCCAGCAAGGTCATATAGCCAGATATTGCCCCAGGAATCAGATGGGGCGGCATCAGTTGCTGCCGCCGCCACCATTGGGTCAGAACAGAGGAGTCGCGCCGCAGATCATGCCGCGGGGTGGATTGAACCGACCTCCAGCTCAGGGAAGGACTTATGTGCTCACCAGAGGACAGGCGGAGGATGCGCCTAATGTGGTCACAGGTATGGTCTTGCTAAACGACCATCCTGCTTATGCTTTATTTGATCCTGGAGCCTCGCATTCGTTTATAGCTGAAAGATTTGTTAAATTGATAGAATTAATTCCTGAATTGTTAGAGTCTCGTAGTTAGCATATCTACTCCGTTGAAAGATAAGGTGTTAGCTACGGTAGGTTGTCTTGGTTGCAAGTTAGTGATTGGTGAGCGAGAGGGGAGGATAGACTTGATAGTCTTAGCTATGTATGATTTTGATGTGATAATTGGCATGGATTGGCTTACCAAGCAACGAGCCAAGATGGACTGTTATCGCAAGGCGATTCAATTTAACCCATTAGGTGGTGAGAGTTTCGAATTCATAGGGAGTCGGGGAGGACCCTCAATCTCTTTAATCTCATCGCTCAAGGCAACTCACTTACTAGACAAGGGTTGCCAAGGTTACTTGGTGACTGTCGTGGACATGACAGTAGAGGAGTCGAAGATAAAAGACATTCCAGTGGTGCAAGAATTCCCAGATGTGTTCCCGAAAGAATTACCGGGTTTGCCGCCGGAAAGAGAGGTAGAGTTTGTAATTGAGTTAGCTCCGGGACCAAGCCTATCTCCAAAGCTCCTTACGGATGGCCTTGTCGAGCTTAAGGAACTAAAGGTGCAAATGCAAGAGTTGTTGGATAAAGGATTTATACGTCCAAGTGCATCACCTTGGGGAGCACCGGTGTTGTTTGTGAAGAAGAAGGATGGTTCATTACGCTTGTGCATCGACTACCGACAACTCAACCAGGTGACAATTAAGAACAAGTATCCGTTGCCAAGGATTGATGACTTATTTGATCAGCTTCAGGGAGCGTCGATATTTTCTAAAATTGACTTGAGGACAGGGTATCATCAGTTGAGGATCAAGAAGGAAGACATACCGAAGTCGGCGTTCCGCACCCGATATGGTCATTATGAGTTAGTGTGATGCCGTTTGGGTTGACAAACGCCCCGGCTGCTTTCATGGACCTAATGAACCGGGTGTTCAGAGAGTATTTAGATCAGTTCGTAATTGTCTTCATCGATGACATCCTGGTGTATTCAAGGAGTACTGAGGAGCATGAGAGACACTTAAGAATAGTGCTTCAGACCTTGAGGAATCACGAGTTGTACGCTAAGTTCAGTAAGTGCGAGTTTTGGCTAACTCGCGTGGCGTTCCTAGGTCATGTTATCTCCGGAGAAGGAATCTCGGTGGACCCGGCCAAGATTGAAGCGGTGATCAATTGGCCGAGACCTACTACGGTGACGAGAGATAAGAAGTTTTCTGGGCTTAGCGAGGTATTACGAGACGGTTTGTAGAAGGGTTTTCAAGGTTAGCATCACCGATGACGAGACCGTTGAAGAAGGAAGAAAAATTCGTGTGGACGGATGAGTGCGAGAGTAGTTTCCAAGAGCTTAAGCGTAAGCTAACTACCTTTTGTACTTACTATTCCTTCGGTCCGGGAGGGTTTGAGATCTACAAAGTGATGCGTCGTTTAAAGGATTGGGTTGCGTGTTGATGCAGCATGGTAGGGTTGTTGCATATGCTTCCCGTCATTGAGACCTCACGAGTTGAATTATCCGACGCATGACTTGGAGCTTGCAGCGATCATTTTTGCCCGAAGATTTGGAGGCATTATTTGTGCGGAGAAAGATTCCAGATCTTCACGGACCATCAAAGTCTCAAGTACTTATTTTCTCGAAGGAGTTGAATATGAGACGGCGTCGATGGATGGAGCTCTTAAAGGACTATGTTGTGAGATTTTGTATCATCTTGGAAGGGCGAACAAGGTTGCCGATGCATTGAGTAGGAAGTCTTCTGTCACACAAATGGTACTCAAGGAATGGAGTCTACTTGAGGGGGCACGAGATTCGGGTTTCAAGTTTGAAGTAGGCCACCTTTCGAATCTTATGGCCACCCTCAGAATTGAGCCGAAAGTACAGGTCATAATCAGAACGCTTCAACAGACAGATCCGGCTATTCAGAAAATTGTACAAGAGGATACAGAGAAGAGAAAAGCTAACTTCCAGATTTCTGAAGATGGAACGTTGAGGTTCTAAGGACGGTTGGTGGTACCTGACGATGTGGAGCTTAGGGAGGAGATTTTATCATAAGCGCATCATAGCAGTTACAGCATCCATCTTGGTAGCACTAAGATGTATCAGAATCTGCGTCAACACTACTGGTGGTGTGGCATGAAGGCGGATATCGCCAAGTATGTCGCCAAGTGTTTGACGTGTCGGCAAGTGAAAGCTCAAGCATTGCAAACCGGGAGGACTTCGCAACCCCTCGAGATCCCCAGTGGAAATGGGAGCATATCACGATGGACTTCGTGACGGGACTACCGAGGAGCCGAGAGGAAATGATTCGATTTGGGTAGTAGTTGACAGATGACAAAATCAGCTCACTTCATTGCGGTTCGAAGAGACTTGAGTTTGGATAGACTCGCAGATTTGTATGTACGTCGAGATAGTTCGTATGCATGGAGTGCCGATTACAATTACTTCAGACAGAGACCTAAGGTTCACCGCCGCTTTTTGGAAGAGCTTGCAATCTGCTTTAGGAACGAAGCTGCAATGACAAGACGGCCTATCACCCGCAGATCGATGGCCGCCCGAGAGGACCATTCAGACTATTGAGGACATGCTACGAGCATGTGTCTTAGACTTCAAAGGAAGTTGGGAGGAACAGCTTCATTTGGTCGAGTTTGCCTACAATAACAGTTATCAACAGAGTATTCAGATGGCTCCTTTTGAAGCGTTATATGGCAGAGCATGCAGAACCCCAGTGTGTTGGGAAGAGGTCGGGGAAAGAAAGATCACCGGTCCAGAGTTAGTGCAGCAGTCAGTGGAAGCAGTTGTAGTTATCAGAGACAGGCTAAAGACCGCTCAGAGTAGACAGAAAAGTTATGCCGATAAGCGTCGGAGGCCATTGGAGTTCCAAGTTGGTGAACACGTCTTCTTGAAGGTGTCACCGGTGAGAGGTACTTCCTGCTTTGGCAAAAAGGGGAAACTGAGTCCGAGGTACGTAGGTCCCTTCGAAATTTTGGAAAGAATAGGGGCTCTAGCGTATCGTCTTGCACTACCACCGAAGTTGTCACGGGTGCATGACGTCTTCCACGTGTCGATGTTGAGGAAGTATGAACCGACTCGACTCACGTTCTAAATTTCGAGGAATTAGACGTGGACGACAAAGTGTCGTACGTTGAGAGCCCGGTTTAGTTTGTGGATCGCAAAGAGCAAGTCCTGCGCACCAGGACCATCCCAATGGTCAAAGTAGTCTGGCAACACCATGGCACTGAAGGAGCAACCTGGGAGACCGAAGAGTCGATGAGAGAATTGTACCCCTACCTTTTTGTTTCAGATGTGTAATGATTTAAATTTCGATAACGAAATTTTTATAAGAGGGGAAGAGTTGTGACATCCCGAATTTTCTCAATTTTATTTTCGGTCAATTGAGGCGGGCAATTCATCTGTGCATATAGTTCGTCTCTCGAGTTGGCCACTCACGAGGGAACTAATCTATTGAGTGAAGTAATTAAGGAATTCTACCACGTCAGACTTGGGAACCGATCACCCTCGGGTCGGATGCAAGAAAATTTCCCAAAAGCTACTCGGTGGATTAGGCGCGCCGAAATCGCATTAGATTGAATTCAACCGTAAAAATTGAGATTGAATTTAGAAGTTGGAAGTTCGGTTATGTCACACGTCTTATTAGGATCATGAGATAATTTTGTGGATTTTAATCGGATTCGATTAGGAGAGGATTGAAAGAAAATTGAAGGAATTGGATGTACAAAAATCGGACCCCGGCGGAAATGAAAGTGCACCCATTGGAAAATGTTGTGGAGGATTTTGAATTAGTGGAAGATGACATGGGATGATGTCATGGTGGTTGAGGCCAAGGGTGGAGATCTTGACAAGTGGACGGTGGGGATTGGCTCTTGAAAAGAGGACCAATCAACATCATCTTCAACCTTGGGAAGGAGAGAGAGGGAGGAGAGAGAGAAACCAGCGAAGGGGGAGCTTGCCGTTCGGACCAGCAGCCGCGTCGCCGTTCGTTGCTTGGTCACCGCTCCTCTGTTTGCCGCCGCTGTGCACCGCCGCTGTCGCCGTCTCGCACGACCGCGCGCGCGCCTCGCCGCTCCGCCCGTTCTCTCTCGCCGCGCCAGCCAACTTGGCCATTGTCCCGAGCTGCTCGTCGTCGCCAGCCGCCGCCGGAGGCCAGTCGGAGTCGCCGCCTACACCGCCTGAACTACCGTCGCCCTTCCCCGCCGGTTTCGGGCCAACCGGCCGCCCGTTTTGGGCCCTCCTTCGCCGCGAACAACAGCTGGTTTTGTGGGTCTCGCAGCCCACTCAAGGCCCGTTTTGGCCACCTTCCCGGCCCCGGAAGCTAGGCTCACCTTTGGAAAAGTTGATCCCGGCGTCGCCCTCGTCGTTTTGGTCTAAGCGGCGAGTTAATCAAGTGAGTTTACCTAACTAAACCTTGATTAGAATGTTAATGATGCCCTAAGTGTGTTTAGTTTAAATTAAGTAAGTTTAGGTGGATAAATTAGTATATTTAATTATAAGTTCGATTAAGTGATTGGTTTATATTAAAGTGTGTTTAATTAAGGTTAAAAGGAGTTATTTAATGTTAAACCTTGATGGGACATAATAGGATTTTAGTTTTGAATTATTTAATTGCTTGAAAATTCTGGGAAATATAATATTATATTATAATCCGAAAAAAAAAAAAACTCGAAAATTTACTTTTGACCCTATTTGCTTAGAATTTCGTGCCGATCGTTGCTGTGTGTTTAGAATTTGAATTTGATGAGTAAATATTACAAATTGAATGTTGATTGTGAAAAAATTGGAATTTTATTCAAAAATTCCCACTTGTTGAGTTTGGCACCGAAATCGAAATTTGAAGGGTTAATATTGAAATTGAGTATGTGAGTGACATGTAAAGTGTACATGAGTCGATTTTGAATTGTCGTGTGCGGGTTGAAAGGCTTGGTCGCAAAGTAGTGGTGAGACCGACCGGGACCTTACTCTTTTAGAAATGCTGTCGATAGAACGACGTGGCTTGGTCGCGATAAGAGTGGCGAGACCGACCGGACCTTTACTCTTTTAGAAATGCTGTCGATAGAACGACGTGGCTTGGTCGCAGTAGTGGCGAGACCGACTGGACCTTTATTTTCCTAGAAATGCCGTCGATAGAACGGCGTGGCTTGGTCGCAGTAGTGGCGAGACCGACCGGACCTTTACTCATCTAGAAATGCAGTAATGCTAGTAGATAGCCGCCCTACGTGTAGGCTGTGCCCTTGTGTGGCAGTGGATAATGATGTCATGGAATGCTTGCTGTGATTGTGAAATTAAGTGAAATTGATTGTGTTCGATGGCTTACATTTTTATCATTGCGGTGCTTGAGTGATATGAATTATACTAACTGCGCAGGAAGGCGAGAAGGCGAGGTAAGTCTTCTGTACTGTGTGGCTAGACCATTTTGGGGTGTATTTGCTTTCTAATAGGGGTTTAGGAGGGTGAACTTGCTGAGACAAAGTCTCATCCCGGTTTGGGGAAAAATATTACAGGACCGTAGATGGCGATACCCCGAAGATGAATGGCATGCCGACGGAGATGGACTAGACGATAGAGAGTGCTCCTGACCCTTTTTGATTGCACAAACTCTGACCCTTTTTGGTGCATATAGTCTCTGGATCCTATTGGTGTATGTAAACCCCGGATTGATGATGATGTGTGAAAGTGTGTTTGTTTTTGAATCTATTTTTCCTGCTGTCCTATCTTGTATGTTTTGTCGGGGATTTCTTAGCACGTTCCATATGCACATGATAATTTAAATAAAAGAAATTGGAGTCGGCGACACTACCTGGGAATGTCGCATTTTCATGACCATGGCGGGTTGTTCACGTGTCTCGGGGTTCGGGGCGTGACAGTTCCACCCTATTCGACCAACCCATTCCTATTCAAATTTGATTTTATGAGAAGTTTGCTACTATAAATTTGAATTGACACAATATCAAATTGATCAATCTTATGATGGACATGGTTATAGCAAATTTACACCTGATCCTACTTTGAGGAAAATTGAGCCTCAATAGGGCTGGGTTTAAGATGATTGATAAGGAAGAGACATGATTCCACATATGGTAATTTCAATTCTGTAATAATTTCGTAGGGAGCCGAAAGAAAAGGTTATTATAGGAAAATATGGCTTCAAATTGGATAAAGTGATCAAGTCAAACTTCAAGATGTGATATCACTTTTTTAAAAAATTATTTGTCTTACAATGTTGCTAATGGTCACTAGTAAATATCCTCCAATATATAAGAAAGTCTCTAATGAGAATATTATATAGCAATTCTAGTATTTCGTTAATGGTTCTCTAGAAAACAATCGAAATAATGACCATAGTTTTAAAAAGAAGACTCAAAAAGACTCAATTCTCATTCATGCCAAAAACTAACATATATATAAATATTGATCTTAAAGAACATAGGCAACTCTGCGAGAAAAGTTGCAAAGTGAACAAAGGCAACCCTTTGGGAAAGGTTGCAAAAAGGTTGCAAAGTGAACAAAGGAAACCATTTAGGAAAAATTGTGGAGTGAACAAATGCAACATTTTGTGAAAGGTTACAAACCAAATAAGGATAATTTCTAAGGCTATCTTGAAAAGGCATATAAAATTCAGAACAATAAATAATAATATATTTTTTAAATAAAATTCTGAATTTCATATTTCCAAAAATATTGAATGAATAAACACAACCTTTCGACTAATAAAGGTTAACAAGATAACCATATGAAACGGAAAATTAAAATTAAAAATAAATATAATCGTGCAAATATTGGCGCAGTTATACACAGGTATTGTGGGGTCTAGCCCACACCTCAACCCTTTCTTTGAACACATTAGAAAAGGCCCACATTTATAAAGTGACCCATCTTCTCCCATCTTCTCCCAACTTTCTTATGTGGGACAAAGAAACTTTGTTTGTATGTACAACAAACAACCAACAATTATAATTATGACTAAATGATAATAATATTTCGTATCTTAATTCCAAATCAATCTCAAGCTAAAAGACCGAAGGCGATGACTCATTACGGGAAGCTGCATCAACGCGTATGTTGATCTTAAACTCTATTCTCCAAGCACAGCCTATATTTTCAGCTTAAATTATTTTCATTAGCCAAGGAAATATTTAAAAAAGAAGAAGAAAAGAAACAATATATATTAGAACCATTGGGAAGGTATAGATAGTTTTTGTACATTCGTTGGCATCCTTCTTGTTTCTACAGAGTGGTCAAGGTCATAAGTCCATGAGTGACTGTTAGACCATTGGTTTAGCTCTGTAACAGTTCTAAAGAAGGAATAGTTCCGATTTTAAGTATAAGCTTACATAGAAGATCTACATCTTCCTCTAGTTCTCTATCACAAATGGACTCAGATCCAAGTCTTATACATAGAGAAGAAGTAAGAGTCGAAGATTTCAACAAATCTATAGAAAATTGGGAAATTCCTAAAATATAGCTTAAGGAAATATAAAAACAATCAAAATTGAAATTTTTCAAAAAATCAGACTATGTCATAGCCACCGAAGAAAGAGTTGTTCCTCTTTCTAATTCCTATGAAAAAATACATCTTTTAAACAAAGAGTCCATCCAAAAGCATAAACAAAAATACAATTACATTCATATAGGACTAGTCCAAGTAGAAGTTAAACCTCTTACAAAAGAAGGTTTTAATACCTCTATTCTCTTAGTTTTAAGAGATTCAAGTCTCTTAAACTATGATGAGTCCATACTCGGTACTGTGGAGACAAGTCTCTGCAAATGACCTATACATTTTGACTGTTACCCCAATTTCTCTGTTTCTCTCAAAGATAAGAACATTCTTAGAGTCCTCACACTCCAAATCAGAACTCATAATTACAAAGTGGCAGATGGATCTATTCCTTTAGCCCTTGTCTATAGAATTCATAAAGCCATGTCCTCCGCTTTTAGAGAAAATGCTTTCAAACATAGTCCACGAGGAGAAACACTTCTCCTCCAAACTGACGTTTCTAGAGCAAATACGACAATTCCTAGGTTTATTAATTGGAACCAAGTTACTTTATCAGAACAATGGGAATTAGAAAACCAAATTCCCCAACAAGTTGTTCAAAATATAGATTCGACTAATGTCATTCAACATCCAGAAGGAAGAGTGACCATTATATTTCCTAGAAGATCTTTCGATTCGGGATCTAGCCCTTCTTTTCATACTTCTTATACTAGGTCCATAGATCTTAATCTCAATCTTCCTCCTATAATCACCATTCCTCCAAGTACGCATAGAAACACTCCTGCACATGATACTACACCTTTACCTCCTTCTACTAGTAGGAGTAATCATGAGACACTTCTTGAACTGGAAATTAGTGGTTTAGATAATAGATCAGGAATTTCCAGGCCAGTTTACCAACAAAACCAGCCTGAACAAGTCCTAGAAAATATAGATTCTCCTCATCATTCTCCTACTTATTTGCAAATGATAGATGCCGAACTTAATGTTTTAGAAAAATATTTTGAACCAAACAAAGCTTTTCTTAATAAAGAATTTAATTATGAAAACAACAAACAAATCAGAGAATGGTTCTTCAAAACCTTTGCTGATAAAGCAAAATACATCAAACAAAAATATTACGACTATGTATATTAATATGAAGTCCATATATTTTTCTTTAATTGGTTAGAAGAACAATTCCTCGAACCAGAAGAAATAGTTGTCTTAGATTATCATTATAAGTGGAAACTTGATAATGGTGAAACATAGAATCCAATCATCCACCTCTCGGGAAAATAAAAATACAACATGGAGATAGTGAGATAACGGCTACTTCTTTTAGGCTTCCAGACAAAGAAAACTCTCTTTACACTCACAAAGTTTTTGAACAAAACAGTTATACTAATCAACATTTGATGACCATAGGAAAACAGTTGAATATGATAGAATCCTCCATCCAGAATCCTACTCAACTCATTACATCACAAGTAGACACACTCAAAAAGCCCATTTTTAAGGCCTTTGAATTCTCGAAAAACCTTAGCCCGGAGTTTACTAAAGCCATAGAACAAAAGAAAAAACTCCTAGGAAAATCAAAGCTAGAGCTTGCTCCCATTTTAGACACCCCTAAATTCCAGAGTCTCATCATCAAAGACACTCCAGACCAACCCACTATTAGTACCTTAACCAAACTTTCTGGTGACTCTGATAATGAATCGGTCACTGAGATTAATAGACTCAATTGAAGACAACCTTAGAAGCTTTATTATAGTAGAGCTACCCCACTAGACATTGCCCAAGAAGAATCATCGCAGAAAATACATAATAAATACTCTCCTAATGCCATTTACGAATGGAACATTGATGGTGTTGCCGAAACCAATATTATGAACATTCTTAACAATATGGTAATGCTTGCTAATGCCTACAAAACACAATAAGATGTTTCTGGCCATGCCGTTGCTAATTTTTAGTAGCCGGATTTACTGGACAACTAAAAGGTTGGTGGGATAACTACTTGACAGATGAACAAAAAACACAAATTTGAACTGTTTATAAGATAGATGACTTTGGCCAACATATGGATAATGATCAAGGATATCTTATCCAAGATGCGATTAATACTCTTATTTATTCCATTTCACAACACTTTATAGGAGATCCTTTACATATTAGGGATAGAAACCAAGACCTTCTTTCCAATATACGTTGCAAATCATTAGGAAGATTTAGAGAATACAAAAAGCTTATCTTTCAAAGGATTCTTATTAGACCCGACTGCAATCAACCTTTTTGGAAAGAAAAATTCTTAGCCGGCTTACCTCAGATTATACATGACCAAGTTAGAGATAAAATTAGGGATATTATAGTGGCCAAATTCCTTATGATCTCATTTCTTATGGAGAAATAGTCTCTTACATTTATAGGCAAGGAACACAAATGTGTAATACAATCAAATTACAAAGACAGCTCAAGGAAGAACAATCTCTCACCAATAAAAGTCTAGGAGATTTTTGTGCTCGATACGACCCCTCTTATAATGAAAAAAAAAAAAAAAAAACCAAAATGTAAGTGAACTTGTCCTTTTGAGAAAGAAACAAAGAAAGATCACAACAAACCTCAACCTTGAAGGAATAAACAAAGACACGAGAATAACCAAAATAGACCTCATACGATAGGAAATTTTTTAAAGACATTAAATGTTACTCTTGTGGTAGAAAATGTCATATTTCAAAATAATGTAGGATTAATAAGAAACTTAATGAACTTTCTCTAGATGACAATACTCTTAATCAGTTAAACAACATCTTCATAGAAAATGATAATACTTCTTCGATGAACTTCTTGAGGAAGATGGTTTGCATATTAATGAAATAGAATCCTCTTGATTCTGATTATGAAGATGCCTCTCAAGAAAAATCCATTCCTAAAATAAACATGTTAACAAAATAAGAAGAATTTCTCATAGGCATTACTGATAAAATCACTGACCCAAAAGCCAAAAAAGAATACCTAGATAGACTACATTATTCTATGAATATTACCTCCAAACCCAATACTCCCTACCATTTAAAAGACATTTTGAATAGAAATAAAAAACTTCAGTCTAGACCCATAAATATTAATGGCCTCCAAAATGAAATAAAACAACAAAAATTAGAAATAAAAACCTTAAAAGCAACACAGTTAGAAATGAAACAAGAAATTGCTGATATAAAATGTCTTGTCATAAAAGGAAAGACAAAATTAGAAGACCAAAACAAAATCGCCAATACTATTGACACTTCAAACCTAGCCTTTCTTATGTTATAAACAGAAATAACATCTATAAAATGGATAATAAATATTATGATAAAAATCAACAATGAGTTTATTATTGAAACAACAGCACTCTTTGATAGATGAACTGATCTCAATTGTATCAAAGAAGACTTTGTTCCAACAAGATACTTTGATAAAAACATCCGAGTCCTGAAAATCAGCCTCATGAAACAAACTAAATATACAATACAAATTACCATAAGCCTTAATAATAAAAGATCAAATGTCTTACAGCACATCTTTTTGTTTAGTCAAAAATATGAGACAACAAGTAATTATTGGAACACATTTCATACAATTAATCCAACCTTTCACAGTTACTAATGAAGGTATTGAAACTCATGCTCTAAACAGAAAAATCACATATAATTTCATAACAAAACCACAGAAGAGAAGCCTAAATATTTTACAAGAACATTATATTTCAGAAATAAATTGCCTTATAAAAAAACAAAGAAAACCAGCTTGAATTCTTAAAAGAAGATTTAGAATTTAAAAGGATAGAAGAAAATCTTATAAAACAAAACATCATAGAAAATATAGCTTCCCTACAAAAACACATAAAGAAGATTATATGCTCTACTCTACCCAATGCCTTTTGGGAAAGAAAGAAGCATATCGTTGATTTACCTTATGAACAAGATTATTCTGAAAACAAAATACCTACCAAAGCTCACCCAACACAAATGAATCAAGAAGTCTTGAAATTCTGTTAAGTAGAAATACAAGATCTCTTGAATAAAAAACTCATAAGAAAAAGCCAATCACCATGGAGCTGCTCTGCTTTCTATGTCAATAAAAATGCTGAACTTAGAAAAAGGAGTTCCCAAATTAGTTATTAATTATACACCTCTAAACACAGCTCTTAGATGGATAAGATATCCAATTCCTAATAAGAAATATTTACTAAATAGGTTATGTAGATCAAAAATATTTTCAAAATTCGACATGAAGTTAGGATTATGGCAAATACAAATTAGTAAAAATGATAAATACAAAACAGCCTTTACAGTCCATTTTGGCCAATATAAATGGAATGTTATGCCATTCAGCCTAAAAAAATGTCCCTTTAGAATTCCAAAGAATTATGAACGAAATTTTCAATTCATATTCTAAATACATCGTTGTTTATATAGATGATGTCATTGTTTTCTCTTCCAATATAGAACAACATTTCAAACATCTTTCTACTTTCATAAAGATAATTATGCAAAATGGTTTAGTAATTTCTCCTACTAAAATTGCACTATTCCAGACTAGGATTAGATTCCTAGGTCATTATATCCATCTAAGTACTATAACTCCCATAGAAATGTCAATCTCTTTTACTGACAAATTTCCATATGAGATTAAAAGCAAAACTTAACTACAAAGGTTTTTAGGGAACCTCAATTACATTATAGATTTCTTCCCCAATATTAATATTCTTTGCAAACCTTTACACCAAAGGTTACGCAAGGATCCTCCGCCATGGACCTCTGTCCATACAGACATAATCAAACAAATAAAAATTTATGTGAAAGATATATCATGCTTACATCTTGCTGATCCTTCTACTTTCAAAATAGTTGAGATCGATGCTTCAGAATTAGGATATGGTGGCATTCTTAAACAAGTTAATAACAACAAAGAACAATTTGTTTAGTTTATATCAAAACATTGGAATTCCACTCAGCAAAATTATTCGACAATCAAGAAGGAAATATTTGCTATAGTTTTACCTATATCAAAATTCCAAGGAGATTTATTGAATAAAAAATTTCTCTTAAAAATTGATTGCAAATCAGCTAAAGACATTTTATAAAATGATGTATTAAACATTGCATCAAAACAGATTTTTGCTAGATGGCAAGCTATGCTTTTAGTATTTGATTTTAACATTGAATTAATATATGGTTCTTCAAATTCATTATCTGATTTTCTCACAAGAAAATTTTTACGGGGTACCGTTATGCCAAGATCCAAAAAAAGACAAAAAGACAAAAGCAAAGCCATTGTCAAAACCTCCTCCAATACACCACCAAAGCCAACAGGCTTGATACCTATCAAGACATGGCTCCAAATGACATAAAATAATCAGTCATTTTTACAACAACACCCAATACTAAATACACCTTCAAAAGAAGAACCTCCACGTGAACCTATACACGCCTTTAACCAGCTAGCCACCTTACTACCTCCAAAAACACTACTATTACTAGCCCAATCTTTACAAAAAAAAAAAAAAAACAGTAAAAAAAGAGCCATCTAGTGCCATCGAGGTAAGCAATAATCCTTCCCCACTTGTTATACAAAAATAAGTGGAATACAAAAAGATTTCGAATAAGGTGGTTATTAAGCCACGAGGCAAAAATCAAAAATCAAAATTTTTCCCCAAAACATCTTTTCAAAAAATACTGATTGTAGAAGATGGATTTTATGATGAAAATCCAAACCAATTCGCAAAAAACATCTTCCCAAACAACTGGTTCTTCAAACCACACAATGCAAACAAAACCATTGCTTATTATGAGCAAATCTTAGTGGAGACAAAATCAGCAAGGTTTACTCACTTTGCTGACAAAATCAATACATAAAACATCCTATACTTCGTTTTACCCAAAAAAGAAGAAGAAAACATTCTATACTCCACTATATCCATTAATAAAGTCTTACACCCTCACATTGGAGAAATTCACCTCATACGTCCAGGAAATTCCAAATTAGACACCCAAATTCTACCATACTCCACCTCGTATACCTACGGGACTACCAACAAGCCTGGTGGAATGTCTTCTATAGACAAAATACAAATTTCCAACATACTTGGCTAGTATTCTTCAAAGACAACTTTCCAAGACAAAGCTTATCAAATTAGTTTAGCTCCTAGTGGGATTTCTTTGGTCCTTTGGACATTATACTACACCCCCCAGTTAATCAAGGATACCAAACATTTCGTAAACACTATGTACCAAATCAACATGATTCAAGATTCCCATGCCTTATGCATTTTTTCATAATATTCAAAATCTCATGGGTAACAGCTTGGAAGTTTGGATACAATACATCTACCAATTTAATACTCGTACTCATCCGACAATACAAGACAAAATGGTTGGACGAATTCAACCGACATGAACAAGGATCTAAGACTGTTGTTAAGACATGGCTAAATAGCCAGAAAAATCAAATAACTACAGTCCCATCAAATACATCCTTTCTACAAGAAAATACATTGCAAGTGCAGCACTGGCTGCAGTCCAGAGCAAGGAGGAATACTACAACATCCTCAAAACAATGCTCTCCAAAGTGGAGGGATCACAATGTGGATCCTTCAAATCTCAAGACAATACAGACGGATCCTTATAGTCACATCACAGTGGAAACACCAATGAAGACAACTTCTACGAGATCAACCTAGATAGAGATTAAAATCAATACATCACATGCCGACACTATTACAACGGTGCAAAGGCTATACACTGTAGCAAAATGGGCTTCGACTGTTCACTCAGTATTGTTCTCTCAATACTATTCACCCAGTAGTGTTCACTTTATACTATTCAACACTGTAGCACTTTCATTGTAGCACTACCTATAAATACACTCTTACAACACCAAAGAAGGGGACTTGAAATTTTCCAGATTTCTCTATTATTCCTTATCTCTCCCACTTGTAAACCCTAATCTATTCCATCTCCAAGCTCTCTTACCTTGTATCCTTTGGTTTCAAAGTAAGTTTTTCAAATACATTTACCATATTTCATACACAGTTACAAACTTACATGATAGTTGGTTAACCATTTCTTGTAATACAAACATCAATACTCCTTGGAGTGCGGATTACCGACTTAATGGATGACTTGATGCTTTAGTTTCTGTATCTTTCAATACATGTAATTTTCAGTTTATATAATACAAATTCAGACCACCTTCATGGTTGGTTTTTGTTTATGCATACTCTTACTTTATATTATATACATTGCCTTTGCTCTTTATATTATTTTTAATTCTCGCAATTTTATATAGTTTATACTTCATACTTTGTTCTTATACATCATTTCCTTTTAGATATATCCTTCCCTACTTTCATATAGATCTGAACACCTTTTATACTTCCTTGTTCTCTCATATAGTACTTCGATCCTAACCCCTTTATGGTATATATATAAGAATTTCCATCATTCGCATTGTATGTTTAACTCATGAAATGTTGCACATGGGGACAGTGGACATTGAAGAGATACTTCATGAGATGGAAGCATCTTTAACTACACAATTGGTGGTGACTTATGCAAGTGGCTCAGATACACTAAGATTGTGAATCATAGTTATTGGATTTTCTTTCCATATACATGTTCAATCCCCATCTATCTCATTGATTCAATCTTGTAACCATAAGCATTCAAACTGAGCTTCGTCACAGAACATTTTCATGGCATTTTTTTTTATCGAGAATGGATGTGTTCTTTGAGCCCTAGGAAGGAAGTCCTTTGTGCATTCAAATTGGTTTCCATGATACAATCCTGGAGATCAAAGAGAATATCCAAAAACACCAAGGACCCATCCATAGACAAACTCTAGTCTTCAATAGGGAGGCCCTTGATGACGAGCTCAATGCCTAGGGCTGCAACATCATCAATCGCTAGGGCACTTGGCTCATTGTCACACCAGAGCCACCACCATCCACTAAGATTGAATTATGCATCGGAACACCGCCATCCCAAATGCGGCTCCCCATAGAAGTTGAAGTGAACGACCCTAGGAAATGCCTAAGAGAGGTTGTCAAGTCCCCGGAAGATGTCCCTTTTGAGCGAGTGAAGTTGTATGCAAATGGAACAAGAGAATTACCAAAAAGTCATAAACCTATTACAATTGTGCTAATTCAATCCTAATTTTTTCGTTAATTTAGTCCTAATCTTTTTACAATTGTGTTAGTTTAGTCCATCTGGCCAAAATTGGCCGGCTGGCACCGACGTGGACGCCGACCATCAAGCGAAAGTTGACATGGCAATTTTTAAAAAAAAAATTTCGAATTTTTAAAAAAAATTTCGAATTTTTAAAATTTTTTGAATTTTTGAATTTTTTTCTTTTTTTTTTCCACCTTCTCCCGCTAGTCGGCGTCGGTTAGAGGCAAGGACCGGTGAGGTCGGTCTCGCCAACCAATGGCGAGGCTCGTCCCACCAACCATTGGCAAATGCGAGCCTTGCTTAGTGACGGCAAGCTACCGTTGCCAAATCTGGCGAGGCTCGGCCTCACCCAGCCATGGTGAGTTCGAGCCTCACTAGCCAATGATGAGGCCACTATCGCCAGATTTGGCAAGGCTCGGCCTCGCCCGGCATGGCGAGGTCGAGCCTCGTTGTGCTTGGGTGAGAAGCCTCGCCGACCACTAGTGAGGTTGACCCTCGCAAGATCGGGCAATGCCTCGCCCAACAACGGCGAGGTCGGCCTCGTCGGCCCTTGCCTTTGGCCCCCGCTAGCTGGCAAGAGGAAGGAGAAGGTGGAAAAAGAAGAAAAAAAAAATTCAAAATATTCAAAAATGTTTTAAAATTGTCATAAAATAAAATAAAAAATAAAAAATTGCCATGTTAGCTTTCGCCGGATGACTAACATCCACGCTAGTGCCGGCCGGCCAATTTTGGCCAGATGGACTAAATTGGCACAATTGTAAAAGGTTTAAGACTAAATTGGCAAAAAGAAAAAAAGTTCGGGACTGAATTGACACACTTGCAATAGGTTTAAGATTGGTATCTCCCCAAATGGAACCGTACTTGAAGATGGTTGCAGATATGCAACCACGAGCTTCAAGATAATTCCAATGTCGACGTGCACATCAAGCCTCTAAAGTTCACGGTGATGGTGTTGCCGTGGAAAGCCAATCTCAAAGTTGCGGTGGAAGTGAAATAGTCAGATAAAGTGAAGGTCCTAAGGAAAGAGCTTGAGAAGCTGCAGCCGATCCTAAAGTTCGATCTTCTTTTGGAGGGTTATTTTTCATCCATAACCAGAGTGGGATGGATGAAGATAAGTCATTCAAATGGCATGGCGTCGAGATAGGTGATGCTATAGAGATTTTCAAGGGAACAATTTCACAATGAGACCTAGTTTTTGCATCCAATTAGCAATTTCATTGAGAGATCTAGAGCAAGATGACAATAAAGTGGTTAGCGTGAGTATAGGTTGCAAGTCCAGGGACAAATACAATCCCTTTTTACCTTTTATATTTGTTATCAGGTTTTCTAGGTTCCATTTTTCTTTCTTTCTATCTTTATCGTCATTATTACTCTCCTCTTATATAAGTGTTGTTAGGAACACTGTTCAATCTTGGCGTGTTTATATTCTCATCTCATTTCAATTCCATCTACAAAATGGGGAATCACATCTGAAGGTCAAGCCAATTAATTTGCATTGAGAAATGGTGGAATCAAATAGTTTCTGAACATGGATTGCTTAGTTTGCACACACGTTGCCTCCTTAAGCATGCTCCGATCGACAAGTTTTAAGTTTATCTTTCACTTGTTCTCCTCAGCTTCTAAATCCTTCTGGCCAAATTCTTGCACCAGCCAAAGAAGCATAAGTTGTAAAATTCACCCAAATGCAACATCTACTCTGTGATTGGCATCTTGCGAAAAAGCTCTAAAGGAAAAAAGATAATTGGCATCTCGTATGTTATCTTCTCTGTAAAATTGGACAATCGTGTCCAAGGCAGTACTTCTTTCTTGCAGAAGATGATCAATACAATCTGAATCAATATGATCCCAAGAGTTGATCGACTACGTTCTTTCCTTCTGCAAAATCTGGTCAGTGCTACAACGACCCTATATGCTCATCCATGACGATCTATCATAGAAAGTAAGCCATACCAAATTAAATGGCTAGGATTCAATTTAATAGAGATTGATTTAGATCAAGGGGAATTATTGTTTAACATAACTGTTCTCGATTTTACTCATTGCAAGAATGCTATAAGTACTGTGAAAGTTTGTTACATAATCTTGACTACAAGGACCACCTTCCACATCAATATCTTTGATATTTCAAAGGGATTCCAATCATGTGTATATTGTCATCACTTTGGAATAAACTCAAGGTAAATCCATTCCTAGAATTGTATTACAAGACCAAAAATTAGATGTCTCTGTGGAATACATATGATGCGACAGTAGAAATACATTTAATGCATAGTAAGAGCTACAAGTGATGTAACCAAAGACATTGCATAGTTAACTAGCGCGAGATCCACATGAATCATACATAGCCATCAATTTACTATGGTAATCACCGGTCATTTGTAGCAGATGCTATCAAACACTGGACTAGTTCAAAAGCTATGCCTTCTCTCTAGTGCATTACGTGGCTTAGTAGGAGGACCTCTCTTGATCCCTGCATGACAGAGCAAAGCCACAAGTGAGTCACAAACACAAACTTGCCTCCTATGGTCAAATGCTTCGCATGCACTTTCGCATTGTTTGAAGGTGCCACATATAACACCATTTCTGCCCAAAAGCTAGCCAGAATCCTCCAAATCATGTCCTTGTGTTTTATATCATTAGTGAGCTGATTCCTGAGCCGAGCACCCTAGTTGATAATAATTTCTCCACATACAAAAAGACCATTGTTGTTCTCCTTCATCTTCTTAACCTGATTCTTCATTCTCTTGCACTTTCAAAGGAAGTCCCCCGCTTTGATGATCACCTGATCAAACAAGTACTCCGCAACGTAAGCATGATTCGGCAATAGCCATGGAGCGAAAGCAACCAAGTAAGGTAGATACTTGGAGAAGCTAGTTGCCACTAGAAAAATCCTCCTTGTTGCAGGTGCGTTTGATCTTTCCAGCGGTAGCTAGTGCTCACATAAGCTAATGGCGATGTGCCACACTATTATGACCTGAGTCTTTATCTCAAGCTGACATGTCCACAATAGCTTCTTGGACTCATTAATTGCTCTTATTGAGTCCTATCCATTCTCCATTTTAGTACTGTAATTTGACTTTAGAGCATGAAACACCGCTTGCTTGACTTCTTCAGGCAATTTGATGGGCGCGCTTTGTCTCTGGCCATCCCTAATTTGATCAACGTAGACTGCCATCATTTTGCTGTTCAAGAACTTGCAAGGCTTATAAGAGTATGACTCGAGGGAATGAGTATTGATGAAGCTTTTGCTTCAAAGGCTTCATCAACTTGACCCGACATATTGCTCTAATTATCCTCTCAATCTACACATTTCTTGCCATGACTTCTTTTGCACATACTTACATATCCATATCACTAACCCATTCCGAGAAACCTACGAAGAAGAACTGCATAATCTCCACCATGATGAACGAGATTATCATCATGCTGATCACGACTACTTCAGGCTCAACCCATTCGGCATAGTGCATAGTTGATAGTTATTTTCATGTCTCTTGTAATTCTTCAACATTGATGCCGTAGACCAAATGCCAATAGTGACAAAAATAAACTCCAGCAATTTGAAGTGCAATCAGCCAGGCTGGAGTATGATACTGTACTTGATGTAGAAGAAATCAAAAAGGAATGTGAGCTCATCCTCGACAACTCAAAATGCTCGCTTTTACCCATCTTCTTTCGAAATTACCCATCATTTTGCTAACATGGCTGGATAATTAATATAAACTTAAAACCAAATTATTAAAAAAGGGCAGAATATGAAGATTGTAGAATGCGAGGGCTTAGTCTTCGCCGCCGCCTCTCCACCACGGTTGAGAAGGGTCGGCGACAGTGGAGGAAGGGTTGGCCGTGGTCATCAAGTAATAGTCACGAGCCGACAAACCTAGCTGACTAGTGGCAAGGGCCTATGAGCGCTTGCCTAGATTTAGGCGAGGGTTACAACCCTCTAGAACAATGGGCGGCAGCCCTTGGCCTAGCTAGGCAAAGGCCAAGGGTCCTCCCTCCACCGTGGCCGGTCCTTCCCGGCCACGGCGGGAGGCGACAGTGACAAGGGCTTAGCCCTGGTCATTCTGCAATCAAAATTGTTTCTTTTTTAATTAAATAATTTGGTTTTAAATTTAATTTAATTAATATTTATATTAAAATTCAAATACGAGACAAAATAACGTCGTTTTGACATTTCTTTACTGAGTCAATTCTTCGACAAGCTACGTAGGCGAGTAATATTAATAAAAAATTGGCATGTAAGATTTTCGACGGGATTTTCTGAACTTGATACTTAAGTGTCCCATTTTAAAAAAAAAAATGACATTTAAGTGTACTTTTCGTAACTTTTAATACTTAAGTATCCCCTATGCCAAGTTTTGGTACTCTAGATGTTCTTTTGCCCCATCCTAGGTTGGGCTAGGATTGCTGATTGTAATCCTACTTTGCTTAAAGTTACGTGATTATAATGTGCCTCATTTGCCTTTAGTTTTCCTCTACCTCGTAACTTAAATTTTTCATTGAATTTCACTAACGTGTAAAATGAAATCAATTGACCTGAGTATGATAAATGATGCATGCTGAGATAAAGAATCCATAAGTAATATGAGTCAAATGTAATCAGGATTGACAAGAGGAGATCCTCCACCCTCATTTGTGATCTTATTCAGTGCGTCAGTAAGCCCAACTCTATGTCCAATTGAAGGGGATTAGTTTTGAAATCTATCACTCAACGCATCAATAATTGAGATTCATTAAAACACCACGCCAGGTAGAGGTTCATATTGTCATTTGGTGCCTCAATAATCCAGAACATAGATCCACGTGAAAGAGGCTAATTTTAAAATTTATCACTCAATGCATGGTTAAGATTTGTTGTGACATTGTGCATGCTAGAAGACTATGTTGTGTCCCGAAAGTCATAAATATATTGCGCTTTTACCAATCTAATTATAAACCTTTCAAATTTGTGAATTAAGTCTTAAACATTTTCACGTATTGTCTGCTGAGTCCATTCGGAAATTGCTGACGTGGATGTCATTGTCCTACATGGAAAATTTTTATATATTTTTTAAAAATTTCTGATTTTTTTCTCCTTTTTTTTTTTCCTTCCAAGCCCAGTCGGTTGACCCTCACCGGCCACTAGGCAAAGGTTGTTGGCCCTCGCATGTTGTTAGCTAGGCCTCAATTGTGACTAGCAAGGATTGGCTGGTGACCATTACCGAACTTAGTAGAAATAAAAGGAAAAGAAAGAAAAAAAAAAAAAGGAAAATGAAAAAGAAAAACACTAATAAAAAAATTGCTTTTAATAAAAATTTGTGCATGTTAGTGCCGACCATCGGCACTATTGGTGTCCACATTTAAAATTAGTTGGATAGACTCAAATGGCAGAACAAAAAAAGATTTAGGACTGAATTAGCAAATTGAAAGATTTAAGACTAAATTAGTAAAAGTGTAATAAATTTATAACTTTCTAAACAATTTTCCTGATGTCTAATCATGCTCTATCCTATGGTGTCACGTACTTTATAATACATACTATTATAATTTCTGTTGTGTTTTTTTACAACTAATCAAGATTTTTCTTTTTTTTTTTTTCACATGAGAAGAAGATCCATATTAAATCATAGTTTAGGGAAAAAAAAATCGAACAGTTAAAGATATACCTTCTCAATGGTGATTAATTCATCTACGTCATCCAATGGGGTCCGATGGTCCCGTGCCAGCGCAGCCTCCTTTGCCTAGACACCTCTTGATAAATAGCTTAGCGTGAACGATGTTATACACCCATCTCTCCTCTTCACTCCTCACCAAGTACGTGTACCCTCTCATGCGAACCGGATCGACTTCACCAGGTGCAACGCTAATCAGCAATCACTTTGTATTCCTCTCCAAAGATTGCCGGCTCGCCGCCATCAAGGCCCGAGCCCTATCCTCGGACTTCAAGGACAAGAACAGGAGGTACCCGGTCGCAACCCCCCTGTTGGAGCTGTCTCGGAAGTGCCACTTTACCAAAAAGAGCAACCAAGTCAAATTGATTGAGACATGCCAATTGTAGCTCTTCCACTTCTCGTTGTCCTCGAGACTGAATGCAGAGATAGAATCGGTGCTCCCGAGGACGATCACCCGAATGACGCCACTGCTGCCGCTGTATCATTGGCCATTGCCGACGGCCATTCTACTGTCATCAACGCAATGCTCTACAACCGTGACGTTTAGGAGGAGGACGGAACAAGACTCGTACAAAGAAAACATTAAGTAGAGCTCGTTCACTCTCCATTGAACGCCATCCCATCACCACCGAGACCAACAAGCACAATAATAGAACAGGCGTCGTCCTCACAAACATGCCTCGAGTCATTTCATCGAACACGTTACGATCGTCTGCGGTCCAAATCATTGGTTCAACTTTGAACATAGCAGGATTCTAGGCTGACACGAGTAGAGTTCTCACCTTTATACAGATAGACTTCTGACTCCGGCGAGTGAGAAAACGCGGAGCGCAGATATTCAGGAAATAACACGAACAAAGATAGATCATCCTTGGCCCACTTTGCCTTTGGCGCCTTATGCTATCTCATCGGAAAGTAAGAAATAACATTATCTTCCGCAATGAAAGATTATACCTCCCGGCTTTAAAGGACCTCCTTCGTAAAGCTGTCAATGATAAGGATTTATCATTTCCCAAGGTCCTGGACAACCCCGTAATAGAAGGCTTCAACTTAGTTGGGGCATCCCCCTACCATCTTTGATTGATTTTGCTTATTGGCGCCCGTTGCGGCCTGGTTTCCCTTCTTAGTGCCTCTCCTCTTGTTCTCCTCTTTATTTCCTTTCCTTGTGCGGGCCACTGTGTTGTGTGCTCTTCGCCCTTGGCCGCTGTTTGGCCATCTTTGCTGCTGTTTTTATCTGTATTGTATCTCTCTTGCAGCTCTCCCCCCCTTCCTTCTTTCCTTTCCCTTGGCCCCGGCCCCCTCCCTCTCATTTGGATTTGTTGTCCTTCGAGTGTGAGTTGGTGCCGGGTCCCCTCCCTTTGCTGTACTTCTGTATAGCTTTTTGTGCAAAAGTCTATATACCTATTACCTTTTACCAAAAAAAAAAAAAAAAAGATAGATCATCTTGCGAAAACAGCTGGTGGTAACCTTTCAGGTCTTGAGACAATGGCGTCTCTCCTTTATTCTCTCTGTCACTCTCATAGATTTTCCCTCTTCAGCCCCCAAGCCTTCCCTCGCAAACGAGCGCTCTGCTCTTTTTTCCTTGGCCTCGCCTCTCTCTTCAATGAGCATATACTCTCTTCTTCTTCTTCTTCTTCTTCTTCTTCTTCTTCTTCTTCTTCTTCTTCTTCTTCCTCTTCTTCTTCTTCTTCTTCTTCTTTCTTTCTTTTTCATGAGAGTAAAGACGCGGGGATGCTTCTTCTTCTTCTTCTTCTTCTTTCTTTCTTTTTCATGAGAGTAAAGACGCGGGGATGGGTCGTCGGACGTCAGTGCCGGGTGAAGTCCTAGAGCTTGCGGAGTCGCCGCCGACGTCGGGGAAGAGGACGAGCAGTCGAGTGGGCTAATAGATCCTATTAGAAAAAACGGCCGAAATAGGCTTGGGGATTGAAGGCCGGACAGGGCTTTTTATTTTTCTTCTGATTTGTTTGTTATTATTGCTGCTATGTATATATATATTTTTAAATTGTTTATTTTTCACTTTTTTATTTTTAAATTTTGAAAAAAAATGGACACTTGAATAGTTGACAAATATTCCAATGTCAACAATCCTTAGAGAAGAATGACTACGTTCCTTCCTTCTACAAATAATATGGTCGTAGTGCTATGGCAACTCTATATACTCATCCATGATGATTTATCCTAGAAAGCAAGCCATAACAAATCAAGTGGCCTGAGAACCAGCTTAAATAGAGATCAATCCAGATCATATTTATTCTCGATCTTACTCATAGCAAAATGCTATTAGCATTGTGAAACTTTATTACATAATCTTATATACAAGAACCATCTTCGGCAAAAAAAATTCATGGATATTTCAAGGAATTACAACATGTGTATTTGCAATCACTTTGGAATAACCTCTATGTGAATCCATCCCTTAGATTATTATTATTAAACTAGAAACAAGATGTGTCTGTAAAATACATATGATGCGGCTGTTCAATAGTAGGAGGATTACATTTAATGCTAGTGAGAGTTGCAAAAGATGCAACCAAAATAAATAGCACAAAGGTCCACATGAATCATACAAAAGCAATCATTTATTATGGCAATCACCAATAACCTGCAACTGATGCTATCAAACACCGGATTAGTTTAAAAGGTGTCGCTTTCGTCTAGTGCATTACTTGGCTTAGTACTTAGTAGCAAGATCTCTCTTAATCCCTGCGTGAGAGGAAAGCCCATAAGTGAGTTACAAACTCGCTTCCTTTAGCCAAATGCACCAAATGTGCTTTTGCATCATCTGAAGGCACCACATACAACACCAGTTCCATCCAAAAGTCGACCGTAACCTTCTAAATCCTTTCCTTCTTGTGTATATCATTTACTAGCTGATTTCCAAGCCGAGCACCCTATTTGATAACAGTTTTTTCATTTGATGAACCACTACTATCCACCATTCTCTTCCTCCTCCCAAGGAAGCTCCTAGCTTCGATGATCACCTAACTGAACTCATACTCTGCAAATAAAGAGCAATCGGGTAGTAGCGATGGAGCAAAATCAATCAAATAAGCCAGATACTTGGACAAGCTATTCGCCATCGAAAAATTCCTTGGTTCAAATGAGTCTAAACTTACTGACAAGTCTGGTTTTATTGGCATTTTGTGTTCATAGAAGCTAACCGCAATGTGCCACACCAGTATGACCTAACTATCTGACTCAAGCTAACACGTCCACAATAGCTCCTCAGACACATTGTTCCATTTAAGCGAGGCCTGTCCAGTCTGCAATTTAGTATTGTAATTCGATTTCAGAGCATGAAACACTGCTTTCTTCGCTTCTTCATGCAATTGGATCGGCTTGCTTTGTCTTTGGCCATCCCCAATTTGATTAATGTAGGCTGCCATAATCGCGTTGTTCAATAACCTGGAAGGTTTATAGAAGCATGTCTCGAGGAATGAGTACTAAGGAAGCTTTCTCTCCCAAGGCTTCAGCAAATGGATCCCACATATTGCCCCGATCATCCTCTCAATCCACACATTCTCGTGCCATGTCTTCTTCCACACATCCTTGTAGATCCATACCGCTTTAGCCCATTTCGAAAAATCCATGAATAAGAACTGCATGATCTCTATGATGATGAACAGGATTATGATCACGTTGGTCACGAGTACATCAACACTCAACCCATTTGGCATTGTGGCGAGTCGACAATTACTATTATGTCTCTTGTAATGCTTCAAGAGGATTGTTGTAGCCCAAATGCCCATGACGATGTGTATAAACTCCATCAATTTGATCAGCACCAACCAAGTTGGAAATATGATACTATACTTGGTGTAGAAAAAATTGAAAAGGTATGTGAGCTCAACCTCGACAATTCGAAATATTCGTCTGTAACTATCTTCTTTCAAGAGCAATCCATAGAGAATCAAGTGTCGTGTCATACACCTAAAACAAACGCCATTCTGGCAGATACAACACATATGTGCGCGCACTTCGCCAATAAGGAATGGATTCTCGGGCTGGGCGTCCATACATGGCCGAGTCGTTGACTATTAAATGTGAAAAGCCAAAGCCATGAGTGTTGATTATATTAACTACAGAAGCTTTGGTGGTCGTCCATGTACGAAATCCTCCGATGATGGATGCTCCACAAAAATTTAACTTGAAAGGAACCCTTGGCTCAAAGGCTCTCTGCTGCGAAGCAGAGCAAAACCGAGCTCGTCCGTTACTCCGATAAGGCTGACGACGACAAGGAATTGCAGCGAAAGCCCCCTATCTCGCTGCCGTCCCCCCCTCAATAATATAGGGATCTTGTAATTCCCCTCCTTTTTCTTTTTTTTCTTTCTTTATATTGTCTACCTTTTTTTTTTATCTTCTCCTTCAGCCGCCAGCCACTTCAAAATAGACAAACCATTTTTCCTCTTGTCTAGGGTTTAGTGCGATCGCGCCAATTGGCCTGCGATCATGGGGAAGAGTGAGTTCCCGGAAATAAATCGCAAGGTGTTAAGTGTCATGCTTTAAATGATTGACTTGTCTGAAGGCTCCACGGATTGAAATTTCTTCAATCGGACCCGACGTCTCTAAATTTCACTGTCCCCAAATCAAAATGTCTAAAGCAAGACTAAAAACTAAAAGAATTCTACTTTAACTCTTTCGGTCAAAGGTTAAATTCTTTGTTTTGACAAAAAAAGTTTAACATGCGGCCATTTTTATGAAAATTTGAAATCTGAAGGCCTAATTCTGCATGCCTACGCTAAGTAAACAAATATATGCATATCAGATACTGAGAAAACTAATATGATTTTTTGGTCACGAAGCGAGTTTCATGATGATCTCGAATCTCGAATTTTTCTAGCTTTAATTATCGGGAAAATTCGGGTGCAATAGTATTTTGTAATCACTTTGGAATAACCTTTAGGCAAATCCATCCTTGAGACTATTATTACTAAACCAAGAACAGGATGTCTCTGATAAATACATATAAGGCAGCTGTTTAGTAGAGGTAGGATTACATTTAATGCATAATGACAATTGCAAGTGATGCAACCAAATAACATTGCACAATTTACTAGCGGGAGATCCACATGAATCACACATAAGCAATCATTTATTATTGCAACACCGGTAACTTGTAATTGATGCTACCAAACACTGGACTAGCTTAGAAGCTTTAGCTTCTCTTTGGTTAATTAAGTGGCTTGGGAGGATGATCTCTCTCAATCCCTGCATGAGAGAGCAAAGCCCACAAGTGAGTTATAAACTCGCCTCCTTTAGTCAAATGCTCCGCATGTGCTTCCGCATTGTCTGAAGGCGCCACATACAACACCAATTCCACCCAGAAGTCAGCAAGAATCTTCCAGATCTTGTCTTCGTTTTCTATATCATTCACCAGCTGATTCCCAAGCCTAGCACCCCGGAGGATGATACTTTCTTTATGCACTGTTTCTTCATGCGTTGAATTGCCACTATCCTTTATCTTATTAATCCGATCCTCCCTTGTCTTGCATCTCTTAAAGAAGATTCCGGCTTCAATGATCGCTTGATCGAACACATACTCAGCAACGTAAGGGTGATCCGGCAATAGTCGAGAAGCAAAAGCTACCAAATAAGCCAGATACTTGGACAAGCTATTTGCCACTAAGAAACTCGTCGACTTACGTGAGCCTGAGCTTTCTTGCATTTGGCGCTCGTAAAAACTAGTGGCAATGTGCCACACCATTATGACCTGAGTCTGTGTCTCAAGTCGACATGCCCACGACAGCTGCTCAAACACATCGTTCTCTTCCAGCGAGGCTTCTCCATTCTTCAATTTAGTATCCTTAATTGACTTCAGAGCATCAAGCACTGCTTTCTTCACTTCTTCATGCAATTTGATCGGGCTACTCTGTTTCTGGCCATACCTAGTTTGATCAATGTAAGCAGCCATAATCATGTTGTTCAAAAAGAAAGTAGGTTTATGGAAGTAAGACTCGAGGAATATGTACTGACGAAGCTTTCTCTCCCAAGGCTTGAGCAACCGGACCTCACATAATGCTTTGATGATCCCCTCAATCCACGCTTTCTTTTGCCATGACTCCTTCTTCACATAATGGCAGATTAATCTCACTTTAGTCCACTCTGAGAAACCAATGAAGAAGAACTGCATGAACTCTACAATGATGAACAAGATTATCATCACGCTGGTCACGAGTATGACCACACTCAATCCGTTTGGCAAAGTGGCTAGTCGACAATTACTATTAGGTCTCTTGTAATGCTTCAAGAGTGATGTCGTAGCCCAAATGCCAACGACAACGTTAATTAACTCCACCAATTTGATCATCAACGAGCCCAACTGGAATATAACACCGTACTTCGTGTAGAAAAATCATGAAGGAACGTGAGCTCAACCTCGACGACTCGAAACGCTCGCTTGTAACCATCTTCTTGCAAGAGCAATCCATCACAAATCAACTTCTATGCCTTCTCGTGAGCCTTTTGGGGCAATGAGTAGCCAGCATATCTCAAACGGAGGATCTTGCAGAGTGCAAGAGAGAGGCATGTGTCTTTCAGCATGTGGTGGGGGTCTCCTTTTGAGCTTAGGAGATCACCTTCACATTTCCACACCTAAGAGTTGAGCTTGCATATAAGTTTATAACCAAGTTAAATGTACAAATATGTGGTTATAATTGTCTTACTATGTGTGCCTTCTCCCACCTAATGGTTTAAACCAAGACATACAAATGTCTTATTAGAGTACGAGTCAAGAGTTTAGATCCTAGCACTTCCTTCTTGAACTTATCACTTGTGATGAATTTACTAGCTCACACAAAATAAGAGTTGTGTCTGTTTCACAAATAACTGAGTCGGGTCATACACGTGTAAAAGGTCGGCTTATATGGAAGGGGGAGTAGTAATTGTAATCCCTTGAGGCTTAAGTATGTGATTATAATCCGACCTATATGAATATAATCTCCCTCTATTTAATAGCTTAAAATTTTGCATTAAACTTAGAACATACCGAATGAAATTGAGTCACCGAAGTGTAATGAATAAAGCATGCTGTGACAAGGAAGCCAAAAGTAATATGAGTCAAAATAATCGGAAGTTGACAAAGGAGATTTTCTACTCTTGTTCGTGTTCTTATTCAGTACCTCAATAATCCCAATCATAGATTCACGTGGGAGAGGTTAGTTTTGAAATCTATCACTCAAAGCAACAATAATTGAGTTAGTTGGGATACTTTGTGAGACTGAGGATTTCCATAGAGGATGAATGTTTTATCTTGATTTATGCTGTGGTGTCATGTCATTATGTTGTAATTTTTCGCAACCAATCAAGGTGATTATTTATTTTATTTTTTTGGTGAGAAGAATATACTTACTAAATCAAAGTAAAGAAAAATCTCAAATATCAAATAATTGAGAATGTATCTTTTCAACAGTGATCAACTTGGGTCTATGTCATTGACCTTGTATAGTGTTACTTCTTCGCAATTAATCAAGATGATGTTGCCCCCTTTTTCGTGCTCTTCCAATGTAGTAATCAACATGAGAAGAAAATCCTTATTAAATCAAAGTTCGGAAAAGAAAAATAAACAGACGAGGTATACCTCTTCAATGGTGGTCAATTGGAGACCATCCGACGACACCCGGTAATGCGGTGCCTCCGCGGGGGAAGCCAATCCCTGCACACCTCATCATAGCAAGAGTTTTCTCCATCGCTAAACTCCAAATATTTCCCTCTTCCCCCACACCACATACGTATACCCTGTCATGCGAACCGGATCAACTTCACCAATTGAAGTGCCCCCTTTTTCGTGCTCTTCTATCATATAATCAGCAAGCACTTTTGTATTCCTCTGCAAAGAAGGCCGGCTAGCAGCCATCAAGGCCCGAGCCCTCTCGTCAGACTTCTTGAGCAAGATGAGTGCGAGGAACACGGTGGCGGTAATCGCCGCCTTGGATCTGTTGTGGAAGTACAAGACTATCAACACGATCACCCAAATCAATTTGATCTGAAGCTGCCAGTTGTACCTCCTCCACTGCTCGTTATCATCAAGACTGTATGCAGAGACAGAATCAGCACTCCCGAGGACGAGCATCAGGAACATTGCCCAGATGGGGAATAATTCGTTGCGGAACGGAGCATCGTTCATGAGGCCTAGAGCATAGGTGAGTACGTAGGTTGAGAGAGTGTAGACCAAGAAAATGACAAGCCGGAACTTGCCACTGTTGTAGAAACGTCGCCACGAACCAAAGGCAACAAGGAAAAGGAGCAGGAAGTCGGTGAAGATGACTAGGAGCTCGATTTGCAAGAGCATCCCCGTGGGAGTTTCCAGGGACTTCACATTGCCCATCGTGACATTGCACTTTCTGATTGTCGCTGGCGCCATCACCATGCTTTGGTTCGTTTCCATCAGATTCCTCATGTTTGGTACTGATTAGTTCGCTGGCTATTCAGCTTCTAATTGGAGAAAGAAACGATAGGATTTCTGAGAGAGAGAGAGAGAGGGAGAGAGTTTAGGGACTAAATCTTAGTTCTTTTAGAGTAGGGATGCTTGGGACTAAAATGAGAATGTCAATTTAAAACAAAAAAATTCTGTTAATAATACTGGACATCCGAATTTGTCTCGGATAATCTTCACAATCACAGGAATTAAATTGCTTGATCCATATGTATCAGGTAAGGTCCAATGGCAGACCTCTCTCACAAGGTTACTACATTGGAAGATGCTATGACTTGTATGTATAATGTCCCGTGTCTATATGTACTTTAAATAGCTAAAAGTAGAAGTGTTATCCCAGTCGAGACAAGAAGAAAAATATTTTATTATGGAAATTCTCCCTTTTTTTCTTGACAGTAACCATTTTATGTCTACCTTTTCGTTTGGACAATAGTTTATGGATATCTAGAATTCTTGTCATGACAATGCATCACAAAGAGAATTGTCGTATATCTTGTATAAAATTGCAATGTTCAATTTTTATTTTAAAGAGATCTGCAATATTTCTTTCTCAAGAATGCATATCTAGAATTTCATTGATTTATTTTCAAAAGAGAATATTGACATCATTCCTTCCATATGTTTTAATGAAAATTTCATTGCTAATAGTCGGTTTTTAATATATTTGGAATTTATTGATGCTTCCGGTTAATTGTACTTTCAAATTTTATCACAATTATTATTTTTTTATCTACGTTATTATATCTAAAATTATATATATATATTAAGGTCATAGTAGTGAAATATTGAAAGCCGCATATTATAACGTCTCTATGAGAAAAGAATTTGATAATAAATCAAAAGGAACATGAGATATCATTAGAAGTTACAGTAAGATAGCTTAAAGTATGATGCAGATTATATTTTGAACTTGTTGCTGCTTTAAAAAGAAAAATATTTTAGAATAGCCAAATGGGTTAAACAATGCCAATAGATGATTGAAAATATCTTTAATTGATGAGCTCTATTAGATATTGTCGCGACCTACCCTTTCTGCTTGGAGGAAAAAAGACATATGATTTAGGGGTATTAGCTAAAAGGCGGGCTTATGGCCAATGATTATGCGCAAGCTCTCCCCAGCCCGTATCTCACATGACGATAGAGTGTTCAATCGGCAATATAAGGATTTTCTAATGATGAGCTACCACTAGCCTATTGGGTGAGCTAAAAACCAAGTGAAGCATAAAAGTATATTTTACATCTCACGCAACTAGAGAATTTATGGTCGGGAACTTAATTACACTAATTAATCAATTAATGTCTTTTTGGTATCTAATCTTGTTCATTTCAAAAGATTTTTGTCAGGCAGTCTGGATTGATTTTAAACCCAACCACTAATATATAATGTGATCATATAGATGCGCAATTATTAAAATAATAATCAGAAACCAAATAAGCATCACATAAATTGTATGGAAGAGCAAGAATCTAACGTTACCAAATAAGGAACATGCCATTTCTACCTAAACTAAAGGGAGGCCCTAGTCATCATAAAAAGTGCAATCAAGAGCATTCATCTCTAAGAACGATTGAAACCGTGATAAAGCTCTAAGAGCTTGGTCAATTTTTTATCATGATTTTCGCGAAGGGTTTTGCACATTTTAAGGGACAGCTACCGAAAAGAGTAGTTTAAAGCTTTTTCAAGAAATTCTAATTTTTGAAAAAAAAATTGATTTTTTTTTTTTTTTTTTTGGGTTTGGGATTTTTGGGATTTTCCAAATTTTCTAGATTTTTTTAATGATTTTCTCAATTTTTTTATGATGGAAATGCGGCGAATGACTATATGGCAGATGCGCAAGGTCACCCAACACCACTGGAACATCACAATAGAGTGTCGCCCAAGGGCGACTCGATTTTGGCTAAAGACAAAGGCCCAAAGACTAGATCTTGTTGTGGCATTCTATAGAACAGGTGGAATTGCTAGAGGAACGAGAGATTCCGGTTCGACCGAGATTCAAATCCGGACCGGAACTTTCAACAAGCAAACCAGAACACATAGCAGCTCAACGTTGAACCAGCGGGGCCGGAGCTTGCGTGAGCCAGATGGCCATGAGCTCCAGCCGGCATGCCCAAGACAGGGTCCGAACAGGGCAAATGAAGGGGCTTACCGGTTCAGCCTGAGGACGTCAACCGGAAGAGATCGTCGGACAGGGTTCACGCGCGACCAAGGCTCCCTTGCTTTCTCTCAATCACACTCTCTCTCCCTCCCGGATCTCACTCCGCTCCTCCCTCTCTCTTGATCCCTCTCAGTTGCTTTGAAGAACCCCCGAAAAATCTCCCCCGCTCCCCACGCCCCCACGTCCCCCCGTGCAAACGTTCCTATCTAAACGTTCCTATTTAAGCTCCGACGCCAGCTGTGCCGCCGGCCTGCCCTGTCCGAACGTCTATATTAAAGAATTCATTTTGTTAGTACTAGCAATGTAAATGTTCCTAACGTATATATACGATGCAATTTAATAAAAATTATTTTTTGTTTAGGGATAAAAATTAATCCATAATTTTCTATGTGATTAAGTCATAAATAAATAGGTAAGATTTAGGTGTTAACTAATATACCAAATGTTGATCAATATTGTCTTAATCACTCCATTGAAATTGTTGTATTGTTCCTTTAATGAGTCCAAGCGCATATACATCGATTTGCTTTTTTTCCAAAGAAGTAACGCCCGTCATGCAAATTATGATGTCTTCGGCATCATTGTGCCCATCTAAAAATTATTCATCTCATTTTTCTTAGAACCAATATCTAGGCGCATCATTTTTTTTTTTTTAATATATTTTTTTGAAAACAAAGGTCTGATATCATCAATTCAACCCTTATCTAAGAAATAGAATTACGAGGGTAATCGACAAGTTATGGAAAAGTCAAGGATGGTCACCTTAGAATAAAAATTCAATTTTATATCGGTGGACCGTGAATTTTCGGAAAAGTGGAAACGGACCACGAACGAAGAGCCATGAGGGCCTAAGCTCCTCATGCCCATCATGGACAGCCCAAGTGGGCCATCAAGGCCAACTAAGCTCACACTTGGTCTTTTGGAAGCTCATACATTAATTACCCATGTGCATGAATAGTGTTTTATACTATAGTTTAATTAAATCCCTAAATTACCGCTTCTAGAAGCTTGTTGGCTTAATGAGACAAGGATTGTTGTCTTCCAAGGAGGGGTAGGCACCCATTTGAAGAATGAAAAGAAAGAGACCAACTTAGTTAGCTGCCTTAGTTCATTTCCAAATAGAGAACGTGCTTGAAATCTAGCATTAAATGGAGAGTGGATATGAAGATTTCAAGAGCTCTTGGTGGCTATTCAAAGGACTTGGCCAAGAGTAATTCAAGAAATTTTGTACTAAGCTCATTAAAGCTTTGGGGGGAAACTTGGAAGAAAAGCTAATTCTCTCACTCTATCCCTCATCTCCCTCTCTGTTGGCACTCTCTCCCTCTCTCCCTCACCACTGCCCACTCTCTCTCTCTCAAACACTCTCACGCTGCCTCTCTCGCTCTCGCAGTCTCATGCCACCGTCCACTACTGTGACATGCCGCCACCACCCAAGGCCGAGCCCTCTCTTTGCCATGATGCCATCCACCGCCGTCTCACGCCGCCTCCTTGCCGTGCTGCACACTACCACCATCGTCCATCACTAGTAGGGGTGAGCAGCGGTCTAGGGTTGACCCTAGACCGACCCCTGGACCGGCCCAACCCCGCCGGTCTGGTCCGGTTCCCAAGGGGACCGGGTCGGTCCTCGGTCCTGAAATTCCAGGACCAACACCGTGCGGGTTGGTCCTCGGTCCTAAGAGTTTTGGGTCGGTCCACCCCTGGACCAACCTTATATATTATATTATATTATGTATAATTCTTTTATATATTCAACCCAAGTAAAATGTCTGTTATATTATATTATATTGAAATGTTCTATCAATAATACTAATAGTAATTTCAATTTAAAACTTTTGTTGAGTATTAATTATATGTCGTTTGTTTTATTTTTAGGTGTTTAGAAGTTCAAGTGAATTAACAAGATGTGAAGTTATATATTCATGATTTATATTAAGTATTTTGAACTTTTTATAGTTTAATTGTATTTTACTAATAAATTTCAGCTGCACTTTGCTTTTCAATTTGTGTCAAATGGTAGAAGTTTATGAAGAGTAGAGTAGTATTGTAGTTGCTACGGTGATTTGCTAGTCAAGTGGTATAAAGCTCATTTTTTGGTTAAGTGGACTCTACATGATCAAATGCAGGAAAACGCTTTTGCATATGATATTATGAATATTAAAGATAGATTATTACAAGAACTTTCCATCTTGTCCCATATCTCGATGAGCGGTTAGCAAGTACAAAATTTCTATTGTGTCATCTTAAATTTGCTAAATATGTATTGGTATTTATAATTTAGTTGCATAATGTCGCATTGTCAATGGATGTGTAATTTGAATTTGTAGGTTTGCTTTTTAGGAAATATAAAAAATAAGACGAAAAAAAAAATTATTGATCGGTCCCGGGTTGACCACGGAACCGGACCGAACCCATTGGGTCGGTCCGGTCCTTGGTCCCAGGCTCAATAGGGTCGGTCCTCGGTCCTAAAAATTGAGGACCGACACTTTGACGGGTTGGTCCTAGGGTTAGGGGTGGCCCGGACCAACCCGGACCATGCTCACCCCTAATCACTAGACCCGTTAAATGGGTGGGTCGGGTCGGGTTTGGGTTGGGCCATAAATGGTTCGACCCAAATCGACCCATTTAACCCGTTTATGACCCATTTATGTAATGCAAATTTTTTGACCCATACCCGACCCGACCTATACCCAACCCATACCCGACTCATTTAACGAAACATAAAAAGCTTATATATATTTTTAAAATGGTATTGCTAACATGATTTTATACAATACAAATTTTAAAAATTATTATTTAAAAAAAAATCGAATTTTAATTATTTTTTATTTTTAAAAATTAATTTTTATTAATTTTATTTTTTTAAAAAATTAAAATTTTAATTATTTTTAATTTTCTTTTTCTCTTTTTTTTTTTTTTTTTTCTTCTTCCTCTTCTTTGGTCGGCTGTCGGCCACGGCACGACGGCGACGGCGGCCACGGGCGGGCGGCTCGCTCGCCGGCCGGCCGACATCGGCGAGCGCAAGCTTGCCCCTCGTCGGATCTGGCGAGGTTGGAGCCTCACCCGACGCCGGCGAGTTCAAGTATCGCCCGATCGGCGAGGCTCGGGCCTCGGCGGACGTCGGCGAGGCCTCCGCCTCGCCAGATCGGCGAGCTCGAGGCTCGCCGGGCGTCGGCGAGGCCTCCGCCTTGCCGAGATCCAGCGAGCTCGAGCTCGCCGACGCCGGCGAGCTCGAGGCTCGCCTGGCCGATCGCCGGCCATCACCGTGTCGGTGACCGGAGGAAGAAAAAAAAAAGGAAAGAAAAAGAAAAATAATTATAATTTTAGTTTTTATAAAAATAAAAATTATAAAGTTAAAGAGAAGAAAGAGAGATGATGAGGTTTTGAGTGAAAAATGGGTTAATAAATGGGTCATAAACGGGTCAAAGAGCTGACCCATTTAAAACCCATATATCTTAGTGTTTACCCATTAAAACTTATTATGGGTGCTTTATAAGATAAAGCTTGACCCATTAATGACCCATTTAACTATAAATGGGTTCATAAATGGGTTGCACAACCCATTTAACACCTCTATCCACCACCATGAGCCACCGCGTTGTCGTCGCCATCGCCACTTGCCATCGAAGCTTGAGAGTAGGTCCCATGAGTGACTTCATAAACTTTGATTAGGATGGTAGTTATGCTTGGGATTAGGCTTAGGATTAATCTTAAGGACAATAAATTAAGAGATAGGTGGATTAGGTGATAGCTCATCTTCAAAAGTGATAAGTACTAGTGATAGTTTATCTTCAAAAGTGATAAGTACTAGTGATAGTTTATCTTGAAAGGTGATAAGTGTTAGTGATAGCTTATCTTGAAATGTGATAACTTATCTTGAAATGTGATAGATACTTGTGATAGCTTATCTTGAAAAGTGATAAGTACTTGTGATAATTTATCTTTAAAATTTATAAGTACTCATAATATCTTATTTTGAAAAGTGATAAGTTATGCTGATAAGTAAACCCATGGTGTGATATTGTGAAATTGAGTGGTGATTGTCATGAGAACGAAATTTAGTAACCTTTGTTCTAAAGTATTATTTGAAAAGAAGACTTAGTAAGGCATGATAGGGTTGATTCATGAAGTACCGCTGTGAGATGTCAAGTTTTATATGATTGCATTGATAATAGGGGAATGAGATTATTGTATGATTATTTTGGTAGATAAATAATCAATGGGTGATCACGTGGGATTATATTATGACATTTTTTTGTGTAAAAATTGCTAGTGTATAACGTGTGAGCAAACAATAGTCTTGCATTGGCTCAATTGGAAAATAAAAATTGGCTTGAGTTGTTGGTGTGCTCGTGTGATCACTTAAATGGTTTCGTACTAGTATAACCACAAGGAATGATGCCTGATGGATTTCGGATACTCTGTGGAGGTTCGGATGCTGTTTGCATATGGATTTCAAAACGATGCTCTTAATTGAATGCCGTCTTCGGGTGAGGTCAAGATGTTGCCATGCCCAATGAGGCGGGATGATGCCTAGTTACACCGGAAGACTTGTCAGTCATAGTTGAGAGCAGTCGTAATAATCTAGACTCATGTGAATGCATTATGCTACGAGGTCGCCCTCTTGGTAAATTAAAAAAAAAAAAAAAAATCCGTGTTGCAAACGTGTAATTATTAAACTTCCGATGTACTAAATTGATGTATATGTATATATGTACGAAAGTGTTTGTTGACATGTTTTCTTTGATATCCCTATTGATATGTATGATTGGATGGAGTTGATTCTGCTTCCGCTTGCATTTAATTGGAAGATAAAATGAATGAGTCGACGATGCTTCTTGGAATGTTGCGATTAAATGACCAAAGGAAAGAAGAGATGTCATGCGTCCGAAGGTCAAGACGTGATAATAGGTAACTCTTGCGTCAATCTACTATTCATTTTTTTTTAATCATTTACAAGGTTCACTTAATTGTTAGTATGCGTTTATTAAAGTGTACTTTAGAGTGAGAATTTTCACGAGACTTATTGAAATCCATATTATACAGAAACTCCTTCGAAAGCTTGTTCAAAAACTTACTATGACCCTTAATTCAAAGTTTATTCTCATCAATTATCAAGTGATAGGAATTATCTTCATCAACTATAAAGTGATATAATCAATCTTTGATAATTCAATCATATATGAAAAACTACAAAATTTAAAATAATGGGCCCTTAATTTCGTTTTGCGTGCTTGGTGCTGTGCAATTTTCAAATATAAATATTTAAAGTCATTATAATTATGCATTTAATCATAAGACTCACCGTTAATGATTCATCAGTCATATTTATTTAGGAATTTGGGAAATTGTTTGTTAAAAATTATTTTTATTCCATAAAAATTATGTAATTATGGATTTTTATATTTGACATTTTTTTATTTTTAAATGCTCATTTTTTTTTGGTAAAAACATTTAATTTTTCTAATTATTCTCTAAAAAGTCATATATTCGTCAAATATGGACTGTCATGTTATATGTACTTTTTTTAAGGATCGTCTAATATCATTATTTATGAAAAATATTTTATATTGTGTATCTTTATGTAATCAAACTCTTTCAAAAGATCTAAATTGCAAAACGATAAGAGTGATCCCTGATTTTACATTGAATCATAAGGATAATAACTAATTATGTTTTTGTCATATTTATTCATGAAGACGCTTAAAAAATATACTATAATTTTTTAATGATGTAATTTACAAATACTTATTTTATTGATTTTGTAATATTCATTATCTGTAAGAGATGACTCATAATTCTTCAGCAGTGAACTTTGTTTTATTGATCGTCTAACGTCATTTATTTATTAAATAGTGGCATTTTTATAATATATATATATATATATATATATATATATATATATATATATTGATCCTCTAAATTCATTTAATTATGATATATGCACTATCATATCATGGAGTCCTTTTAAAGTAATTTTTTCTTCAATAAAATATTTGTGTTAATTAGTAATTTAATTATTAATTTTCAATCTTCATTTGTACTTAGAATATGTGTTATCATCTTACTTAGATCATGTTTACATCATTTGTCTGTTAAATATGGACCGTCAAGCCATGTAATATTGTATCCATATTTCAATATCATTTTGTCAAATAGGGCATAATGCTTGGTCAATTGTGTTTTTATACGTTATTTGACTTACTTTGTTCTTATCAATTTTCTAGTGGTATAAATGTTACAAAATAAAGAAGTTTGTTCTCATCAACAACAGAGTAATTGGAATTCTACCTAATGTAGAGTTTTAATCATAAGAGTAGTCAATAGTTACGGACTTACTCATATTTATTTGCTTGTAAAATATGCACGACTATGTAATAAGACCCTCTAAAATTTTATTATTTTCGTTCTATAGACTTTAGTTAATAATAAATTCCTTTTTTTTTTTTATTGATTTGCTATTAGTTGTTTTCTTTTTTTTTCATATTCAATTGTTTGCAAAGCATATAATATTATCTGCTTAAATGATGATGCATAATTCTTTTAATCCTCTAATTCTATTGATTTGTAAAATATAGACTATCATGTCGTAAAAGATACTACCTTGGAAGCATCCTATTTAGCACAAATTTAATTAATATTTATATCATTGATTTGTTAAATATAGGCTAGCACGTCATATAACCTTTTTTTTATTAGCAAATCTTGTTACTTTTAAAATACAACAAAATATAGTGTCATAATGGGTATCCATCGAGCTTATAGCACTCATTCGAACATAATGTAGGTAATTAAATATTTTAACAAATAAATAATTGGTAATGTTACTGACGGTACTCGACATTCGATTGCAGTCTATGAGGATCTACTCACCAGGTAGCTTATTATACAAAGTGTATTTGGCAGAAATCTCCGAGCCATACCTACATTAAAGAGCATTTTATAGGCAATCTCCAACAACAGTTTGATAATCAATTCCACACTTGTTGAGGTTCAATAGCACTTGTATGTTGTCTCGCTATACATTCCTCTACGCAAAGATTCATTTAAAAGCTCCAAACAAAACTCCATGTCATTGTTAGTTTATACATGCTTGTTTGATCATTTTACTAGTCTCATCTTGGTTAAAGCTCTAAGCCACATGATCTTGAATATAGCATCTAACTTATGTTGTGACACAAACATCAAAGTTTTCCTCAAGTAGTCATCCACAACTACAAGTATAAGTCTAGCTCTCTTCCTCGAAGGAAAAAGCTTGCGAACATCAAAGTAAATCAACCTTGCAATCTCCATGGTTCCTCTAACAATTGTACTAAATTGCAAATTCTGCTATTTGCATCAATTATATCACCCATATACATTTAACTCCTTTACCATATTACCAAACATAGATTCCTTATATTTAGAACTTCTAGGCTTTTCCCACACGCACATGCCACAATTATGACTTTCGAATCGATGCATCCAACATTTAGCAATAAACTCTTTCACTTTATCCCCTAAGAGTTCATGCAAATCATTACGCTTGACTCCTTTCATTATTATTAAGGCACCTCGAGTCTGAAGTGAACCAACACCCAACTAAATTTGGCATACTAAAGAAAATTTGTTCTTCTTCAACTGTAGAATGTGTCTCACACCAATCAATATCCTCATCCTAGTGTCACGCAATCTAATTTTGATATTGCCGATAACATCACACTCAGCATTGTTTCCCTACTGCACTTTGATATAGCTAGTATAATTACCTAGAGGGGGGTGAATAGGTATATAGAAGATTTTTCTCGATAATTGCACAATACTAGACAGTTGATAGATTTGCGACAAACAATAATCAAAGTAAGATTGAGAGAAGGAATGAGAGAATTGAACATGCGGTTTATAGTGGTTCGGCTTATTTCAAGCCTACGTCCACTCTTCTGCACTGACGGCCTATTGGCTGGATTCCACTATGAACAAAGAGATGTTACAGCGTTGTTCTTCCTTGATTTCTCGGTGTAGGTGATCTACCACACTCGCTCAAGGTATCACTAAGTATAGACACTCTTTGTGTATACAATCTCGTTCAAAATGTATCGACTAATAATCAAGGAGCTTCAGACTCTGGAATTTCTCTATCGATCATGCACTAAAGCAACTAGAACGTCTTCCTTTTATACTCTTTTATGCCATCATACCCGTTGGCACTTACCAAAGCAATTCCTCCAATCTACCCGTTGGACGGAATCAATCAAGAAGATCATTCGAGCTATTAAAGGAAACGATGATAGCCCATCAATCTGTTCACCCATACAATCGGGATCTTGGTTTCCAAGAATAGAACCTTCCAAGAATATTTCGTCGACCATCGGATCTTCAAACGATATTGATTATGAATAAAAGAATCCGTTATATTTATCCAGCCAAGAGATCTTTTCCAGAGGCTAGGACTAAATCCTTAATCAAATATTTCGGCTCTGGATTGCCTTCGTCACTGGATTAGAAAAACTGTCAATGAGAATAGTCTTGAGTCATGAGTCTTGAATCTTGAGTCTTGAGCGCTGAGTCTGATGATCTAAAAGTCTTCAGACTCCAAACAGAAGGTCTGCAATTATCCAAACTAGACTGATAGAAACGTTTTGTCAGCTTCAAAATATTCTGGAAAGATTTCTCCAACACACTTTACCACTATTCGGGGCATAATAAGTAGTGACCACTTTCGATATGGTATAGCGTGAAAAGATTAATCAAAATCCAACAACATCTGCTAAGTGACGAATCCTTAGTGAAGCTCAAGATAAAATTTGCACTATTTTACTTACGATCCCCTATTGAAACAATATTTAGTACTCTAATTCACTTACCCTTCTTATTTTTCAACTTTAGACAACTCCTTCTAAGATGCTCTCTTTTACCACAATTTCAATAGACAACAATATTAGCTCTAGACTAAGTAGGTTTGTATAGATTCATATTAGTCCGCTAACATATTCTTCTCTACCTTCACCAACTAAAACAATAAACACGGGTTCACTTTATTCTCTTCAATGGTTGTCCTCATTCAGAATCAAATCGTGAACCTCATCAAACATCAAGTTTCTTGACCCAAAGGAATTATTAAAAATAATAACGGTAGTTCTTCAACTCTTAGGCAATGGAAAAATTGAACCAAAGCACATACCTCATTATCCAAGACAGTATCAATCAAATTCAACTAATTGATGATCAAATTAAATTTGGTAATATGCTTAGAAACTATTGCTCCTTCCCATATCTTTAAGTGAAAGAGATGCCACATCAAATAGACTTTATTAACCACAGTCAATTGGAGTGAGTGATGAGGCTTGCAAAAAGCCTCTAGATAACTGTGTCTCCATGGCTTTGGCTCTATAAAACAAAATCATTGCGGAAATGGAACTTTGTGGATGAGGCTTAAAGTGTAGGTTAGTATGTAAGTCGAGAGCGTGTGGGCTGTGAAAATGACCGGACCAATCAGATTGAATCGATGGAATTTATTAAAATTGTGTCTAGAGTTTGAGGCCAACAATACCTGATATAGATTTACGGAGGTCATCTCACTGATTTTGAGGATGCGGCTACACACGTTTTCTTCTTAGAAAGATAAGAGAGTACTTTATGACTAACGCGCAGAGGAGTCCTCAAATTTTTCTTCATGTTCAGGACTTTCGCAAGCTGCCTTCATTTGGAGTCTTGCACGGGCTGTACAAGTTGATTGAGACTTAGCAAGTTTTAACATGCGTTCAAAAGAAACGTGTGCTTTCGAGTTGGTTTTCAAGTTGAATTAGCTCAATAGCCTTGAGGAGAAATGTATGCTTTTGAATGTGCAAGAAGAGAAAGATTAATAGCAGTGTGGTAATGTGTTCATAGCTTATTATACCATTTAGAAACAAGTACTATAGAATAGGAGTGTGCATAGGTCCCGTTCCAACTTGGAAACAAACCGGACTATATCGAACTAGTTGGTTCCGGGTAGTTTCCACTCCCAAATTCCTGATTCCCAATTTTTGGAATAGGGAATAATTGGTCCAATTCCTAACTAGTAGGAACTAGACTGATTAGATCGAATTGATGAAACTTATTAAAATTATATTTTGAGTTTGAGCCTCGCAATACCCTATGTAAATTTACAAACGTCATCTCGCAGATTTTGAGAATTCAGCTGCCCGCGCTTTCATTTAAGACAAGATACCTTTTGACTAACGCGTAACAGAGTTGTCAATTCCCTTGATGTGCAGGAATTTCACAATCCGCACATTTAACGACGAAGACTTTATAGGTTCAGCATTAAGAGTTGCCTTCATTGGGAGTCTTGCACGCGCAGGGAGAACTAATGAGGAGGGGCCACGAGCCGCACAAGTTGGTAGAGATTTCTCTTCGCCATCACTATGGAATAGTGAGAGACTCCTACATATGAGGCAATGGAGAAAACTAGAAGAAACAAAGGAAGAAGGGAGTCCCCATTTTATTAGTATTCTAATGGGAATAATTGTACTAAAAATCTTAAAACTTATTACGAAAGTACAATTAAGTTTTAAATCTTTCAAAAAAGTGCAATTGATTCCTTCTGTTAATATCAACCACCCTTGTCTAGGCTTGCAACCTCCATTGACCCCTCTAGCGATAGGTTGTGGCCACACCCCAATAGCCCTTGCCATTCTCTCTCTCTCTTCTTATTTTTTTTATATAAAATTTTAGCATTTTTTTTAAAATTTAAAGGACAAATAATTAAAAATGCCATGTGAGAGAAAATAATTTTAAAATGCCATGTCAACGTTTTCAATTAATGAAATTCACAGTGTTAACATAAGGACTTGATTGCATTAATTTAATAAGTTTTAGGACTTAATTATACTTTTTAAAATATTTAAAATTTAATTATATTTTTGTGATAAATTTTTGAACTTTCTAATGTACTTATCTCATTTTAATATAAGTGGAGGGGTCCTTTGTTGTTTATTTTCCTTGGAAAGTCTCTCAGTTTGGTCGTACAAGAGACAACTGTAAACACCCAAGATTTGTACAACAATCATGAAGTGTTTAGGTGAGCTAAAAATAGCCGAAATTATGGTTGGCTAGTTTGTACACAAGTACATGCCCTGATTGACAGGTTTTCATTCAATAGTTCACTAGCTCTCCTCAGCTTCTGAATCCTTTTGGCCAAATTCTTCCACCAAAAGCTTCAGTGGTGAAATTAACTCAGATGCAACATCTACTCTATGATTATCTTCAAAACTAGCAATCTTGCGAAAAGCTTTGAAGCAAGCAAGATAGTTGCTATCTCAGATGTTATCTGCTCTGGACAATTGAACCCTCATGTCCTAGAAAGCACTTCTTTCTTGTAGATGATGATCAATCCAATTTGGATTGATTTGATCCTTAGAGATCAATGGTAGCAGTGGGCATTTTTTTTGTAGCTCGACTTCTTTCTCTTTTTATAATCATTCTGTCTATGTTCCTCCCTTCTACAAACAATCTAGTCAGTGCTATGACAACTCTGTATCTTCATCCATGACCATTTATCCTAGAAAGCAAGCCATACCAAATCAAGTGGCCGGGGAATCGGTTCAAAATGAGATCCATCCAAATCAAAAGGAATGACCATTTGACATATTTATTATCAATCTTATTCATAACACAATGCTTAGCATTGTGAAACTTTGTTACATAATCTCATCTACAAGAACCATCTTCAGCAAAGAAGTTTCTTTGATATTTCAAGGACTTCCAACAATGTATTCGACAATCACTTTGGAATAACCTCTCGGTGAGTCCATCCCTGGGAGTATCTTTACTAAACCAAAAATAGAATGCCTGTAAGAAATATATATGATGCAGCTGCTGAATAGCAATGGGAGTACATTTAAGCATAGTGGGAGTTCTAAGTGATGCAACCAAAGACATTGCACAATTAACTAGCTCAATATCCACATGAATGATGCATAAGCAGCCATTTATTATTGCAAACACTAGTAACTTGCAACTAATGCTAGCAAACACTGGGATGATCTCTCTCGATCCCCATGTGAGAGAGCAAAGCCCATAAGTGAGTTACAAATTCACCTCCTCTAGTCAAATGCTTCGCATGTGCTTTCACATTGTTTGAAGGCGCCACATACAACACTAGGTCCACCCAAAAGTTGGCTAGAATCTGCCAAATAGTTTCCTCGTCTTCTATATCATTCACTAGCTAATTCCGAGCTTAGCACCCCAGTTGATAACAGTTTCTTCATGTGCTGAGATGCCACTGCCCTTTATCTTATTAACCCGCTCCTCCATTGTGTTGCATCCCTTGAAGAAGATTCTGGCTTTGATGTTCGCCTAATTGAACACATACTCTGCAACGTAAGGGTGATTCGGCAATAGCCGAGGAGCGAAAGCAACCAAATAAGCCAGATACTTGGACAAGCTAGTTGCCATTAAGAAATTCCTCGATCTGGGCTGGTCTGAACTTACTGATGAATTTGATCTTACTGGCGTTTGGTGCTCACAGAAGCTGGTGGCGATGTGCTAGACCATTATAACCTGAGGCTGTGTCTCAAGTTGACAGGCCCATGACAGCACATTGTTCTTTCCTAGTGAGGCCTGTCCATTCTTCAATTTAGTATCCTTAATTGACTTCAGAGCATAAAACAATGCTTGCTTCACTTCTTTAGGCAATTTGATTGGCTTGCTCTGTTTCTGGCCATCTCTAGTTTGATCAATGTAGGTTGCCATAATCGTGTTGTTCAATAACCCGAAAGGTTTATGGAAGTAAGACTTGAAGAATGTTTATTGACGAAGCTTTTGTTCCCAAGGCTTCAGCAACCGGACCCCTCATATCGCTTTGATCGTTCTCTCAATCCACAAATTCCGTTGACATGACTTCATCTGCACATACATGTAGATCCATTTCATTTTAGCCCATTCCGAGAAACCCATGAAGAGGAACTGCATGAACTCGATGATGATGAACGAGATTATCATCACACTGGTCATGAGTACGTCGACACTCAATCCATTTGGCAAAGTGGCGAGTCGACAGTCATGCGCTTTAGTGTACCCATGAGCATGGAGGTCACCGTCATGGGCATGTTTAGGAGGACGCCGCTTTCCGAAGGATTACCACCATTGTTTGGATCGATAAGGGGTATCGCAACCTCATTTCGCATAGCTATTGTGTTTGGTACATTTGGTTTGATGGGGATCTCTTCGGACCCCTCCGTGGGTTCCGTAGTCTACCCTGACCGGACGAGGACATTGGCCCGCTAGAGAGTTCAGTGGATGATGCCTAAGGAGTAGGTCCTCACAAGGGAGCCACTTGTGGGTATGTCTTGCTAGAGGAGATAGGCTAACTCCAATGCTTGTAAACCCCTCCTCTATATCTTTTTGTGTGGGGATGACTATTCGAAATGGCCTTGGGAGATGGGCTTGTCCATGAAACGTTCTGATTATATAAAGGAAGCACATAAACTTGTGTAGTATGTATGTGTGTTTTCCTTATTGTCCGTTGTTGTTGCTGATTGGGTGATGAAGATTGCATGCTTCCACATATGCTTAATAGAAAGAAAAAATCAATGGGATGGTGATGCTTCCTAAGATGTCGCATATTAACTTAGTCGTAGAGGATGTCGTGTTCTCATGCCGGGGGTAAGGTCAATGGCATGACAGAAAAAGCTTGCAAACATCAAAGTAAATCAACATTGCAATCTCCATGATTCTAATGAAAATTGTACTCAACTACATTTTCCACTCATTGCTCGGTTATAGCACCTATATACATTTAGCTCCTTAACCACATTACCAAACAAAAGATTTATTGTTAGAACTTGCAAGCTTCTCTCACCAATGTGTCCCATGCCCATATGCCACGATTCTAACTTTCAACTCAATGCATCCAACATTTTAGGCGTAAACTCCATCACTTTCTCCCCTAAGAGCTCATACAGGTCATTGAGCTAATACCTCGAATTTGAAGTGAACCAATGCCTAGCTAAATTCGAAGTACTAAAGGAAATTTGTTCTCCTTCAACTCTAGAATGTGTCTCACACCAATCGATATCCTCATCCTATTGTCATGCAATATAATTTTGACATTGCCGATATCACACCTAACATTGTTTCCCTATAATCCTTTACCACTATTTGGGGTACTATAAGTAGCAAACCACTTTCAATTTGGTATAGCATGAAAAGATTATCAAAATCCAACAACCATCCGTTGAGGGATGAATCCTCAGTGATGCACAAGAAAATATTTGCACTATTCTACTTATGATAGGCTAATGCAATAATATCTAGCACTCTAATTCACTTAGCTTTCTTGTTTCTCAACTTCAGGCAATTTCTTTTAAGTTGCTCCATTTACTATACTCTCAATATACAATAGTATAGCTCTAGACTGACTACATCTGTACAGATTCATATTACTCATGCTAACATATTCTTTCTCTGCCTTCACCTTCTAAACCAATAAACACGGGTTTGCTAGATTCTCTCCTATGGTCATCCTAACATGGAATTATATCACCAACCTCATCAAACATTAACCCTGTTGACCCAAAAGTATTACTAAAAACAATAACACTAGTACTTCAACTATTAAGCAATGGAAAAAAATATTACAAAGCACATACCTTATCATCCAAGCCAATACCAATCAAATTCAACTAACTGATGATCAAATTGAATTCGATAATATGCCCAAAAACTAGCGCATCTTCCCATATCTTTCGCTGGAAGAGATGGCGCATCAAATAGACTTTATTAACTGCAGTCAAGTGAGGCGGGTGATGGGGCTTGTAGGTATTTCGTAAACCTCTAGATAGCGAGGTGTCCATTCCCTTGACTCTATAAAACAGAATCATTGCAGAAATGGAACTTTATAAATGAGGTCTAAAGCGTACTGTGTTATGTGAGTGAAGAGGGTGTAGGGTGTGAAAATGACAAGGTAGAACGTGCCTCTGTTGCATCGGTGGTGGTGCGAGGCGTAGGAAAAGAGCGTGATGGCAGTGAAGACAGCCAGGAGCTCGATCCGTTAGAGCCTTCTCTTGGGTGTTTCGAGGAACCGCGTGAAGCCCTTCCATTGTCGTTTGTGAACGTTGCCGCCGCCATCATCGTCTTTTAGCTTGTTTCGATAAGTCTCCTCATGTTCTAGTACTGATGATTAACTAGGTTACTCAGCTCCTGAGAGTGAGAGAGAGAGAGAGAGAGAGAGAGAGAGAGAGATTTTCTTGAAGTATGGAGTCGATGTCTTTATTACAAGAGAAAAGGAAACATCAAAGGGAAGGTTATGTGAGCGTGCTTAATTAAATTAATAATTCTTGTGCACATGCATCAAATATATTTTGTTAAATTGATTTTCTTATTCCAGTGATGTCAAAGAATAGTAAATCTTGGTTAGAAATTATTGGCAAGGTGCATTCATAGTCTTTAGAGTCTGAAGATGTACTTCGCTTCCCACCCTTTTCCACTAAAATATAAATATATTGGTAAAGTGGATTCATAGTCTCTTTGATTGTGATTTAGCTCGGTCATGTTAAAAGAATTAACACCATTTGTCGCTTCAAGTCAGTGTCAGGCAGCAGTCTGCCCAAAAAAAATGCGAGGCGGCAAAATCGTATTATGATGAAAGTTTATGGACTAAATATCACGTTAGAGGGACTAAAATTGCAAATGACGAAACTGCAAGGACCACAATATTTGTTTCTCCAAACGAAGGTACGGTAAGATTATGCAAACAATGAGACACTACTCTTTGCACAGCTAAAAGGGGGTTCTGTCAAGCGGAAAAATTAAACAAAGAAAAAAAGATGGTGCTGAATTGATACATAAGAATATAGTCGGGACATAGGTAACATAAAACACGGAGATACGTGTTTTTCTTTCCCTGTAAGTTATTATGGATTATCGTTTTAGCACATGATATCGCCTCCTTTCTTGTAGAATAAAGTGAAAAAACCTCATAATTGAAACATTTAGTTGGAGTGAGATTTCCAGTTTAGGAACTACAGATCATTCGGTCGAATTCCGCCAATTGCGCTCAAATTGGTCCGAGGCAAAGGCCGCATGCATAAGCCAGATCTGTGCCCCGATTAACAAAAGAAAATAAATAAATGGATAAAGTCTACACGGTATCAAAGAATGGAAGAGTTGGATGGCTTTTGCTAAGATGAGAATGTTATGTTACAGTAGCTCTACGAAGATCTGAACTACATCCTACACAGGACAATTAGATGATTAGGGATGATTCCAATGTTCCATTGTGTCGAAATCATTTTTAGACCGATAAATTCACGAAAGTGTTGATAACTGTCAATTTTGTGAGCGACAAAAATTTGACTGGCAACATGCTTGCCCTGCCACGTGTTAGCAATTTACTAACATTTTTAGAAAAGTACTGATATTAATTGATTGTTTTCAATTACCAACAATTAGCAATATTTATAAACATTTATTTTGGTATGTGATTAGCATGTTAAAATGACTACTTTTTTTTTTAAACTACCAATTTCCATTCGAGTTTTCCAATTTAGCGACTATTCAATGATTTACCAACATCTTATTGACTCAATTATACCAACTTCTTAAACTTATCAAATTACTGTTGGTTTCTTTATTGACACCGGGATTTTTGTTGACCTTTTAGGTATCCTTTTTTTTTTTACAAAAATATAAAAAGATATTAAAAATGAAAATAAAATATAAATATAAATATAAAAAATGAATAAAAAGGGTGAATATAATGAATGAAAATGATAAATAAATAAAAAATGAAAATGATGAAGTCGAGAGGGCCAGCGTGTTCGGCCCACTCTTTTAATAAACTTTTGGCCCCCTAAAATCCCTCTCCCTCGGCCCATCCCTTTTTGTTTCTTTTTGCCCAATGCTCTTTCCTTCTTTAAACCCACAATGATAGCTCAAGAAGGAAAAAACAATGCAAGGCCCACCCCATGCCTTCCTCTTCCTTCGTACAAACGCGCTGCCGCCTCCCCCTGGTGGAGCACCAGCGTCTGTGACGCAGAGAAAATGACCGAAGGCTGCGAAGGAGCGTCTCCCTGCGAGCAAGCCTCGACAGCTTCTAGAAGGCTGGTGAGCTGGCGAGGGGCATAACCGAAAGGTGCTCGAAGGGTGAGCGAGTGTTCACTGAAGAAGAAAGAGGAGGGGGGTGGGAGAGGTCGTTGGCTGATGGTGTTGGTCTTGGCCACAAGGGAGAGAGGGAGATGAGGAGGAGGATCACCGTATATGGCCGAAGAAGAAGGAGGCTCGTACTCGAGTTGGCGAGCTCAATCGACAGATTCGGTTGTCGTTTGAAATCAGCCCCACGGAGGTTCATCTCTCCAAAGATAATGGAGCGAGCGATTGCAGGGCCTGAAGAACCGATCAAATGGCGGTCGGCTAAAGCAACAAACGGAACGAATTTGCTATCTGCTCAAGATGAATCATAGTCTCAGCATTCGCTTTTGTCTCGCTTCGGTTCATTCAATACACTCACCAGTAGTTTGATGAAATGGCACGTGAAGGACTGATCAAGTGACTCTTTTCTCTTCCTCTCTTCTCGGTCGACAGTTGTCATCTCAGCAACATCCTTCCGTTTCACATCACCATTTAGATGAGAGGATGGAGAGGAGGTTGGTGAAGGCTCTTGAATCCTCTTTCTTCACTCTCGCTGAAAGCACCTCACGGTCACCGCTAGTTCAAGCTGGCCATCATGGCATATTTTTCACCCGTGTTACGTTCCCTACTCCGTGAAAATTGGTTATCGATTCATTTCCTTTGAGATCCGACAGTCCCAAAGAACCCAATTCGTGTTCGATTATAAACTATCAACTCCGATTTCACCCGACAACAATTTTGGAAGTCCTTTGTGATCTTGCGGATCAAAAGATAGATACAAGTTGTTATCCGGTTCTCCAAAGCATTTCTTAAGGAGTTACATTCGGCCATTCCTTGAAGTCTAGAGGTGGCTGGTCAGACTCTTTAAGCCTTTGATCCAATGAAGCGAGGCCACTTGTGGTGATTTTCTAATTACCCACAAGTGGCCAGGGCTAGTCTAGGATCATCATTCAAAATGCTTAATGATAGTTCGAGATGGATATGTGTGGATATGATGTTAATCAATGGCTGTTAAGGCATGATTAGTGGATGTTGATAGTGTAAATGGGATTTCTGGACTGATTGCACGATGTTGACGATATGATGATTTCTATGGCTGATTTTCATGATGTGATCAACTAAAGAATGCTAGTAATCTACATTAGCTTCATTTTGACATATCATATATCATCATATGATATGATGTCGTTTGCATGCTAAAATTGTGCTGTGATCTTAGGTTTTGAATCTGAACTCTGAATGTGTTCTCCTCTGTCTGACCTGGCTGTTTTGTCGACTTTTTATGAATTTTTATGATGCGATTTAGGTGTTGATGTCTTCACAGAATTTGTTCATCACATCTATGTCTAGGTCATATAAATTTTTCATACAAATTTGAGATGATTTAGTCAGTACGAACACCATTCAAAGAGACATGCTGGTTTCTGGAATTTTAATTTCCAATTTGACCTTCACGTAAATTGGTAATGTTTTTCAGAAAATAAAAATTTCATTACTATTTTTAGCCATCCTCCTAAAGTTGCAGTAATATTTTGACATTTTGGTTCACAGTCTGACCTTCATGCATTCCCAAATTTTTATAAAATCATACGTTCAAGATTGGAAAACATTTTCTTCATGAAATTTTTAGACAAGATTTCAAGCTTTGTTTTGTCATTGATTCCATTGAATCCAAAGCACATTAGGGTACTCAAAAGGCTTGATCAGTGCGCCCAGTCAATTCGCACCCAAGTCTTCCTTGAATACCCGGGTGTGACTTTGCATTTTTAATGAGATCAATGTCGATTTTTTTTTTTTTTTAAAAAAAAATCCTCAAAACATCAAAGTTAAAGCCAACTTCCAAACCTTTCATTGGACGTTAGTTTCATTAAGATTTCGAGCAAGTTTAGTCATCCTTAGGGTTTAATCAGCGTGCATGGTCAATTTGCGCCCGAACCCTGAAGTTAATTTTCTTGGGACTTCTGAATTGGTTTCATCATTTTTAATGAAGCTAAAGTCTCCATTTTCAAATTTATCAAACATGAGACTTGTTCATCTCCGTCTCAACTTGATGGATGCAAATTTTCGGATCTGTATTCCAAGGTTTGGTGGCTTCGATAAAATCACTTTTGAATTGTGTCTTCCCTGTTTTCCAGAAAAGAGTTTGTTCTGACATCTTCATGTAGGTATATTTTCCAGCATTAATCCATTTTTCATCTCATGAAACTCAAAACTGAGAATTTGTTTAGCACATTTTGTTCTACATGCACAAAATTTTTCATTAATTTTAGAATTTGTTTGGCATTCTTTCCAAATTTCATTATGTTCAAACCTGAATAGGGTCAAATCCTGAACCCCTTTATGTAAATCTTCCATTTCAAGTCAAATGACTTAGAATCAGTTCAATTGGTCTTCTGAACATTTGTTGTGCATCTCATTGGCTTTCCAATGGCAGATGGCTTGTATCGTTTGATGATCATTTGGTTACTATGGAGTTAGCCAGCATGCAATCAAGTTAGGTACTGAAAAGGCATTAGTGTTAGGGACTAATGTAATCAAGTCCTTAGGTCTAGAATCTCCGGTTGCACAAATAGTAAGATATCCTCCCGTATCTTGCTTGGTTTCCAGCCGACCAAAAAACGTTAGTGGTGGCTACTCAATTGAAATTCACATTGGATTAATTGAATAGGAATGGAATGCTCAATGTCGCACAAGGTATAACTTTGGGAGAATTTGAGTCAATTGAAGGCCGTTGGCCTGAAGTTGGCAATACCCTAAACCTAATTCCCCTCCCTAATTCAAAGGGATTAGATTGTGACAATCTTCTATTTGAAGATGATATGCTCAATTCGCCAAGAACGACACTTGCAAAACACCCCATTGGGTAAAGGATACAGCAGAAAGGAGATAAATGGAGAAAAGGGGGCAAAAGGAGTAAAAGACACGGCATATAAGAAGGTGTTGACACCTAAATTTTGGTGACCCAGTCATTGATTTTTTTGCATAAAAATTAGGGATTAATTTTAACCCCTAAAAAAGTAAATAATACATCAAAACAAATAAAATGAAAAAAAAAAAAAAAAAAAAAAGGAAATTTGATTTAATTGATTATATATGGAAGTTTGAAATTTTGATGAGTATTCAGATTTTGATAAATGCAGAAGCAATTAAAAATCAAGTGAATAAAGGGCAAGAATTTTTACAAAATAAAAAAATCGAAGCAAAATCGAGTTGATTGCGAAATCATGCTTCAATTTGAAGCCATGATTTAATGCAAATGAAGATGGAAACTTGGAAAATACCATACAAAGTGGCCGTCTGGAATCATTATAAAAGAGTCATAACTTTCGTGACCAAGGGGGCCGAATTCAGAAAATTCGAGAGAAAAATTTGCGAAAGAATTCGTGAGAAAAGGAGAGAAGACTGGAAAAAAAAAAAAAAAAAAAAAAAAGAGCAGGAAAGGACGTGCGGCAGAGAGAGAGAGAGAGAGAGAGAGAGAAAAGAAAAAGAAAAAGAAAAAGGCTCTTGTTCATCATCTTCTCCGAGTCTCCCCTCGTCGTTCCACCTGCCGGCCTTCGCTGCGCCGGTTGCCTCCGTTGTTGCCTTGACGTCCGAGACGCTGCTGTTGCTCCCGCTCCTCGCGACCCGACGCCAACGACCCGCGACGCCCTGCCACCGCCTCGGACCCGGCTGCTGAAGCCGCGACGATCCCAACACCGGAGCCGCTCCTGTTCGGCCCGCCACTCGACCACGATCGCTCGCCGCGAGATCGCGCCTTTGTCGAACCCCTTCGCCGGTCTCCGCCGCTCGAGATCCGCCCATGATGCCTCGCCAAATGCCCGCCGAAGCCGCGCGACGATCCTGGTGCCCCTGCTCACCTCCGCCCGTGAAGTCGCCGCCCGCCGAGCCGAGATCCGGGCGTCGGAGCTCCTCGCCGCAGCCTGCCCGAGTCCTCCACTCGTGACTGCGGCCCGACAGCCCCTCTGTCTCCACCGCCGCTACTCGCGACCCGCGAGCTCGACGCCCGGCTCGTGCCGCCCGACACCGCCTTGAGCCGAAGCCCACCGCGACCTACAGCCCAAAGCACTATCGCCGGTGTACGTGGGTCCACTCGCCGCTGCTCCCGCTCCCGACCCGCAGCCGCGCTCCGCGATGCCCGACGCCACAAGAACCGCGCCACCATTCTGCGCCCCGCTGGACGCCGCGTTGCCGCCTCACCGCCTTGGTCCAACACAAGCACCCTTCCGCAACGCTCGAGCGTCATTGCGTCGCACTCGCTCGCCCCGCACAGCTCTCGCTCCGCACCTCTACTCGAGCCCGAACCAGTCAATGATTTTTCTTCCCTGCAGCTCCGAATTGCTGGACCTCGCCAAAGCGCACCTCAACGACCTCCGATAGACGGTGACACCACCGCTACAACTGTCACCCCTCACCGGAGCTAGTGACTAGCCGCACAAGCACAAGCACAAGCCGTGCTTAGGAAGAAAAAGAAGAAAGGAAAAAGGAAAATTAAATTAAGTAGTGTTTTTGTTTTTTTTATTTATTTATTTGTTTTGTTTTTGGTGGAAACATTTTCCAATGCATGATTGAAGTTCCACGATGTTACATCCAAATCGCAACCTTACGAATTTTTACTCTATCTATAATGTTTTAGATGGAATAATTATTCACGTGGGAATAAAATTGATATCTTGATCTTTAAGGCTTAAGATCAATTTATCGATTTTATTAGCGAAATAATCAAGTTTGAATTTCAATCCAAATGGTGGATAGCATTTTTGATGACTATGGATGGTTTGGGGTTTATCTCTTAATTGATTTATTTATCCCGAAAATAAAAAAAATAATTGCATTTTGCATTCCATGTAGATTATGATTGATTGCGTGATAGATTAGTTATTTTTGCATGTTTAGAAGGCATTTAGAATAGATAACATTTCACTTTAGTTAGATTTATATTGATTTTAATTATGAATTTTCATTAAAAAAATACAAAAAATCATGCACATATCATATAGATTTAGGTTCATGAAATGCATGTCATCTAGGTCCATTTGATTAGAAATTGACCGTCATTATAATTAGGTCATTTAGTTAATTTAGATTGCACATCTAGATTGCATTTCTAATTTCGAATTTCATAAAAAAAAAATACAAAAAAATGCCTTAGGATAAGTTCATAGATTGCACATTTATTAAGAAAACACAAAAAAAAAATGTCATTACATGTCATATAGGATTAGATTCATAGAGTCATGTCATTTAGTGATTGTTGCTAGGTCCGTTTAATTAGAAATCGCATGTCATTAGAATTAGGTCATTTAGTTATATTGCATTGCATAAAGCATTATTCTTATTAATTAAATGAAAACAAAAAGAGATTGCGGGGTTGATGATGTGAATTCCGATCTAACAATGCAGATGCTTTCATTGCTATGAGGTAAGTCCTGCAATTTATTCATTGCTTTTCTTGGGTGTTAAATTGATGATTTGCGCACCCGTATGATCACCTCACATGTTAGGGAAATAGATTTAAAACCAATTCAAAGCTGCCTGCAAAAAAAAAAAAAAAAAAAAATTGAAAATTAAAAAGAAATGATACCGAAAGGGTATTAGAGAAATCCAGTGTAACAAAGTTCCCGTACCCATAGTCTCTGGTTCGTATGAGTAAAATAATTATCCCATTATTTTACTTAGGTGTTTAATTGACCTACCGTAAACTGATTAGTGGCGGCTCCTAGATAATAATCATTTGCATGTTAAATATTTGAACCTTAAGTCGAGAATTGGTATGGGCTTGGAAGAGCCCAAGTTAAGTCTAGGCTTAACAATCCATTAGCCAAACTTTAGGTAATTCACCTGAAATTTAGGTCGCGACAGGAAGGACATAGTAAAGAATATTTATTTGCCAAGAAAAGAATATTTCTTTTCAATTGGCTCTTACTTTAATTTGTGTTGTCTTTAGAAACTTGTATGATATTAATTTGATAAATTTTGGTCACTTCTTTTTGTATTAGAAATGTTCTGGCTCAGTAATGAAATTGCTTATCGAAAAGGGTTATAGGCTATAGAATATCATGAGAAATGTATATGTATGTGTCTATATATAAAAGATCAAATCCAAAAGATTAAATTATTGGATCTCACAAATGCGTTTCACATTGAAACACTCCTTTCACAAAAATGGATGAGTTACCAAAAAAGCTGTTAAATGTAAATCCCGATATGCATGCCCAGCTTGAAGTCATGTATGCATAAGGGGGAGCGGAAAATTGATATATTATATTATTTCAATAAATAAAATACGCATATTTTATATTATCTTTTTAAAAATTAAATTTTATTTGAAAATATAAGCAATTTTTGGACCTAGGGGATGTGGCCACCGCTAGTCCCATCTTAGGTTTCTCGTTATATACGAAACCATCTTATCTAAAAGCCTAAATTATCATGTGGAAGGTGACTTCATGAATATTATGCAATTGAAAACCTATAAATAAGTAATGTGAGATATATTAACACCCATCTTCCAATAAAAAGCTGACATATGAAATTGATGAAATAGGGGATACAATTAGCGAAATACACACAAAACGTGAATTTTTAAATCCGACTAAAACTTGACTGTAATATTATGTTGAAAATTCCAACTAAAAAGCGTAATTTATCAGAGTATGATAGGAACTAATTTTTAAATCTTGAACTTATCGCATCTCATATAATGTATTGATAATTCACATAATTGCTGTGATGGTTTAGAGTTCGTTTTCATATCAAATTCCTTCTATGTTTTGAATCTATATCTTTGTACCTTTGCCTTTTTCCGTACGGAAAAAAGAGTAGGATTTTACCTATGTTTCTGTACTTAGACCGGTCAAAGAACTGGCTTACCCTTTGGCTTTTGGGTTAGCCAACTCAACCAATTCGACCGCCAAGTCAATAAATTGAACTCTTGACAAACAAAACGTGTAACATATATTAAATATGCTTAGTTATCCAATTAGATAGGAATGACCACTTGAAGAGATCATGGGGTCGATCCTCCTGAGCCCCAACCCTTAAATTTTTTACACAAACTCCGAGCCATGGGCAAAGATCCGATCAAACCGGTGACAGGTTAATCGGGTTGACCAATATCACCGGATTTGACCAGTTCTTGACGATCCAGGCCATTGACAAAACCAGACCAGAGCACGGTCTGGTTCCCCGTCTGTTTGATCAAATCAACTGGTCTGAATTTGAAAACATTGGAATTAACCAAAGATGGGAGGAAGTAATATCACTATTATTTCACGGATGCTGAATGAGTCATAAAATTTTCAGTTTGATTAATTTAGTCCTAAATCTATTGATAATTTAACAATGTAGTTATTTTGGTCAATTTTGGCTAGAAATAGCTGACAAGGACACTGACCGGCCTCCGTAACCCAATTGGCACTGACATGAGTGCTAACCGTTTCACTTGGCACCACCAGCCTTGGCCATTGTCTAAGGTTTTTAGCATCAGATGCAGATGTGCTGTGGTCATGGGATCGGAGGTACAAATAGAAAGATGGGTGTGGTCAAGTGTGGCCACAACAAGTTTAGTAGCCTTCAGGAGAAACGTGTGCCTTAGAATATGCAAGAAAAGGAAATCAATAGGAGTGTGGTAACATGCTCATAGCTTATTACACCATTTAGAAACAGATACCAGAAAATGCATAATTATGTGGTTAAATGCTCCACTTTATATTTCTCAAATTGTTATTCCGATCCGAAAAGGTTACTTGACTTGCCTACCGTTACCCCTTTCGACAAACCCATCCTTATCTGAATTTGATCTGACTAGAAGTCGGCTACTATAAATTTGAATTGACAAGATTTCAAATTGATCAATCTTAGGATGGACATGGTTATTGCACATTTACACCTGATCCAAATTTGAAGAAATTTGAGCCTCAACAAGGCTGGGTTTAAGATGACTGATAAGGAGGATACGTGACTCCAGATATGGTAATTGCAATCGTGTAATAAAACTTACATAGAAGGGACCTGAAAGAGAAGGTTATAACATTTGACCAAATGATAATAACGTTTGTATTAAAATTCCAAATAGATCTCAAGCTTAAAGAGCGAAGGCGAGGACTCATTACATGAAGCCGCATCAACATGTACGTCGATCTTACACTCTGTACTCCGAGCACAGTCTATATTCTCAATTTATATTATTTCCATTAGCCAAAGAAATGATAAAAGAAAAGAAAGGAAAAGAAACAATTTATATATTAAAAAAAAAAAAAGAATTTCTGCCATTCGCACTGTATGTTTAACTTGTGAAATGTGTCACACGGGGACCGTTCGACATTGAAGAGATCCTTCATGAGACAGAAGCATCTTTAACGACACAATTGGTGGTGACTCATGCAAACGGCTCAGATACAAAAAGGCTGCGTTTGGCAATTGGGACAAAATTCATGATAGAATAAAATTTGTCATATCCTGTATTTGTATTTGATGCCTGCTCAAGACAGGATAAAATCATATATAATTGGGATATAAATCGAATAAAATTATCCCATATGGGAGGTGAGATAAATGTGGATAGGATTTCTAACATCGATAATAAAAAATTTATTTTCCTCAAATGACAATATTCTTAAATTAATAAAATTAAAATTATATTTTAATATAAATAATATTTGAATTCTAATATGAGAAATTCAAGATAACAAAAATAAAAATTTAGGAATTTTAATTTAATATACTTTATATTTATATATTCGAATTTAATTTTATCTTGTAAAATAAATTCAATATATAAATATAACTATATATTTAAATTTATTTCATATTTTAGTATTTTATTATTTTAGGTATCTTAGTATAGTTTACTATTCACTAAAATTTTATTAGAGAATGATGGAAGGGGAAGAAAGAAATAAAAAAGAAATTAATTTAAAAAGAGAGGAAAATAAAAATAAAGTAGGCAAGATTTCGTGGGAGATTTTTACCATCTCTATTTGTTAAATTTTTTTATTTTATATTATATTAACATACCATTTATATCAAACAATATACATGATATGATGTGAATATATCCGATTTTTTTTTTTTTTTGTCGTCAAATGAATATATCCGATTTTATTACTACAATTACCAAACAATTGATAGAATATAGTAAAATCCTTAAGTTTCATATCCTATCATATCTAGTCATATCCTGATTAGAAATCCAAATGACAAAATGCAACCTAAGATCATGACTCATAGTTAGCGGGTTTTCTTTCCATATGTGTATTCATTCCACTTCTATCTTGTTGAGTCAATCTTGTGACCGTAAGCATTAAGACTAAACTTCATCATAGACATTTTCGCACTATTTTTCTTGAAAATGGATGTGTTCTTTGGGCCTCAAGAAGGAAGGCCTTTCTGCATTCAAATTGGTTTCCATGATACAGTCCTGGAGATCAAAGAGAAGATCGAAAAACACCAAGGAATACCCATCTGTAGACAAACTTTTGTCTTCAACGATGAGGCCCTTGATGACAAGCTCGATGTTGAGGGCTTCGTCAATTGCTTCCCGTTCAGCTCATACGATTGAATTACGCATTGGAATGCTACCATCCAAAATGCCGCTCCAGATAGAAGTTGAAGTGAACGACCCTGTGAAACGCTTGAGAAAGGTTGTCCGGTCCTTGGAAGATGTCCCTCCTAAGCGGGTGAAGCTGTATGCATATGGAACTAAATTTGAAGATGATCGTCGGACGTGCGACTACGAGCTTCAAGACAATTCCAGTGTTGATGTGCACATCAAGCCTCTGAAGTTCATGCTGATGGTGTTGCTGTGGAAAGCCAACCTCAAAGTTGCAATGAAAGTGAAAGTCAGATAGAATAAGGGTTTGAGGGAACAACTTGAGAAATTGCAGCCTAAAGTTCGATCTTCTTTAGAGGGGTATTTTTTCATACATAAGCAGAGTGGGATGGATGAAGATAAGTCACTCAAATGGCACGGCGTCGAGATGGGCGATACTATTGTAATTATGGTTATAATTATGGTTAATGGATCAACGAAAGCCAATAAATTAAGATACGTTTTTTCTGTTCACGTATCTCTTTTTGAATTCATAAATTTCCTATAGTTTTATGTTCACGTATCTATTGAATTCATGAATTTCCTAGATTCATGTATCGTTTAGTTCATGTATTTATTGAGTTCATGAATCTCTTGAATTCATATATCTTTGGATAAATGAATCTCTTGGATTCACGTATCTCTTTATTCATGAATCTCGTGGATACACGCGTCTATTTAATTCATGTATCTCTTTAGTACATGAACTTAAATTCTCTATAAATACATATGAGCATAGAGCTTCATGAGGGTGTTGAGTTTTGGTTTTTCTGACTCGATTCCAAAAGGCTTTACTCTTATGTTTTTCTGGGTGTGCTGGTTCAATCGAACGGTTCGACGAGTCCTGTTTGCATAGTGCTAATCCAAACATGTTCGATGTGTTGTATCTTGGGAGGCATAGTTCGTGAATCTGCGGGGCACCATTGGCAGGAACTAATCGCCTTAAGGAGATTCGGTTATCCGTACCTCACCTCTAATTTTATGTTATTTTTCAATGATATCTTATTTTATTCTTCTCCAAGAGTTGTAAGTTTACATAAAAAGAATGATATTATATAGCCGTTATCATCTTCTTTACATTGATGTTCTGATTACAACAAATAGTGTGTATTCTTTGGATATTAATTTCCAACAATCTTAAGGCGATTATTTTACTCACTGTTTGTTGTTCTTGTCAGATTATTGAGATGACTGAAAACAATCAAGTGCCTTTCAATGTCCCGAATGTTTTAGGAGATGTTCCTATGGTCAATTCGACCATTGCTATGGAAGATGTTCAACCCTCGAGTTTGAATTTGTATAGCCAATGCTACGGGCCCTTGGGCTAACACCAATTTTGGTGGTGCGGGTACAAGTCATATGACTAGTATGCCTCGGACTGTTTTTCAGAACAGTATAGGCCAAATGGTTTTTGGCTCTAGTTCTGGAGGGACGGTTCAACGAACCTTGCCTACTGTGATGGCAACACCACCAATTAAGGCTAATGAGAAACTGGAGAAATTTACCGGAGTGGGCTTTAAACAGTGGTAGCATAAGATGTTCTTCTATTTGACCTTGCTCAATCTGACGAAATATTTATCGGAAGTGTGCCCGATAATTAGTCCAAATGAGCAAGATGTCACAACGCTCGGTGCGTTGGAGGCTTGGAAGCATGGGGACTTTTTATGCCGAAATTATATCCTTAACTGTTTAGTGAATTCTCTTTATAATGTTTATTGTAATATTGAATATGCTAAACAGTTATGGGAGTCCTTAGAGAAAAAATACAAAACGAGAATGCTGGCACCAAGAAATTTGTGGTTGCCAAATTCTTGGACTACAAGATGGTGGATTCTAAATCTGTCATAAGTCAGGTCCAAGAATTACAATTAATTTTGAGTGACATTTCTGCTGATGGAATGATACTTAGTGAATCATTCCAAGTGGTGGCTATGATTGAGAAATTGCCTCCGAGCTGGTCAGACTTCAAAATTATTTGAAGCACAAACGGAAGGAGATGAGCCTTGAAGATCTCATTCTACGCCTCAGAATAGAGGAGGAGAATATAGTTCAATCAATTTGAAAGAGTTTTGTGCTAGTTTTGGAATAATTTTCCAAACGACTACACCTTATACTCTACAACAAAATGGAGTTGCTGAACGATTGAACAGGACACTAAAGGAGATGGCTAATGCCATGCTTTTGAGTTCAGGTTTACCTCATAAACTTGTGGGGGAGGAGGTAGTTTTAACTGCAAATTATATTTTTAATGAAATACCCCACAAAGAGACAGGTAAAACTTCATACGAGTTATGGAATGAAAAGTTGTCATCCTACAATTTTCTAAAAGTGTGGGGGTGCATAATGTGATTTATAACGGTAAGTCTAGACACATTCGTCATAGACACAATACCGTAAGGCAGTTGCTCTAAATAGAATCATTTTTTAGACTTTATAAAGTCAAAGGAAAATATTGCGGATCCGCTGACAAAGGTTTGTCAAAAGAGCAGATAAACTGCGCATCAAGGGGAATGGGTTTAAGAGCCTTAACCCAATAAAGAGATTCCAAGGTGGAAACCTAACCTATGCGATTGGAGATCCCATGGACTAGGTTCAATAGGACAACGCAAATTTTGGAAACTCTAGTGTAAACACTGTCTCCTATTCCTATGATGCAACAATGCTTTCCTACAGCGTTATTAAGGGTACGCTATGTGTTTAATGATTCCTATAACTTGGAATATAACATCTAAGTAAGATATGGTAGGATATCTTTAATAGGAATGCACCTATATGCGTGGAGCTGGCCAACTCTATGAAAATCTTTAAAGGCTAGATTTTCTAAAGCACGCACGAATCCCGAGAGGTTCGGGGCCGAAAGAACGAACACAAGCGAGAACCAATCTTGAATTGGAAATACTCCGTGTGAGGTTTATTGTCTAAGCTTACACAAACAACTGGCGATTCAAGGCTTAATCCATCGACTAGTTAAGTAAGTCCGATAAGCTTTCACTAAAGAAGGTTCAAAGCGAAAGCTACCTATCTTGATGCGGTTTATTTCAATAGGCATGCTCAGATTCCTTCGAGTCAAAAATGTTTTGTTGATCCATTAATGTGGGGGATTGTTGTAATTATGGTTATAATTATGGTTAATGGATCAACGAAAGCCAATAAATTAAGATACGTTTTTTCTGTTCACGTATCTCTTTTTGAATTCATAAATTTCCTATAGTTTTATGTTCACGTATCTATTGAATTCATGAATTTCCTAGATTCATGTATCGTTTAGTTCATGTATTTATTGAGTTCATGAATCTCTTGAATTCACGTATCTCTTTATTCATGAATCTCGTTGATACACGCGTCTATTTAATTCATGTATCTCTTTAGTACATGAACTTAAATTCTCTATAAATAGATATGAGCATAGAGCTTCATGAGGGTGTTGAGTTTTGGTTTTTCTGACTCGATTCCAAAAGGCTTTACTCTTATGTTTTTTTTTGGTGTGCTGGTTCAATCGAACGGTTCGACAGAGTCCTGTTTGCATAATGCCAATCCAAACATGTTCGAGGTGTTGTATCTTGGGAGGCATAGTTCGTGAATCCGCGGGGCACCATTGGCAGGAACTAATCGCCTTAAGGAGATTCGGTTATCCGTACCTCACCTCTAATTTTATGTTATTTTTCAATGATATCTTATTTTATTCTTCTCCAAGAGTTGTAAGTTTACATAAAAAGAAGGATATTATATAGCCGTTATCATCTTCTTTACATTGATGTTCTGATTACAATAAATAGTGCGTATTCTTTGGATATTAATTTCCAACTGATACTATTGAGTTTTTCAAGGGGACGATTTCACGATGAGACCTGGTTTTCGCATCCCATTAGCGCTTTCAATGGGAGATCTAGAGCATGATGACAATAAAGTGCTTAGTGTGAGTATAGGCTATAGGTCTAGTGACAAATGCAATCCCCTTTTACGTTTTATATTGGCGTTATCGGGTTTTATAAGCTCAGTTTTTCTTTCTCCCTTTTCTGTCTGTGTCGTCATTATTAGTCTCTTCTTATATAGGTGTCGTTAGGAACATCATTTAATCTTGGCACGTGAAACTCTTATTTCATTTCAATTATGTTTGCGAAATGGGGAATCACATCCGCAGGTCAAGCCAATTAATTTGCGATGAGAAATTGTGGAATCAAATAGTTTTTGGATAGGGATTGATTAGCTTGCACAAACGTTGCCTCCTTAAGTACATGCTTTGATCGACAAATTTTCAGTTTATCTTTCACTTGTTCTCCTCAGCTGCCAAATCCTTTTGGCCAAATCCTTGCACCAACCAAAGAAGCTTTAGTTGTAAAATTCACCCAAATGCAACATATACTGTCATTTTCTACCAAAAGAGCAATCTTGTGGAAAAGCTCTGGAGGAAAAAAAGATAAATGCTATCCCACATGTTATCTTCTCTATAAAATCGGACAATTGTGTCCGAGGCGGTACTTCTTTCTTGCAAAAGATGATCAATCCAATCTGAATCAATATGATCCTAAGAGATGATCGATTAGGTTCTTTCCTTATGCAAAATCTGGTCGGTGCTAGAACAACCCTATATGCTCATCCATGAGGATCTATCCTAGAAAGCGTGCCATACCAAATTAATTGGCGGATATCAGTTTAGCAGAGATCAATCCAGATCAAGGGGAATTACTATTTAACATAATTGTTCTCAATCTTACTCATAGCAAGAATGCTATAAGTACTGTGAAACTTTGTTACATAATCTTGACTACAAGAACCACCTTCCGCATCGATGTCTTTGATATATCAAAGGGATTCTAGTCATGTGTATAATGTCATCACTTTGGAATAAACTCAAGGTAAATATTCTTAAAATTATATAACAAGACCAAAAATAGGATGTCTCTGCGTAAAACATATGATGTAATAGTAGGAATACATTTAATGCATAGTAAGAGCTGCAAGTGATGTGACCAAAGACATTGCATAGTTAACTGGCGTGAGATCCACATGAATCGTACATAGGCAACCATTTACCTCACCGGACGCTTGCAACAAATGCTATCAGATCTTGGACTGCTTGAAGCTATTCCTTCTCTCTAGTACGTTACGTGGTTTAGTAGGAGGACCTCTTTCAATCCCAGCGTGAGAGAGCAAAGCCCATAAGTGAGTCACAAACTCGCCTCCTCTTGTCAAATGCTCTGCATGTGCTTTCACATTGTCCGAAGGTGCCACATATAACAGCATTTCCGCCCAAAAGTCAGCCAAAATCCTCCAAATCATGTCCTTGTGTTTTATGTCATTAGCGAGCTGATTCCCGAGCCGAGCACCTTGGTTGATAACAGTTTCTCCACACGTAGAAAGACCACTATTGTTCTCCTTCATCTTCTTAACCCGGTCCTTCATTCTCTTGCACTTTCGAAAGAAGTCCTTGGCTTCGATGATCGCTTGATCAAACAAGTACTCCGTAATGTAAGCATGATCCGGCAATAGCGATGGAGCGAAAGATACCAAGTAAGCTAGATACTTGGACAAGCTAGTTGCCACTAGAAAACTCCTCCTTGTTGCGGGTGAGTCGATCTTTCCAACGGTAGTTGGCGCTCACGAAGCTAGTGGCGATGCGCCACACTATTATGACCCGAGTCTGTGTCTCAAGCCGACATGCCCACAATAGCTTCTTGGACTCATTGTTTACTCTTAATGGAGAAAATATTCAGTGGTTAGCAATCACCACATCATCGTCCTACGTGGCACGCGCAAGCCCGAGTGGCTCCACTAACGAGTCGACATGTGTCGTTGGACTTGGACTAGCCGGAAAATAGAGAAATGAAAATTTGGAGGGTTTTTTTTTTCTCTCCCCCGGAGAAAATATTCAGTGGTTAGCAATCACCAGGTCATCGTCCTACGTGGCACGCGCAAGCCCGAGTGGCTCCACTAACGAGTCGACACGTGTCGTTGGACTTTGACTAGCCGGAAAATAGAAAAATAAAAAGTTGGAGGGTTTCTTTTTCTCTCTCCCCCGACAACCGGCTGAAAAGAGAGTCTGCGAAGCAATAATTAATGCTTTTGCCGCTCAAAACCTCTCTCCCCACCCATTTCAATTTTCAAGCAAGTCTTCTCCTTCATCGGGTTGAGCGGAAAGAAACAAATATATCCTCTCTCTCTCTTTCTCCGGCACGCCCGACCGCTCCATCTCCCCGTCCGCCTCCCCCGCCCCTTCCCCTTCCCCTTCCCCAAAGCCTCCGTTGGTCGCAAATGCTATTCAATCTACCCTCTCGCACGTCGCTTCCCCCAAGACCCCCACTCGGTCGCAGCTGCCGGGTCCCGAGCCCGTTCACCTCCGCCATCACCTTCGGAGCCTCATCGGCGGCTACGATTCATCAGCCGACTCCTCTCTCCCCCCACGCTCGCGCGCGGTCTCTTGGAAACCCTGGTGGGGTCCACTGTGGCAGAAAGAGAGCAAACACTATCGAGTCTACCGCTCCTCTATCCCCCTGCCCCCTCTCTTTGCGCAGCATCTCGCCATTTCCAACAGTGGGAACATCAACATCGTCTTCTTCTTCGATGCACATGTAAATCAACCTACACATCCATATCCTTCACTTCCTCCATCTCTCTCGCCTATCGTATTCATTGTTCGACGACATCTGCAGTTGACGCTGCGGGCGAGTGGTTGGAGCCATGAACCGAGCTCGGGTTCAACTTCGGCGTCGTCGCTGTCGTTGCCTTTTCGGCGTCGACTCTAAAAACCGTGACTAACTCGATTGTGATTTTGGGTTGAAGCGGAAGCGGAAGAAGCTTGCAACTGCTGCGTCCCGAGCCCCTCCGCCTTCACATGTGCTCGCTCGTTTGTCACCTCCATCGCTTTTCCCGCGCCGGCGATAGAAACCGTGCGGGGCTCGGTTTTGATTTCGGGCTCGGGCGCATCACCACCAAAGCAGAAGAAGTTTGCAACTGCTAGGTCCCGAGCCCTCTCGGCCTTCACACACGGCTCGCTTCGTTCGTCGCCGTCATCGCCTTTCTGGCATCGGTTCTGCACATTTTCTGAATGCTTGGTTAACTAATTATTAGTTCTTGTCTTTGTCAAATTCTGGTGCTGTGTAGTTGTTGGCTTTGGAAAAAAGAGAGGCCCCCACTCGCATTGTGAGCCAAAAGAGAGGAGCTGTGTAGGGGTCTGCAAAGATGGGGTTTTTGGTTTTTTGTTTCTTCATTGGGATATTGTGCTTTTAAATTTGAGGTTTGATGGCATACTCTGGTTTTGATGACTAACATACTTTTGGATCATGTTGAGGTTTTGCCTACTCGCCTACTGAGAATGGAGTTTTGTTCCCTTCGATAATCAAGTTGTTGATTTTGGATGGCTGAGCTTTCTCCATATGCTTTTTCGTTGCGGTACATTTACTTAAATTGCACTCGTTATGTGGTGTCCGTGTTTTTTGGTATATAGAATCGATCGGCCAAGACTGAATGTGGTGTATGTTAACGGCTTGTGTAGGAGTCTCGCTGTCCAGAACTAGGGCACCACAATGGCATCTTCCGCAAGCATTTTGGCAAGAACACGTTGATTCTTGTTATTGATGGTCGGCTTCGCAGCTCGTTGATGCCGATATGTGCCGTGCATGACGTTGGAATTTAATTAACCGCTATGAGTCCTAGGACGATCTAAGCTGTTCCGGTGTCGGCTCATGGCCATGATTATTATTTGTTTCAAATTATAAATTGGTGAATCCGATGTTTAGGTTTAAAGGTTCAGTTCGTGGAATTCCAGAAATTTAAAAATGATGTAGCACCACGGTGCTTCACAATTGATATGATGCAGCTGCTGGTCAAGACTTTCAATTGTCAAATTTTTTTGGCTGTTGGACTGGTTTATAATGTGAACAGGGTTGCCTCTGCATACAAAATCAACTTCAGGAATGAGTTGACAAAGTTGTGTCATATTCGCCTGATTTTGCTTCCGAACATCTCAAAAGGATTAAGACTTATGCATGCTCTTGCATGACCTAAATGTTCAAAAGGTTTGCTTCATTGAATCCCAAGAACAATGCTTTAGAAAACAACAGCCGAGAATTTATTCAACGAGATTATGGAGACAATTGCTGAAAATGTTCCTAAGCAGAAGTCTATTTCATTCCTTGAGGGGGACAAGTCCGACATAGTTACTTCTCAATTTAAAAGGCTCTTGGACACCAGAAGCTGGTTCATCCATCTGAGATTGGAACTATTCTTGCCGCCCACCTCGCGGCCACGAGGTTCGAACAACTACGAGGTTCGAACAACTGCAAATATTTCCCAAAGAGGGGGTACTCATATGGTGTCCCAATAGCTGGAAAGATGTAACTGTGATTAGTTTTTGCCAAATTGTGCACTGTAAAACAACCTCAACCCGCATTCCAACTCAACTTTAAAGACCACAAATTCAACCCCTCGGCATGCCTAGATTCCACATGCGGGCATGCGATATGCCCAACACTAACCTAACAAGCTGCACATGCTAGCTACCATCATCATCATCATCATCTGGGTACATTCAAAGTTGAAAGGCCATATGACCGAATAGACTTCAACTTCTTCAATTCATAATGAAGAAGTTGCAAAGTTCTTCCGCTTTGGTGGCGACGCGCCCGAGCCCAAAATCAAAACCGAGCCTTGCGAAGTGTTTCTATCGCCGACGCTGGAAAAGCGATGAAGGCGACAAACGATGCGAACAACATGTGAAGGCGAAGGGGCTCGGGACGCAGCAGTTGCAAGCTTCTTCCGCTTCCGCTTCAACCCAAAATCACAACCGAGTCGGTCACGGTTTCTAGAGTCGACACCGGAAAGGCAACGACAACGATGACGCCGAAGTTGAACCCGAGCTCGGTTCATGGCTCCAACCACTCGCCCGCAGCGTCAAGCTGCAGATGCCGTCGAACAATGAATACGATAGGCGAGAGAGATGGAGGAAGTGAAGGATATGGATGTGTAGGTCGATTTACATGTGCATCGAAGAAGAAGACACTGTTGATGTTCCCACTGCTGGAAATGGCGAGATGCTGCGCAAAGAGAGGGGGCGGGGGATAGAGGAGTGGTAGACTCGGTAGTGTTTGCTATCTTTCGCCACAAAGTGGACCCCACCGGGGTTTCCAAGAGACCGCGCGCGAGCGTGGGGGAGAGAGGAGTCGGCTGATGAATCGTAGTCGCCGATGAGGCTCCGAAGGTGACGGCGGAGGCGAACGGGCTCGGGACCCAGCAGCTGCGACCGAGTGGGGTCTTGGGGGAAGCGACGTGCGAGAGGGCAAATTGAATAGCATTTGCGACCGACGGAGGCTTTGGGGAAGGGGAGGGGGGGGGGAGGCGGACGGGGAGATGGAGCGGTCGGGCGTGCGGAGAAAGAGAGAGAGGATATCTTCGTTTCTTTCCGCTCAACCCGACGAAGGAGAAGACTTGCTTGAAAATTGAAATGGGTGGGGAGAGAGGTTTTGAGCGGCAAAAGCATTAATTATTGCTTCGCGACTCTCTTTTCAGCCGGTTGTCGGGGGAGAGAAAAAAAAAACCCTCCAAATTTTCATTTCTCTATTTTCCGGCTAGTCCAAGTCCAACGACATGTGTCGACTCGTTAGTGGAGCCACTCGGGCTTGCGCGTGCCACGTAGGACGATGACGTGGTGATTGCTAACCACGAATATTTTCTCCTCTTAGTGAGGCCTGTCCATTCTCTAATTTAGTACTTTAGAGCATGAAACACCGCTTGCTTGACTTCTTCGGGCAATTTGATGGGCACACTTTGTCTCGGCCATCCCTAGTTTGATCAATGTAGATTGCCATTCCTTTGCTGTTCAATAACTTGCAAGGCTTATATGAGTATGACTCGAGCAATGAGTATTGATGAAGCTTTTGCTCCCAAGGCTTCATCAATTTGACCCGACAAATTGCTCCGATTATCCTCTCAATCCACACATTTTCTTGCCATGACTTCTTCTGCACATACTTACATATCCATATCACTTTAGCCCATTCCGAGAAACCTACAAAGAAGAACTGCATAAGCTCCACCATGATGAACGAGATTATCATCATGCTGGTCACGACTACTTCAACGCTCAACCCATTTGGCATAGTGCCCAGTTGATTTTTATTGTCATGTCTCTTGTAATACTTCAATATTGATGTCGTAGACCAAATGCCAATAGTGACAAAAATAATCTCGAGCAATTTGAAGTGCAATCAGCCAGGCTAGAATATGATACTGTACTTGGTGTAGAAGAAATCGAAAAGAAATGTGAGCTCATTCTCAACGACTCGAACTGCTCGCTTGTAGCCATCTTCTTTCAAGAGCAATCCATGGTGAATCAAATCCCATGTCTTCTTGTGAGCCTCTTAGGGCAATGTGTAGCCAGCATATCTTAAACGGAGGAGCTTGAAGAGTGCAAAGAGAGGCATACGTCCTTGAAGTTGTTGTGGGGGTCTCCTTCGAGCTTAAGAGTCTCCCTTCACACTTCCACACCTAGGTGATGAGTTGAGCTTGGATATAAGTTTATTGTCCAAATGCATGGTTATAAATTGCCTTATATGAATTTAGTCTTCCTCCATTTAATGGTTCAAGCATTTTGGTTGGACATACTAACGTGGCATCATAACACAGATCAAGAGTTCATATGCCAGCACTTTTTTTCTCAAAGTCGTCGCTCGTAGTAGGGGTGAGCATGGTCCGGGTTGGTCCGGGCCACCTCCTAACCCTAGGACCAACCCATACAGTGTCGGTCCTCAATTTTTAGGACCGAGGACCGACCCTATTGAGCCTAGGACCAAGGACCGGACCGACCAAATGGGTTCGGTCCGGTTCCAAGGTCAACCCAGGACCGATTAATAATTTTTTTTGTCTTATTTTTTATATTCCCTAAAAAAGCAAACCTACAAATTCAAATTACACATCCATCGACAATGCGGCATTGTGCAACTAAACTATAAATTCCAATACATATTAAGCAAATTTAAAATGACACAATAATAGAAATTTCGTACCTATTAACCGCTCATCGAGATATGGGACAAGATGGAAAGTTCTTGTAATCATCTATCTTTAATATTCATAACACCATATACAAAAGCGTTTTCCGCATTCGATCATGTAGAGTTCACTCAACCAAAAAATGAGTTTCACACCACTTGACTAGCATTTGATCATGTAGAGTCCATTCAACCAAAAAAATGAGCTTCACACCACTTGACTAGCAAATCACCGTAGCAATTACAGTACTACTCTACTCTTCAAAAACTTATACCATTTGACACAAATTGAAAAACACAAATTGAAAAGCAAAGTGCAGCTGAAATTCATTAGTAGAATACAATTAAACCATAAAAAGTTCAAAATAATTAATATAAACCATGAATATATAACTTCACATCTTGTTAATTCACTTAAACTTCTAAACACTTGAAAACAAAACAAATGATACATAATTAATACTTAACAAAAGTTTTAAATTGAAATTACTATTAGTGCTATTGATAAAACATCTCAATATAATATAATATAACAGACATTTTACTTAGGTTTGAATATATAAAAGAATTATAAATAATATAATATAATATAATATAATATAATATAATATAATATACAAGGTTGGTCTAGGGTTGGACCGACCCAAAACTCTTAGGACCAAGGACTAACCCGTACAGTGTTGGTCCTGAAATTTCAGGACCAAGGACCGACCCAATCCCCTTGGGAACCGGACCATGACCGGTGGGGTTGGACCGGTCCAAGGTCGGTCCAGTGGTCAACCCTAGACCGCTGCTCACCCCTAGCTCGTAGTGGGTTTAGAACAATTGACTTCCTTAAAACAAGAGCCATTTATATTTCACAAATAACTAAGCGGAGTCATACACCCATAAGAGGTTGGGCTAGGATTGCTAATTGTAATCCTGCTTTGCTTAAAGTTTTTTTTTTTTTTTTTTTTTGTCTGAAAACAAACTCTTTCATTTAACTACGACCAAAAGTACAGCACATAGATAGGGCATCAATACACAGCAAATCCCTTAACATTTGGGGAGGTGAGGAAGCCCAATTTGGAGGAAGGGTGCCATGGCCATGGGCCTTAGCAGCCCAATCTGCCGTAGCATTCACTTCTCTTCTGCAATGACGGATGCGCAGATGGGAAAAGCCGAGAATCAAAGTGCTGCATCAGCGATCGGCACTAGACAGTCCCACGATGGAAGGCTTCAATTGTTGAAGGTCTCCGCAAGTAGTAAACAATCGAGACTCTATAATGAGGTAATCATCATCTTGTCCTCGATCTAGCAAATAAGTAAGAGCTGAAATTAGGGCTTGAATCTCACTTTGTAGCGGGGAAGATGCTCGAACCATACTGGTGTATCCATCTATTAAAGAAGCAGTATGATCCCGACAAACACACGCAATGGAGGCCTTTCGATTCGCCATAAGAAAAGCCCCGTCGATGTTGACCTTAATACGCCTCGGTCCGAAGGAATCCACTCTCGATTAGGGTTTAGAAGATCCTGTTCTACATCCGTGGGTTGCCGCATCATGCTGCTGTTCAACTTTGCATTTGTGAGCGCCAGGTCCACCCGCTGTTCGGGATTGGTACGTTGGTGTCGAAAAGTGAAGTGATTACGCGCCTTCCATATCTGCCAAAGGATGGACGCGATGATCTCCATTGAAGGTAAGTCTGACTAATTTTCAATTATATCTTCAAGCCACGCAGCCATTCTGTATCTTCAAAAGATTGAGATATCTATCTGCACACTGGAATGAGACCATATGTTTTGCGTCCATGGACAAAATAAGAAAATATGTTCAGTTGTTTTGGGTGTATGTGATGAACATAATTGACATGCTGGGTCTTGAATAATGTTTCACCAACATAGGTTGTCCTTAGTAGATAAAGCGTTCTGACATAACGACCATAAGAAAACTCGAATCTTTGGGGCTGTCTTTAATTTCTAGATTTGGCGCCAGAGATGGGTAGAAGGCTGATATGAGGATGAGGCTTGATTTCTGTTCAGTCTATGGTTTGAATTTCTGAGATTTTGGTAGGCACTTTTAATTGAGTAGATTCCTGTTTGTGTTCCTGTCCAAATGATTTGATCTGTGGTAGAAGCAGGGCTTAATGGAATGGTTATAATCTCCTCCACTATTTGGTAGTCGAAACTATTTCTTAGAAGAAGAAGATTCCAGACTTTAGCATCGGGAATTATAAATCCAGCAACCTGTTGTAGCTCTCCTCTAGGCGCTGGACCACCAATAATGCCCCTGGCGAGCCATTTATCATCCCGTATGTTAATCTTCTGCCCGTCACCAACAGACCATTGCAGCTTATCTAGGATAGCATCTCTACTTAGAATTAAACTCTTCCATCCCCAAGAAGAATGGTTGCCATTTCCTGCATGCCGAAACTATCGGAATGAAAGTAAAGACCCTTAAAAACTCTACACCATAAAGATGAAGGATTTTGGAAAAGCCTCCAAGCTTGCTTTCCTAATAGGGCTGTTAAAAGTTTGAAGATCCCGAAAACCAAGCCCCCTTCGAGCTTCCGTTCTTTGAGAAGATCCCATGCTCTCCAATGAATGCCCTGTTCTAGTACTATTGGTTTGCCACTAGAATTTTGCTATTCTACGTTCAATAGACTGACATATAGAAACAAGAAGTTTGAATATGGACATGGCATATTGCGGAAGTGCCTGCACAACAGCTTTTAATAGGATTTCCTTACCTCCTTTAGACATAATATTCTCTTTCCATCCTTCAAGCTTCGCATTTACCCGACCCAAAATCCAAGCAAACATATCTTTTTTGGATAACCCCCAGTCAGATGGAATGCCCAAATATTTTCCTACCCTTTCAAGCACAGGAACTCTTAATTCTGCAGCCAAATTCTATTTTAAAATAAAGGGGCAATCTCGACTACGAAAAGACCTGAATTGTTTCTATTCACTTTGCCCGACCCGTTGCAACACAATACCGATTTAAAATATTCGCTAGTTGCTGGCATTCTAGGGTTCGTCCATCCAAGAAAAATATTGCATCATCCGCAAAAAATATATGGCAAAGTGTTGGGCAATACCTATTGAGTTTAATTCCTCTAAGGGTTCCGGAGTCAACAGCTTGTTGGATAAGATTAGATAAGACATTAGCTAATAGGATGAACAGATATGGAGAAAGAGGATCTCCCTGTTGTAACCCCCTTGTTGGACGAAAGTATGGTAACAATTCACCATTTAATTTAATACTGTAAGTAGCCGTAGTAACGCATTGCATCACCCACCTTACCCATAGATCCTGAAAGTCCAATTTGTTAAGATAGGCCTCTAGAAAATCCCACTCTACCCGATCATAGGCTTTCTGCATATCTACCTTTAAAACAGCCTGAAATTTCTGCTTTCTTTTCCTAACTTTAAGCTGATGGAGGACCTCCCTGCACGACCAGAATATTATCTTGGATTTGTCTACCCGTGATAAAAGCACTCTGTTCTGTTGAAATCAAGTCTTCAGTCGGTTTGCCAGCACTTTTGACATGATTTTATATATAAAATTGCATAGGCTAATGGGTCTATATTGTTCTAACATTTCTGGATGCGGAACCATTGGGATAAGAGTGATGTAAGTTCTATTAAAACCAGGGACATCACTCCCGATTTGAAAAAGTCTTGTACTGATTTAAAGATGTCATCTGCTATTATATCCTAGTGATTCTGATAGAAAAGCCCATTGAAGCCATCGGGACTCGGGGCTTTAGTAGCCCCTAATTGGAAAGCTGCTTGCTTAACTTCCTCCCTAGAAACCATAGCTATTAAACCTGTGTTCATGTCTGCCGTGACCACTTGAGAGCATTGTGTGAGAATAGGGCCAAAATCTCGGTAGCCGGTCGAGCAAAATAGACTTTGAAAGTATGTCTAGGCCATATTCTTGAGTTGATTAGGGTTGCGTGTCAAGCCCATTTGTTCATCCTTTAACATGCTAATTTGGTTGCATTGTCTGCGTTGAATTGCTGTTGCATGGAAGAACTTAGTGTTCTTGTCCCCCCACCTCAACCATTGGATCCTCAATCTCATAGCCCAATATTGTTCCTCCTGTTGCCATATGTTTTGAACTTTATTTTTCAGGCGTTCTACTAGTTCCTTATTGTAGTTATAGCTTGCTTGATTGATATGAAGCTGTATTTGTTGTTGCAACAGGGAAATTTGTTGTTGTCCATTGCAGAAATGTGACTTGCTCCACTTGTTGAGTGCCAAGGAAGTTTGATGAAGCTTGTGGGATAGAGTGGGAGCTGTTGTCGATGTAGAAACCCAAGCATCTCGATGACCAATCGACAGGCCTTGTCATTAAGCCAGAAGGCTTCAAAAGTGAAAGTTTTCCTTCGTCTTGAGAGGCTGGGTTCAGTTGTGAGAAGAAGAGGGCTGTGATCTGATCCTAAAGCTGGAAAAGCGAAGGTTTCGGCTTCCGGGTACGTTAATCTCCAATCCATTGTGCATAGTGCCCTATCAAGTCGTTCCTTAACCACTTCGTTGCCATCTTTGTTGTTCACCCATGTATAAGTACAACCCTTGCTTTCCATTTCCATAAGCATACAGTCATTTAAGAATTCTCTAAAAGAACGTAACCTATACGGCTCGCTAATTTTTTTCCCTCATTTTCCCGGTGATATAGTATCTCATTATAATCACATATACACACCCAAGGTAGTGTATTTGAGGTTCTGAGTTGTCTTAATTCTGCCCATAGTTGCAGTCTATGTTGATATATCGTTGGCGCATGAAGACAGGTAAGTCTCATTGTAATATTCCTTTGATTATCAGTACACATAAGATCGATGAAGTTTATAGTATAACGTTCCACTGTTATAGACACCTGATCAGTCCAATAAACCACCATTCCTCCAGCCAAACCCAAATGACTCACCACAAAACATCTTGAAAACTTCAGCTTCCTTCTAAGATTCTGGATCACCATGTCTTGATTTTTCGTTTTCATTTAAAAAAAAAAAACACATCAGGCCTTTCACGGGCCACTAGGGCCTTTAAGCTTGAATTGTCAAGGGGTTGCCCAACCCCTGACAATTCCAATTGATAATCCTCATTTGCCTGGCGGTGGTTGTTTTGGGCAAGCCACCACGGCCCATCTGTCTACCCCTTCAGTTGCAAATATAGGGGTATCCATAAGGAGTGATTCATCAAGTTGTTCATTGACATAAGAGCATGTCCCATAAGGGTTATATCGCCTGGCTTTCTTGAAGGGACTCACCTTGGTAAGCATTCGTGGACTTTTTAGCTTCTTCTGTTTGAGGATCCCTCGGGTGAATTACCAAGTAAAGTTAATTGATTCGTCACTAGTTCTTTCGGTGTAGGTTCTGCCATTGAAGAAAGCTACGGGGTAGGTTTGGGAGTGCTATGAAGGTTATGTTCTATGCTAGTCTCCACAGCTGTTGGTTGGTTGATATGTGGTGCTTTGAGGTCTTTGCGGGAAGTAAGAAAGGTGACTGGCTGTGGAGTTTCTAGTATCATTATGCTATCCATAATGGGCTATGTTTTTTGACCTCTGCCCTCGCCACTAACCATAGGACAATTTGTCTTTTCCGTCCAATTTAGTGTCATCAAATGGAATATTTTGACAGTGTGTTGCATAATGGCCCAAGATGCCGCATGAGTAACAAAAGTGAGATAGACGCTCATATTTAAAGTCAATCCAAATGTTCTTTCCTTCCAATCTGATTAGTTTGCCAGATTTCAGCGGTTCTTTTAGATTAACTTCCACTCGTGCCCTCCTTGATTTAAAATTTGAACCTTCTCTGTGCTCCAATTTCACCTGATGTACCTTGCTAAGATGTCTAGCAGCTTTGGTGAACATACTCTTAGTGCATCTTTCCAAAGGAAGCCCAAGAACTTGCACCCAGAACTCACAGGTCATGAAGTCGTAGCAATGGAGAGGCGTATTTAGCACCCAAGGTTTTACAATCACCATATGGTTTCCGAACAACCAGTGGCCATTATCTAATATTCTTTCCCTTTCCCCTTCTGAATTGAACTTAAAGACATAAAGATCCTCTTCGCATTGGGAAATTTGTACTTGATCATTGCGCCGGACGCGCTTTAAAGTATTCTGAAAGGCTTGAAAATTAATAGATGGGTTGGACAGAATTTTACCAACTAAGATTGATTTGCATTCTTGCAGCTTCTCCAGAGGTACTTCTTCATCCCAAACATCCACTTCTTGTTCAGACCAGAGCCGGCCAAGTCTGTTGCATAGCACGGCGAGGCGAGCATCTTCCTGGTGTTGGGATTGAGCCATAATTAAAACTGCCGTTGGATAGCAGTAGATTGGACATGCAAAGCTCCGAAGAGGGATGCGCCGAAGAGAGCTCAGTCACTAGGGCCACCAAAGAAAAACTAGGGAAGAAAATTGGAGCTCGAAGAGTAGAATTCATCAATTGAAAGGGAAATTCACCGTGGTCGTCAACTCAAAGGGAGATGGGCGACTAAAGTAACAAAAGAGAAGGGATTACGGACGGATGAGGTGACTACTTCAAGAAGAGAGAGGGAGGTCTCAGCTGTCTACCGAATTGGGAATGAAATTCTGGGTAATGAGATGAAGGAAAGAAAACAAAGGGGATTAGTAAGGGGAAACGAGGGTTTGGATGAAACAGAAAAAACCAATAGCTAATGAGAACTTTGCATTTCGAGAGGGAGAACTCTGCTTTGCTTAAAGTTACGAAGGTTATAATGTGCCTCATTTGCATTTAGTTTCCCTCTACCTTGTCACTTAAATTTTCATTGGATTTTACTAACGTGCAATTTGATTTAAAATGAAATCAAATGACCTAAGTATGATAAACGATGCATGCTAAGATAAAGAATCCAAAAGTAATATGAGTCAAATGTAATCAAGATTGACAGGAGGAGATCTTCCGCCTTCATTTGTGTTCTTACTCGGTGCGTCAGTAAGCCCAACTGTATGTCCAATTGAAGGGGTTAGTTTTAAAATCTATCACTCAACAAAGGTTCATATTGTCATTTGGTGCCTCAATAGTCCCTAACATAGATCCATGTGAAAGAGGCTAGTTTTAAAATTTATCACTCAATGCATCATGCATGCTAGAAGACTATGTTGAGTCCAAAAAGTCATAAATCTATTGCATTTTTACCAATCCAATTGTAAACCTTTCAAATATGTGAATTGAGTCATAAACATTTTCACATTTTGCCTATTGAGTCAATCTAGAAATTGCTGACGTGGATGTTAACTGTCTTAGTGGACAATTTTTATAATTTTTTTTTTAAATTTCTGAAATTTTTGGTTTTTCTTTCTTTGTTTTCCTTTTTATTCCTTCCAAGCCTAGTTGACTGAACCTCACTCGCCATTGGACAAGGGTCGCTAGCCCTCGCATGTTGTCAGTTGGGCCTCAACTATTGTTGGCCGGGCCTCGGCCGTGGACCGGCAAGAATTGGCTAGCAACCCTTGCCGGACTTGATAGAAAGAAAAGGAAAAGAAAAAAAAAAAAAAAAAAGAAAAATGATAATAAAAAATTGTGCATGTTAGTGCCGACCATCACTACTATCAGCATCTACATTTAAAATTGGTCAGATGGATTCAAATCTCAAAGCATGAAAAGATTTAGGACTTAATTAGTAAAATGGTTAATACCCTGAAAAACCCTAAATTAGTACACCTGTGACAAATTTACCCAAAATTATTTTTTTTACCATTAAAAACCCCAAACTAGTACACTTGTGACAAATTTACCCCGATTGATCATAAAAATAAAAATAAAAACCCTAAACCGGTACATTTATGACAAATTTACCTCTAACTAATTTATTCGACCACAAAAAATCCCAAACTGGTAAATTTGTAACAAAAATACCCTACACTAAATTGGATTAATACCACCAAAAAATCACAAAAATTGTAAACTGTGACAAATAGAGCGTAAAATCTCAAATTGGTATACCAGTCAACCTGTCACGTGTCATTTAACTTAATAATTTGATAGTAAAATTTAACGAAAACTAACATAAGGTAAATTTGTCACAAGTGTACTAGTTTTGGGGTAAATTTGTCAAAGGTATACCAGTTTGGGGTTTTTGGTGGTCAAAAAAATAGTTTGGGGTAAATTTATCACGGGTGTACCAGTTTGGGGTTTTCAGAGTATTAACCCTCTATGTTGCACGGACACGTTACATGTGCCTCTGTGTCGTGTCCGACACGTGTCGGAGCATGTCGGACACGTCAACATGCTCGGACACGCGTTGATCGTGTGTCGGATTTGTCGACACGGGGTCAACTTTTGTTGACACGTTTTGACACGCGTGTCCGAGGGTGAGGGAGGAGAGACGAGGCCGCGAGCCAAGCAAATGTGAGCCCACGACGGCAAGAGACAGCCAGAGAGAGAGAGTAGAGACTGAGGCGAGGGCCATGAGGAGGAACTTCACGAGGGAGGCGCGCGTGGGGAGGGCGGCGTCGTTGAGCGGGCGGCGGCGGCGGCGGCAAGGGGGAGGAGGAGGAGGAGCGGTGGTGTGCAACCTCTCGGCACATAGGGACCGCGCGTTCCATCCCGACAAGCAGAAATCGAGAGGAAGGGGAGAGGAAATGCGTCGTGCGGCGAGGAGGAGGAGAAGAAGTGTTGCTAGGGTTTTGAGAATAAAAGAATAAAAAAAAAAAAAAAAAGGATTTGGCGTGTTGGAGGGAGGGGAAGTGATAGGAGGGAGGGGTAAGTGACGGTGTGAGGTGTTAGGTGGAGGGAAAAAAAAAGTGAAAAAAATTTGGGGGTGGGAAAGAAACAAGGGAAAAGGGAGTTTGGGCGCGCAGGAGGCTGTGGGGGCTTTTTATTTAATCGAAGGGGTTGGGGGCTTTTTTATTTAATCGAAAAAATTGTTAAATAAAATTAAAAAATAATTTTGAAAAATAAAAGTACTATATGTTGAATGATTAGTGTAAATTCATTGTAGGTTTTTTAATTATTTATTTATTTATAAATTTGAATCAAATTAATTAAAAATAAAAATATTAATTTAATATATAACGTGTCGGAACGTGTCGAAATTCTCTACTTTTGAGAAATGACGTGTCGGCGTGTCGTGTTGTATCGTGTCGCGTGTCGCGTGTCCGTGTCAGTGCAACCTAGTTAACCCTTAGTAAAATTGAAAGATTTATGACCAAATTGGTAAAAAAGTACTAAATTTAGGACTTTCTGGACAATTTTCCTAATGTCCGATCATGCTCCATCCTATGGTATCGCATAATTTATAATGCATACTATTATAATTTCTGTTGTATTTTTTTCACAATTAATTGAGATTTTTTTTTTTTTTTTTTTTTTGTGCGAGAAGAATATCCATATTAAATTGAAGTTTAGGGGAAAAAAATCGAACAGTTAAAGATATACCTTTTCAATGGTGATTAATTCGTCTACGTTATCCAATGAGGTCCGATGGTCCCGCGCGAGCGCAGCCTCCTTCTTCCCAAGACACCTCTTGATGAATCTCTTAGCAAGAACAATCCCATCCACCCATCTCTCCTCTTCACCCCTCGCCAAATATGTGTACCCACTCATGCGAATCGGATCGACTTCCCCAGCAACGCCCCCACTTTCGTGCTCCACGCTCATATAATCAGCAATCACTTTTGTATTCCTTTCCAAAGATTGCCGGCTCGCCGCCATCAAGGCCCGAGACCTCTCGTCGGACTTCATGGACAAGATGAGGAAGAGGTACGCGGTCGCGACCCCGTGTCGGAACTGTATTGGAATTTCCAGTCTACCAAAAAGATCAACCAAAACAATTTGATTATGACCTGCCAATTGTAGCTCTTCCACTTCTCGTTGTCCTCAAGATCTTGCCGAGACAGGATCGGTGCTCCCGAGGACGATCACGAGGAACACTGCCCAGACAGGGAATAACTTGTTGAACGGAGCGTCTTGCATGAGGCCTAGAACGTAGGTGAATACATAGGTTGAGAGAGTGTAGGCCGTGAAAGTGACGAGCTGGAACATGCGGTTGCTGCAGCCGCGCCGGCATGAGCCGAAGGTGACGAGGAAGAGGAGCAAGAAGGCGGTGAAGATGACTAGGAACTCGATCATCATGAGCCTCTTGATGTTGTCTCGTGACGTTGTTTGGGGTCGGCACCGGCGCCACCGCCGTGTTTAGGTTCGTTTCCATCAAATTCCTCATGTTTGGTACGATTACTTAAGCTGGTTATTCGGCTTCTAATTGGAGAAAAAAATGATGGAATTTCTTAGAGAGAGAGAGAGAGAGTCACAAAGTTTTGATTATGCTTAGAATACTGAAAACACTGGACCTGAACAAGTCCTTAAACTATTTAGTTTATCGGAGTCAACTCCAAACGTAAAATAGGGTAAGGATAACCAGCAGGGGGAACGTAAACCAGAAATAGAATAGTCCCCCGGCTTGATTCCCGTGAAGCCTTCCTCAGGATCTCGCCTAGGCATGGTTCAGGAAAATGATGGCAGCTTGGTTTACGTCTGAACAAGTCCTTAAACTATTCCGTTTATCGGAATCAACCCCAAACGTAAAATAGGGTAATGATAACCAGCGGGGGGAACGAAAACCAGAAATGGAATAGTCCCGCCGGCCCGATTCTGTGAAGCCTTCAGCCTTCCTCGGGGTATGCCCGAGCATGGTTCAGGAAAATGATGGCAGCTTGATTGGACTTGAACAAGTCCTTAAACTGTTTCGTTTATCGGAGTCAACCTCAAACGTAAAATGGGATAATGATAACCAGCGGGGGAATGTAAACTAGAAATGGGATAGTCCCCTTAGCCTGATTTCTAGAAGCCTTCCTTGGGGTCTGGCCAGGCGTGGTTCAGGAAAATGATGGCAGCTTGGTAAGTCCTTAAACTATTCCGTTTATCGAGTCAACCCCAAACGTAAAATGGGGTAATAATATCCAGCGGGGAACGTAAGCCAGAAATGGAATAATCCCCCGGCCGGTGACGAGGAAGAGGAGCAAGAAGGCGGTGAAGATGACTAGGAACTCAATCATCATGAGCCTCTTGATGTTGTCTGTGACGTTGTTTGGGATCGGCACCAGCGCCACCGCTGTGTTTAGGTTCGTTTCCATCAAATGCCTCATGTTTGGTATTGATTACTTAAGCTGGTTATTCAGCTTCTAATTGGAGAAAAAAATGATGGAATTTCTGTGAGAGAGAGAGAGAGAGAGAGACTCGCATAGTTTTGATTATGCTTAGAGTACTGAAAACACTTCATGGACACATATCTATCACGAGAGAATAAGTGGCTTTTGGGAGGTTCGAGGGAAAGGAGATAAAGGAAAAGAACGAAGGAGAAAGGAAGTTGACGACTAGAGCTTTAGAAATGGGTTTGTGACGTTTGTCAAAACAAAGGGAAGTCGAAAATATCTTTGCCATGTTTTTTTTTTAGAACTTTTGGCAAGTACTAACAAAATTCCAAACAGCGGGCCCTCCCTATATATGTGTCAATCAATCAATCAATTGGCCTAGTACAATCTTCTTGGCACTTGTGAAGTATGCGGTTGGTTTCGCTGTCTAGGAAGTCACATGTGTTTATGAACTTGAGTGGAGCCGCGGGCGTTTCAAGAAATCGGGCGGTTTCACCTTGTAACTGCTCTTAAACTAAACAGTTTGATTTTTTCAAGTTGAACGGGCTCATAGCCTTCACGAGAAACATGTGCCTTCGAATGGGCAAGAAGAGGAAGATTAACAAGAGTGAGGTAATATATTCATAGCTTATTATACCATCAAGAAACAAGTACTATAAAATAGGGATGTGCAACAGTTTTGATCCAACTTGAAAATCGAACCGGATTAGAATAGGCCGATTTGGAGTGATTTGTGCAATCATCAAATCTACTTCCCGGTTCTAAAATTTTAAAAGCTGAAATGGCCAGTCTAGTTCCTAGTTTTAAGCAAGGAACTGGACCGATTGAACCATTGACAATACCCTATCACAATTTCGGGAGGTCATCTCGCTGATTTTGAGGATTCGGCTGCACGCGTTTTCATCTAAGACAAACGAGAGGTTGCTTTTTGACAGACGTGCAGAGGAGTCCGCTATTTTTTTTTAAGTGTAGGAAATTCACAACCTGCCTACTTTTGGAGGCTTGCACGAGCTGTCCAAGTTGATTGAGACTTCTCTTCTCCGTCGCCATAGAAGGGCGAGAAACTCCACCGGATGAGTCGACAAAGAAAACTAGAAGAAATGAAGGAAAAGAGAGTCCCACTTTTATTAGTATTTTAATCGGAATAAATATACAAAAAAATTCGAAAATTTATCATAAAAGTACAATTGAATTCTAAAATTTTTAAAAGTGTAATTAAGTTCTTTCATCAATACTGTTAATTTGACTAATAGAAAATATTAACGTAGCATTTCTAATTATTTTTCCTCTCATATGTAGCATTTTGTTACTTTTTTTCCTTTAAATGTTTTTAGATTAGATTAAAAAACTGAAAAAAAAGGCTAAAATATCTAAAGTGTACTTTGTTTCATATAAATGTCTAAAATGATCAAATCAGTCCCAAATAAGGGCTCGATCTTATTGGCCGGCCAAATTTTCACAGACAAGTGACTCTTGATTTTTCCAGTTGTCGAAACATGGGTATCCTTCTAGCAAAGGACATGACGCTGATTTTTTCCTTCGGCCTGGAGAGCGGCCAAGCAATCCTGCAACATGCATCTCACTTACGTAGCTAAGAATAGAATCAGAGTTTCCCTACCTTTGGGAGATTGCACCCCTAAGCTACTGGAAGCTGGCAGTGCATCGGCAATCGGGCTATCGGGTTCAGTGACGTGTTTGAATCCATTAACAAGATTTCGATTTGGGTGGATCAAAAAATCAAAATCAATCCATAGTCAAGCTTCAACCCATTTAAGGAATTAAAATGTTCTGTGAAAAATGTTTCCATAAAAATTTGACCCAGAAAAATCCAGACCACAATTCCTTGCAAAAAAATTGAGAAAACGAAGATGCGACGTGTGTTCAAGAAGCGTTCAGCCTTCTAATGCGCCTCATCCTGTTCTTCACCGATCTCGACCTCCGCCATGGCGTCCGGCTGGAAGAGTGCGTCGAGGCCCGACGTCGAGCTCCGCCAGCCCAAATTCGTGGACAAGCTCTGCCATGAAGCCAAGCATTAGTCAACCCTCACCGAGGGTCAACTGCTCTCGCCGGGAAAATCCAATCGGCCATGACGCACTCCCCACCATCTGCAATCTCTCTCTCTCTCTCTCTCTTCTGGGTGGAGACTTCTTCTTCTTCTTTTTTTGGGTTTTCCAGTTTTTCATTTTCGTTTTTAATCTTTGTCCACATCTTGTTTGGGACAAAATTGCCCAGTTTCGGCTGCCGGAAAAATTAAGTACTCGTTAGCTGGCGAATTCAAATCCTTATTTAAAATTGACTCTATCACTTCATAATTTATGTGAAATAAGGTTGCATTTTAATCTTATTTTTAAAAAAATGCCCTTATTTATAATTTTCATTTATCAATTAGCAGTCCCTCCCTTGTGCAAATGTCTCACATACATTTAAGATCGTGAACCCTAATAATTGGATTTTCTTTCCATTTATGAATCCATTCCACTTCTAAGACATTCACTTAAACTTGTGACAATAAGAATCTGGATTGAGCTCTTCTTCAAATCACATTTTCATGTTTTCTTTGAGCCCCAGGAAGGAAGACCTTTCTGCATTGAAATTGGTTATGATGATACATTCCTGGAGATTAAACGGAAGATAAAAATATAACACAAAAAATCCATCTATGGCCAAACTTTTGTTTTCGACAGCAGGGTTCTCGAAGATGAGCTCAATGTCGAGGTTGCAACATCCTCAATCATTCCCACATTTAGGTCATTGTTGTGCCGGAGCCACTACCATCCACTAAAATTGAACTTAGCATAGGAATGCCGACGTCCGAAATGCAGCTTCACATCAAAGTTAACATGAACGATCCTGTGAAACCCTTTAGAGAGGTAGTCTGATTCCTAGAAGATGTCCCTCTTCAATGGGGGATATTATTTGCAAATGGAACTAATCTTGAAGATGATCAGCGGATTTGTTATTATAAGATTCAAGAAAATTTTAGTGTCAACGTTCGTAGCAAGCCTCTATTGAAGAAGTTTGCGGTGATAGTGTTGCCATGGAAAGCCAACCTAAAAGTTGTGGTGGAAGTGAAACCGTGGGATAAAGTAAAGAATTTGAGGAAAGAGCTCGAGAAGTCACAGCCAAGCCCAAAGTTCGATCTTCCCTTGAAGGGGTATTTCTTTCATACATAAACAAAGCAGGATGGATGAAAATAAGTCATTCAAATGGTGCGACATCGAGATGGGTGATAATATTGAGGTTTTTAGGGGGACAATGTCATGGTGAGTCCTGGTTTTTGCTTCCAATATCCATTCAACGCGGTTTCCCAAGAGATCTATGGCAGGATGACAATAAGGTTCTTATTATGAGTAGAGTTTAACGGTCTAGCGACAAATGCAATCCCCTCTTATCTTCTATATTGGCATTATCAGGTTTTTCCGAGATCCATATTTCTATTCCTTTTTTTTTTATTGTCATTATCATCATTATTACTCTCTTCTTAGGTCTTTTTGGAACATAATTTAGTCTTCGCGCGTGAAATTTGTATCTAATTTCAATTCTGCCTGCCAAATTAACAATAAGATACTTCACTTATTAATTAATATGTTTCTAGTGAAGCCCACAATTTAGATTTTCAAAAATTGATTTTTTATATCACCTTTCCTCTTTCATGAAAACACCCACCTTCTCCCTCTCTTCTGTTGCTCTGTTCTCCTCTCTTCAAACACCCCTCACATTTTCCTCCCCAAATCACTACTACCGCCTCCTCCCACCAACAGCCGCTCCATTGACCCAACCTCTCCTCATCTGCTGCTGCTATCCCCGCCCCTGCCATCTCCTTGACCTGTCTCGCCTCCCACCCCTCCCGTTAGCCGAATTGCTCCTCCTCCACGTCTACTCCCTTACCTCCAAGCTCTTCGACGTCTCTCCCCCAATCATGCTCTCCGGCTTTCCTCCTTTCGCGGCTCTCTCTGCCTTCTTTCCTCTCCTCTCAATCGCAATCTCAATTCGCTCAGTCTCACGTCGTCCTTCATGATCCACATCTTCGTCGAAGGAGATTCTCTTTCTATTCACTTTCCTCCAGACTCACCTCTTCAAAGCACTGTATAGTGGAGAGAGACGAGGTGGGGGCATTTATTGACGAAAGAAGGTGAGTGAAATTGATTTTTTTTTTAAATCTGAAATATCGCCCCTACTAAACACATGTCAATCTGTAAATGGAGTGTTTTATTATTGGTTTGGCAAATTAGTTGTTTACCTAATATTTTATTACATTAAGTGCATAGTGAGAGTTGCAAGTGATGCAATGAAACACATTGCACTATTATCTAGCGCGAGATCCACATGAATAATATATAAGTAACCATTTATTATCACAATCACCGATAACTTGCAACTGATACTATCAACCACTGGATTAGTTTAGAAGTAGGAGGCATTTCTCTTGATTCTTGCGTGAGAGAGCAAAGTCCACAAGTAAGTCACAAACTCGCCTCCTCTTGCAAATGCTCTGCATGTGCTTTCGCATTATCCGAAGGTGCCACGCACAACACAAGTTCCACCCAAAAGTTAGCCAGAATCCCACTCAATTATAGTTCCTTTATGTGCATAATGGCCATTATTTATAGCCCTTAATGTTATCATTACTAAACCAAGTGATCCATTCCGGTGATCCCAAGTGTCTTGCCTAATTTCCTTGAGTGGCAAGTCTACTTTATCTCATGATTACACCTAGAAGATGAGTTAGTTAAGCTAAAGGCCTTACTTGGCAATCTAAGCTCCTAGACGTCATCGATGATGGCCCACTTTTCGCTCTTTATTGGTCCACCTATATGCCGCATTCAATGGAGATTTAATGAAGTTTGGCAATAATTGTACCATAGTTGCTAACTTGGCAATTCTAGATCTTTCAGTCATTAATGAGGGCTCGCGTATTGCTCTTTAATTGGTCCACATATGTGCCACATTTTTTTCTAGATATCCAAGGATAATTTCACCGCCATCATGACTTTTGACTATTCAAAGAACAAGCCACCCCTTCATTTAATGAAGGATTTCTAGAATTTTCCTTACTTTTGTCTTTTTCTTCATTAATAAGGTGGTCTAGAGAACTTTATCATCCAAGTTGATTCTGATGCCGGAAAAGGGATCATTAGGTACACTCAAAAAATTGAATCACATACATCCGAGGTTCGGCCATCACACCCCATATTCATCCAAACCATTCATTTGGATGGTCATTTGGCTAATAGGGTTGGTTGTCCTTTGATCGGTTCAAGACAATCTTAAGGCTACCCATGACCTAGAACTAAGCCAAGGCACTCATGGACCTTAGAATTAGTGACGAGAATAGTCGGGTCTATCCTTGGGCTCATTCCAATTAGCACTCGATCGACTGGTAGGGTTCATGGTCGGCGCATTACCGATCCATGATCGGACATCACCAATTCGAGATTTCGTTCGATCACTAAGAATTAATAAGGAATTATGTATTTTTGGTCGGAAGATGGTCGCATTTGATCAATTCAGATCGCCCATGTATCAATGCATAATCGAGTGGAATCACCCCATGACCAGAAACTAGGATAGGTCGGATCGACCCATGACCATCCGCCAATCCAAAACCATCATGTGACTAATTCTCGTGATCAAAAATCATCTTATGAGCTGGTGATCCTATCCCATCGATATGGTCGGTAGAAAATTCGAGTTCAACACCTCGACCGATTCGTGACCGGTCGGTCAGTCGGTCGGTCCATGACCAATCCATGATTCTTTGCTAATTGAACCGATCGATCCACGGCCAATGGCCCATGATCGATCATTTTAGGACCTTATGGTGGATCCTTTCGGGGTCGGAATCAATGATGTTACAGATGATGTGCTCATGTGATCACATAATGATCTTGATGCATTTATGCAGGGCAATGTTCCATCCTGATGCATTTTACGTGAGACAATACCGATTAAGTCAACGAGATGCCATTTGCAAATGGATTTTGGAACAATGCTCCTTACATGAATGCCATCTTAATGCGTTTACATGGGACAATGCCGTGCTCAAGGGGCGAAATGATGCTCGGTTACGCTAAATGACTGCGAACCTTCGGGTTGGCCTTGGGCCTTGAGTGGTTGTAATAATCTGAAAGCATGGTCTCCAGGGTTACATGGTAGTATGGGATGCCATGTGATTCTCAAGACACCACATGCGTCAAGTGCGTGAGCGCATGAATGCATATTTTGAGAAGTGATACTATAGTCAGCACATATGTGACCTAAGATCAATATATGAGCAATTTTGGGTTATAGCATGGCATGAGTGCATGGTTATAAAGTGTTGCACACTCCTGTGTTTAACTCATGAATATGGAAAGTATTATAATAATTGCTTACATTCTTTGTTATGATGGCTTAAGAAGGTAAGATGATTATTCCTGTTTATAATTAGGGCAAAGCACAAGACGCTTTGCTATTGATCTATCATCGTTAGGTAACTTGTATGTTTATGGCATTTCCGAGGTAAATGGCTTCCCTACATGAGATTAAGGGATTTTACTCGCTGAGTTTATCTCACTCCTTGTTGTTTAACTTTTTCAGGCCCTAATTATGACTATACGAACCCGAGCCAAAGTACTTTGATATAGATATATACTAATCAAGTAGGGGATACCACTTTGTAAGGTCACACTCGTAAAATAGAGGTGTTAGATTAACCCCAACCTTGCTACTTAGACCAGTATGAAGAAATCTGCTACGCGGACATGTAAATGGCTAAGCTTTTGATGTAAATAAAGATTATATTTGATGGTATATATGAAAATGTGTTTTGATATATGTCTTATACTATCCCTATTGTTTGTTAATGGTTGGGAGATGTTTATTTTGCTTCCGCTAGTGTATAATTAATAGATAAAATGAATGTGTTGGCGACGTGTCCCGAGACATCGTAAGCATATGACTTAAGTGAAAAATGATAGTGCGGGTTGTCGCGAGTCCAGAGCGGGCCGGGGCTCGACAGAATTAGATGGACGGGAGATGCCGAAGTTGGAATTTCACTTTCAGCTCTTGGGATCTATTGGGATGAGCTTTTTGAAAAGGAAATCTTGGAGGCCCGTATCTTTTTTAATTAGAAGTGGTAAAGCGTTGGGTCGTCAAGTCGGTTTGAAATTGGGTTTCTTGAAATTGAATATAGCTTTCGGCCTTGGGTGATTCCGGGTCTTTCTTGAATGCATTGAGTGGAATCCGGGTTGGACTCAATCAATTCTCAAGGCATCTTCAGAATTCGAATTTTACAATACGTAAGGATTGCATTTAGTTGGACTTATTTTGTGCTTCGTAATTCGATGATTGGGCTTGTGTCCATAGCTTCATTTCAAAAGAAGGGGAATCGTACACCTGTACTAACCTCATCTCCTGTCCTCATTCCACATGACAATTTCTCTACCATTGACAACAACAATAAAAAAATCCTTGTTATCCTCCCCTCCCCCTTCTCTCATGTTCATCCAACTGCCAGAAATTTGACATGGCATAGCATTTGTGTGACTGTTTTTGAAAATGATAACATTTAAATGATTATTCGAAAAGTGACATGGCACGGAGGCAAATAAAAAAAAATTATGGTATTGAAGTGAGTATATACATAAGTTATTGCACTAAATTTCTATTTGATGCTAAGCCCACAGTTCCTGACCTTGAAGCCCATGACGTCTAACCTATATCTAAGCGCGTCCCAGACGATTCTCTAATAAGCCCACGGATTTTTATTATTTTCCTTTTCTATTTTCTATTTTGTATTCTTTTTCCTATTTTCCCTGCACCGTCTTCTTCCTTGGGCGGTCTTCCTCAACGAGATCTTCTTCACTGAGGCTTTTTCACCGAAGAACTCAACGCTGAAACCTCATTAAATTAACTCATGCGAGAACTCTAATCGATCCGACATCAACACCTAACGTTGCCAACCATCACCAAGTCATCTTTGCCCGCCACTACTCCGGCTAATGCCAGACTTATTCCGACGACATTAAAGTCACCATAAACATACATAAAAAAACAAGCGCCGTTCAAGCAAATAAAACACCGAGACAAAGAAGAAATGACTGACTATGGCAGCCTCTAACCAGGCTTCACCAACAAGGAATGGATTCTCCGGCGGGGGTGTTCCTCCAAGGCCGACTCACTGACTATTTAAAGTGAAAGCCAAGGCTGTGAGTGTTGATTGTATCAACTACAGAAGCTTTGGTGTTTGTGGATAAACGAAATCCTTCAATAATGGATGCTCCATGAAATTTATCTTGAAAGAAGCCGTCGGCTCAAAGGCTCGCCGCTGCAAAGCAGAGCAAAATTGAAGCCGTCCGGTACTCCGATGAGGCCGACAGCAACAATGAACGGCAGCAAGCGCCCCTCTCACTGCCGTCCCCCTCAATAAAAGAGGGATTTTGTAATTCCCCTCTTTTTCTTTTTCTTTTTAAATATTGCCTGCCGTTTTTTTGTTCTCTTCTCAAGCCGCCAACCACATCAGAACAGACAAACCATTTTTCTTCTTGTCCAGAGTTTCGTGTGATCACGCGCCACATGGCACTCGATCGTGGGAATAGTAAGCTTACGGTAAATAAATCAGAGTGTGTTAAGTGTCATGCTTGTGTCACGGACCGAGAGAAGGCCGATCCGTGAGGTTCCCCGAGCACGACCCCAATCGATCGGCCCGTGACACTTGTCTGGAAGCTCCACCAATTAAAACTTCTTCAATCGAACCCGACGTTTCTAAATTTCATTATCCCGAAATCAAAATGTGACAAACAAGATTAAAGCCTACTTTTTTTTTTTAATTTAACTTTTTCTTGGTCAAAGGTTAGATTCTTGATTTTGACAAATAGGTCAACATTCGGCCATTTTAATGAGAATTTGAAATCTAAAGACCTGATTTTACATGCCTTCACTAAGCTAACATATATATGCAATTGACGTAATAAAAACACTAATATGATTTTTTTGGTCAAGAAGAAAATCTCGCGATAATCTCAAATATCTAATTTTTCTAATTTTAACCATCGGATAAATTCGAGTCTCAACAGTATTCTACAATCACTTTGGAACAACCTCTAAGGGAATCAATCCTTAGGATTATTATTACTAAACCAAGAGCAGGATGTCTCTAAGAAATACATGTGATGCGTCTATTCAATAGTAGTAGGACAACATTATGTGCTAGTGAGAGTTGCAAGCGACACGACCAAATACATTGCACAATTAACTAGGAGAGACCCACATGAATCATACATAAGCAACCATTAATTATCACAAACATTTATAACTTGCAACCGATGCTATTAAAGCATTGGACTAGTTCAGAAGCTTTTGCTTCTCTTGAGTGCATTACAGGGCCAAGTATGAGGATCTCTCTCAATCCCTCCATGAGAGAGCAAAGCCCACAAGTGAGTTACAAACTCACCTCCTCTAGTCAAATGCTCCACATGTGCTTCCGTACGATCTGAAGGTGCCACATACAACACCAGTTCCACCCAAAAGCTTGCCATAATCTTCCAGATGTTGTCCGTGTCTTTTATCTCATTTGCCAGTTGATTCCCAAGCCTAGCACCCAGTTCGATAATAGTATTTTCACGTGCTGAATCGCCACTACCCTTCCTCTCCATCTTCGTAACTCGGTCATCCATGCTATTGCATCCTTGAAAGAAGTCCCTAGCTTCAATGATTGCCTGATCAAACACGTACTCCGCAGTGCTAGGGTGATCAGGCAATAGACGTGGAGCGAAGGCAACCAAGTAAGCTAGATACTTGGACAACCTAGTTGCCACGTTGAAATTCTTTATTGTTTTAGATGGGTCTGATCTTCCTGCTGGCAATTTGTACTCACATAAGCTAGTGGCAATGTGCCACACCATTATGACTTGAGTATGTGTCTTAAGCCTACATGCCCATGACAGCTTGCGGGACACCTTGTTTTCTATCAGTGAGACCTGTCCATTCTTCAATTTAGTATCTTTAATCAACCTCACAGCATCAAACACCGCTAGCTTCACTTCTTCATCCAATTTGATCGGCTTGCTCTCTTTTTGGCCATCCCTATATTGATTAATATAGGCTGCCATAAACGTGTTGTTCATTAACCAGGAAGGTTTGTAGGAGTACGACTCGAGGAATGAATACTGACGAAGCTTTTGCTCCCAAGGCTTCATTAAACGGACCCGACATATTGCTTTGATAATCCCCTTGAACAACTCCTTGTTGTGCCACCGATTCTTTTGCACATACGCGAGGATCAAATTCAATTTAGTCCATTCCGAGAAACCCATGAAGAAGTACTGCATGAGCTCCACGATGACAAACAATAATATCATCACGCTGGTCACAAGTACATCGACACTTAACCCATTTGGTAGAGTGGCCAGTTGACAGTTGATGTTAGAACTCTTGTGATGCTTCAAGAGTAATGTTGTAGCCCAAATGCTGATGATGAAGATTATAAATTCCATGTATTTGAACAGGAACAAGCGGCGCTGGAATAATCTAAGGTACTTGGTGTAGAAAATATCAAAAGCGAACGAGAGCTCGACCTCGACGACTCGCAATGCTCGCTTGTAACCGTCTTCTTGAAAGAGTAATCCTTTGCGAATCAAGTTCCATGTCTTCTTGTGAGCCTGTTGGGGCAATGAGTGGCCAGCATATTGAGGAGGAGGAAGAGTGCATGAGAGAGGCACAAGTCTTTGAGCTCGTTCTGGGGATCACCTTGTGAGCTTAAGAGACTCCCTTTACAACTCCACACCTAAGTAAAGAGCACAGCTTGCATATAAGTTTATGACCAAGTTAACTATTTATATACGTGGTTATAATGTGTCATATTATATGCAATCTTCCCCCACTTAATGGTTTAAACCTTTTAGCTGGACATACTAATGTCTTATCAAAGCACAGATCAAGGGTTTTGATCCCAACACTTCCTTCTTAAGCTCATTACTCGTGATGAATTTACAACAACTGGCTCACACAAAAATAGGAGTGGTGTCCAATTTACAAATAACCGAGGCGAGTCGTACCCATGTAAGTGGTCGGTTTATATGGAAGGGGGAGTAGTACGCTTAAGCATGTGATTTTAATATGCCTCATATGAATGAAGTCCCCCTCTATTTAAAACTTAAATGTTTGCATGGCACTTAGAACATGCCAAATGAAATCATATCATCCAAGTATAATGAATGAACCATGCTGAGATAAAGAACCCAAAAGTAACATGAGTCAACAGTAATCAAGAGTTGGCATAAGGAGATCGTCTATCCTTGTATGTGATCTTATTTAGTGCCTCAGTAATCCGAACCATAGATTCATGTGAAAGAGGTTATTTTTGAAATCTATAACTCAACACATCTATAATTAAGATTTGTTGAGATACTTTGCAAAGTAGAGGACCTTCGTAGTGGATCAATGTCTTATCTTGATCTATCCTGTAGTACTATATCATTAATAACGCATAGTGTCATCATTTTTTTTCTGTACTTTTTCATAACCAATCGCAATGATTTTGTTTTATTTTATTATTATTTAGTGTGTGAGAAGAAGATCCTTACTAAATCGAAGTTCAGAAGAAACTAAAAAAATCGAATAATTGAAGATGGAACTTTTCAATGTTGATCAATTCACTGACCTAAAAAAAAAAAAAAATGTTGATCAATTCCTCTACGTCGTTGATCATGCGGTGTCATCATTTCAGTCATACTTTTTCACAACTAATCAAGATGATTTTGCAGATCGTTTTTTCGTTTTTGGCTTGAGAAGGAAATCCTTATTAAATCAAAGCTCAGAAAAATTAAAATAATCAGCCGGCTGTAGATATACCTCTTCAATGGTGATATATTGGTCTTTATCTAATGGTATTCGGTAGTCCCGTGCCGCCGCGGCGTCCTCCTTCCCTATACACCTCTTGTTATTCACCTGTTTCTTTGGTGCGCGCATCACAATATACGCATACCCTTTCATGTGAACCGGATCAGCTTCATCAAGTGAAGCGCCCTCACTTTCGTGCTCCACACTCATATAATCAGCAAACGTTTTTGTATCCCACTCCAAAAATTTCCGGCTCCCCATCACCAGGGACGAAGCCCTCTCGTGGGCCTTCAAGAGCAAGACGAAGAAGAGGCACCCGCACGCAATCAATACATCGGAACGGTTGCGCCAGTACGAGCCTATCAACAAGAACAACCAAACCAATTTGATCATGAACTGCCAATTGTACCTCCTCCACTGCTCGTTGTCATCTAGACTATATGCGGAGATAGAATCGGCGCTTCCGAGGACAATCATCAGGAACATTGCCCAGACGGGGAATAATTCGTTGCGGATCGGAGCATCGTGCATGAGACCTAGAGCGTAGGTGAGTACGTAGGTTGAGAGAGTGTAGGCTGTGAAAATGACAAGCTGGAACATTCTGCTGTTGTAGCAACGTCGCCACGAGCCAAAGGCGACAAGGAAGAGGAGCAGGAAGGCAGTGAAGATGACTAGGAACTCGATCTGCAAGAGCGTCCCCAAGGGAGTTTCCAGGGACTTCATATTGCCCAACGAGATATTGCAGTTTCTGATTGTCCCCAGCGCCACTACTGTTGTGCGGTTCGTTTCCATCAAATTCCTCATGTTTGGTACTGATTAGTCCGCTGTCTATTCAGCTTCTAATTGGAGAAAGAAACGATAGGATTTCTGAGAGAAAGACAGAGAGTTTGGGGATTAAATCTCATTTCTTATAAAGCAGGGATGCCAGGGACTAAAATGAGAATGTCATTTTTTTTTTCCTTTCACTAACACGGGGCATCTGAATTTGTCTCGAATAATCTTCACAATGCAGGAGTTAAACTGCTCAATCCTTGTGCATCGAGTAAGGTCTGATGCTAGATGTCCCTCACAAGGTTACTACATTGGAAGATGCTACAACTTGAATGTATAACGCCCGGTGTCTAAATGAAGTACTTTAAATAGCTAAAAGTAGAAGTGTTATCCCCGTTAAGACATGAAGAAATTATTGAACGGGTCGTGATGTCTTAGAAATAAATAGATGTCAACGATGAATTTATGTAGAAACAAGTTTATTTTGGGAGCTTATTGCAAATCGCATGGTTTTCTAAAATGTTATTGACTTGTTTTTTGGATTCAATTTATTGAGAAGAGAATATTACAATTAGCTAGTCTATGAGAATTTAAAGTGCTTCCATACAAACAAAAGATAATAATATGGGTGATTTCTGAAGTTTTTACATTTTTGAATGTGATCTCTCAATTTTTTTCAATTTAGTTTTTGAACTAATCCTTCCATTAAAGTTAATAGCTCCATCAATTGACGTGACAGTAATGGATTTTTCATTTTAGCGTCCAAAAGGCTTTTTAGCCCAAAAAGAAAGGAAAAAAGATATACTGACAACAGGAAACGGAGTGACGATCTTTTTCTCTTCCAATAAAAGAATTTTCCTTTCGATTTGCCCCCTTCGTCTCCCAAGAGATAGGAAAATAACACACAATGCCGCCGACAGAGAAAGAAAGCAAAAACCTCCATACTTGCTTTATTTTCTCCCTTGTCGGAACAAAAGGAAAATAACACACAAGGCCCCGTTTGGTTCAATATTCCCAAAGGGTTTTCAGCCCTAAAAGCCCATTGAAAAAAAATTTAGATGTTTGGTTCAACATTTGGAGGTGTCATTGACCAAATCTTTGGCCTTTAAAATCTTGAAAGCCCAAAGCAAGTGGGGACCTGCTTTGGGTTTTCAGTGTTTCGAAAATGCAAGTCCACCTCTACTCTTCATCTGTTGACTTCTTTTTTTTTTAAACTGATCATCTTCCCCACACCCCAATCGCCGTTGATCGGCAACGAAGTTTCATCGGATTTTATTTTTATTTTTTAAAAAAATAATAAAACCCCTTTGCAAATGTTGGATTCATCTTCTTCTTTTTTTTTTTGTCATTTTTATCTTTTGACAATCAATAGCCCAATTTTTATTAATACACTAGAATGATCATTAATTAACGAAAATGATTAATACTATAATAATTAAAAAAAATTATTCAAAGTTGAAAAAAAAAAAACCTAAAAGAACCCTAGGCCAAAAGTTGAGTTTTGCATCAAATCTATAATCAAATTCTTTTAATATAATTTTTAAATAAATTTACTAATATATATCTTTTACATTACTCTCAACATGAAAATGTAAAATGTTATATAGTTATTGTATTTTTTTTTTTGCAATTTTAAAAATACTAAAACTAAAAAACTTAATTTAGTCGAGACTAAATGGTTTTCAAATATATGTTTATCAAACAGTCTTACATTTCCTTAAAGCACTTTTCAATTATAGTATACCAAACAATCTAGCATTTCGGAAAATTTATTTAGTTTAAAGGTATTTGCATTCTCCCAAAGGCATTTCGGAAAATCCATTTACAGTCTAGCATCTCTTGGAAAATAACACACAATGCGGCCTACAGAGAAAGAAAGCAAAAACCTCCGTACTTGCTTTATTTTCTCCCTTGTCGGAACAGAATATTTGCGGGCCTTTTGCTTCAGTTTGCTTTTTAAGCAGACCAGCAACGCTAAGATTGTATTTCTTATACCGTTCTAAATAGCGGTACCGATGTAAGTTTTTGTAAGAGAAATAAAATCCAGAATCAACAAAATAATATTCGGATCAATAAAATATGTACTGAAATTTACTTGAACTTATAATCGAAGTGATTCCAAACCCCATAATCAACAAAGTAATATTTGGATCAATAAAATATGTACTAAAATTTACTTGAACTTATAATTGAAGTGATTCCAAACCCCAGAATCAACAAAGTAATATTTGGATCAATAAAATATGTACTAAAATTTACTTGAACTTATAATCGAAGTGATTCCAAACCCCATAATCAACAAAATAATATTCGGATCAATAAAATATGTACTAAAATTTACTTGAACTTATAATCGAAGTGATCCCAAACCCCATAATAAACAAAATAATATTCGGATCAATAAAATATGTACTAAAATTTACTTGAACTTATAATCAAAGTGATTCCAAACCCCATCATGTAGATTTATCATTCGATTAAAAGAATAAATGAGATAGAAGATTGCAATATCTATTAACTCACGACATGAGAACATGAAATATTCCTAGCACGTAAAATACGAATCAGTAAGAAACATGAAAGCATAAATAATAGCTTTCCTCAATTTATTGAAATCTTCATTTCGTGCTCTTGATGTCAAAAAAGCTAGCAAGTTAATTTGTCTAGAATCTTCTTAAGGCTCCATTTATTTCGTTAAATATAGATGATTTGTGAATATTTTCTTAAAAATGATCTCTTGAATCACTTGAAATAATTAACCAATGCCAAATATTTTTATTATAGATAATCAATTATGTCTAAATAATTTCATGAATGATCAAAATATTTATCATTCATTCATTTTTGTAAGAAATACAAACAATCATTTTTTAGAAAACATTTTCCAAATCATTTTTCTGCAAAACAAGTAGAGCCTAAAAGTAAAATCTTTTTCACTCCTCTCTATATATAGAAACTTAGAATTGATTTCTTGCAAGATCGAACTAATTTCCATTAAGCTCATCTTCCATCCATATATTTCAGTTTATTTATCTTTTATGGAAATTCTCCCTTTTCCTTATTAGTAACCATTTAATATCCATCTTTTTTTTTTTTACAAGAGTTGATGGATATCTCATCATTGTGACAATGTATCACAACAAGAATTGTGATATGTCTTGCAAAAATTTGCAATATTTAATTTGTAATTTAAAGAAATTCGCAAAATTTCTTTCGCAAGATTGGGATTGTTTGTACTAACATGTGAGTTTCACATTGAAAGCTACTGCTCGTGGAAGTGGAAACAAAGTTAGCTTATCTCATCTTTAGGGTTGTTGATTTGTAAACCTGACGAAAATGATGACCAATGATTATTAAGTTTATCGAGTCGATGATGCTTATCTATCGTTGAAATTATGACCAATCCCACATTACGAAACTTTATAAGACCACTTGGATTAGTCAGTGTGTACTTATTGCCAATGATTCTTAATATTGAATGGTAATGAATGTTTTCCAAACAAATGAATTTACCTTGATTTGATCATGAAATCAAAGCTTTTTTTGGTGATGATATTCTTTTGATATTGTCTCTTATGACATTTATTCAAATGACGATGATCCTGCCCAGTATGCTCCCGCAACCAGTGCACTTGTTTAATATATTTCAGCAGTGCTCGTAGATTTTAGCTTCAGAGCCCCAGCTCTATAAGTGACGGCAATTTGTAGACTCAAAATCTATTTTCAAATGGTGAGTTTATGAAATCTGCAACATCTTCATCTCTACAATTGATCGCAACCTATAACGTCAAAGCCCGAAGCACTCCCCACCGCCAAGCTTTCATAACCCGGAGCATCTTTACATGGGGAGCTTTAATAGTCCGGAGTGACTCATTTCCATCAAGTTTGCGAATGCAAACGCTGAATCTTCTCTTCATGGTGAAATTATGTAGCGTGAGGCACTTCATCGACCTGTCGAGATTTTGCAGCCTTGGGTCTTCTCCTTCACACTGTGAGCTTTAGTAGCCTGGAGTGACCCATTTCCATTAAATTTGTGAACACAAACGCAAAATTTTCTTTGCACTATGAATTCACATAGCTCAGAGTAGTTCAACTATAGTCCTCTCCTTCACACAACGAGCTTTAATAGCATGAAGTGACCCATTTCCCTGACATTTTTAGAAAAGTAGCAGGATGAGTCGATTCTTTCCAATTACCAACAATTCTAAAGATTTGTCGATGTTCATTTTGGTATTGTCATCAATGAGTTAAAATAACTAATATCTCTCTAAAAAATACCAATTGTTTGAGTCTTCGAATTTAGCAACTATTCAGTGATTTACCAACATCGTATTGACTCAATTATACCAATGTATTAAGCTTACCAAATTAGTTATATGAAAACGATATGGTCGATTCACCAAAAACGATACTTACAAAACCAGGACACGGCAGAATGGAGGAAAAGAGATGATAGGTAAAAGAAAAAGTAAAAGACCTAGAATAAAGGAAGGGCATATTAAAGTTCTCTTTGCCAAGAAAAAAATCTCTACTTTCGAGAAGTTTCTCTCCTAGGCTCTCTGGGTTTCTCTCTACCGTATGGTAGGTTCTCTCGGTCCTGTCGCACTGCAAGTCTCCTTGAAGAAGTTTGCTTGAAGAGCTTTTCCCTCTGAATTGCACTGTGATAATCCCCTTTTTTTCTCTTGTCCTGTCTCTGATCGTGCTCGCCATCATGTTCTTCATCAAATCTTTCATCTCTTTACCTTTCGCTTTTAATCCCATAACAATCGCTTTTATTTGCCCTAAGATCGTCACTTTGTAGGTCGTTTTGTTTCCCCTCTTTCGCTTTTTCCTTTTACTTCCATGTTGAACCCAAAACCCTAAGATTCAAGATTCGTCAATATTAGCAGTTAACCACTCCATCTAGTTGCATCGGCTTTTTACCCGCAATAGTTCAGCTTGCCCGAGTACTCTGTTTTCCCCTACCCCAATATCAATCCCCCTACTTAGCTCCTGTCTGGTCTATCTCGCTGTCAATCAGTACCCTTGTTTTGGGGGCAGCTCTGTGCCTCCATCTCTTTGAAAGGTCCCCAACCATATTTTAGCGACCCACCTACTCGCACAAAGGATATGCTGTGTTCTTGGGAGATATCGGTGCCTTTCTGTTTTTAAAAAGCCTGAGGTAGTTCTCTTACAACTTCTTTCAATCTGTAAGACAAAGATGATGAAAGATCAGATATCGATGAGACTCGAGTAGAGGCATTATGCAGAAGCTTGGGCAAATTATGGTCTAAGGATGATGTAATAGATATGACGCAAGCAATATCTGAAGAAAAAATGACAGAATGTCGATTAACATTATTTGGAAAACTATATTCTCGACCTAACGTGAACTTTCAGGCCTTCCTCAATACTATGAAACGGGCATGGAAGACGGAAAAGGTGTCCTGTACTATGATACAACCAGGTTTTTTTTTTTTTCCTTCAAGTCGAAGATGAAAAGCAAAAAGTACTAGATTCCGGCCATGGTCCTTTGTAAGCAACCTCCTAGTGCTTCAACGGTGTGACCCCGACATTCCTGAAATGTGTTATGATTTTGACCACTGCCCCTTTTGGGTTAATCTATATGGACTTCCATTTGGGAGAGTGACGAAGGAAGTTGACAAAGAAATAGCTTCCAAGATCGGTGAGGTAATAGATGTAAAGCTGGAAGCCAAAGGAACTAGTACGTATAAAGTTGGTAAAGCCCAAGTTAATATTCACTTGGGTTTCCCCCTTAAAACAGGAGTGATTCTCAATTTAGGCAGCAGGAAATTATGGATAGAATTCAAATATGAACGGCTCCCACACTATTGTTATTCTTGTGGAAGAATTGGGCATTATGCCACAGAATGCAAAGAAATTCCATATGAAACTACGCGGCTGGAAGAGGATTTACCAGGTAATTTCGGCAATTGGTTACGTGCTGAAGTTAGGGATCTCAGCCCTTATGGCAAAATTTTCTATGGAAAACATGTTGAACTTATTCAAGATCCTGAAGTGGTGCCAGAATCCCCCTTCGCTGCAGAAGTTCAAGATAATCAGCAAGCTATCCAAACAACAGAGCAGCCTACTCTACCTTTCGAAGTCAACATTTTTCGGAGGAGGGTATGAAACAACGGGTAGATCCTCTCCATCATTCTCTTGCCATTACCATAAGGGAGGAAAAAGCCCTCAAAAAAGAGGAAGTAGTTGTCTAGATGAAGAATCAATGATGCTTCTTTATACAGAACAGCTGAAAGAAAAAGAGGTTGAGAGAGAGTACCCACCAGCAAATGAAAGAGGCCAAAATAAGGGTAAAACTAAAAGCACAAAACTTCCTACTTTGAAAAAGGAAGAGATTTTGTCCGTACGGTGCTCAATCTTCTAGGGCACCATCCATTGAGAAACTCAAGCTTGTGGACATTCCCATCACTGAAGCGGAGAATTCAGCACACACCGGGCTCGGTGGCTAGCCCGAATAAGCCACCGGGTCAGCCATGAAACTTATCGGTTGGAATTGTCGGGGTTGGGCTCACCCCACGACAATTCGAGCCTTAAGAGCCCTAGTGTCTCAAGAACATCCCAATATTCTTTTTAATGGAGACCAAAAATAAAGAGTAGCTGGTGCAAAAATGGCGTCGTAGACTGAAGTTTCAGAATAGCTTTTTGGTGAATCCGGATGGTATTTCGGGGGGTTTGGCAATCTTTTGGGACGAAATGGTAACCATAGTTGTGGATTCGTCTTCTGAAAATTTTATCAATGTGCAATGTCGGCTTCATGAATACAGGCAGATCATGAGAATCACTTTTATGCACGCTCCAACTAGTTTTAATGCTAGAATACTCTTATGGGAAGAAATACAACGACAAAGCATTTTCAATCATCTACCTTGGCTATGTATCGGGGACTTTAATGAAATCTTGTATCATTGGGAAAAGAAGGGAAAGAGATTGGCAGCAAATTTTCGTATTACAGCTTTCAGAGATTTCCTACATACATGCTCTTTCATGGATTTAGAAAGTAAAGGATGCGCATTCACATGGACAAATCGAAGGGGTGGTCGGGACAATGTCAAGAAAAGATTGGATAGAGCCTTATGTACCCTAGAGTGGAGAATAGCTTATCTAGCGGCGAAGGTCATAGCTCTACCAGCAATAGGTTCGATCACAGTCCTCTCCTCTTGTCCTGCATCCCAAAACAGAGTGCAAAAGACGAGATTTCGGGTATGAAGCGTATTGGGCAGAGGATGAGGATTGTAGAAGACTTGTGAAACGAACTTGGGATGAATCACAAGGCAAAAATATGGTTGAGAAACTAAAGTTAGTAGCTGCAAAACTTACGATCTGGAGTAAAAGAAGATATCCTAATGCATATAAACGGATAGAAGAGCTGAAAAAGGAACTACGAGATCTTGATGGACAGCCAAGAAGATGACTATGATCAGCAAAGAATCCAACAAATTAACCAAGAAATCGACTCCCTATGGCGACAAGAGGAGATGTTTTGGGGCATGAGATCACGAATAAAGTGGCTGCGGTGGGGAGACAGAAATACAAAATTCTTCCATGCAACAACTATTCAACGTAGAAATCGGAACCGAATTTCCATGCTATTGAACGAGCAGGGGGAGTGGGTTCGTAATCAGGAAGCACTACGGGACATGACGGTTAATTTCTTCAAAAACCTATATCGAGTCAGGGGGACATCGGAGCTTTCAGCCCATCCTTGAATATATTCCAAACTTGGTGGATGCAGGTATGAATCAACATCTTATTGCTCCCGTAACCATGGAAGAAATCAAAGACGCTACCTACCAGCTAGGACCTAATAAAGCTCCTGGGCCCGATGGATTAAATGGTATATTTTTCAGCAACATTGGCGAGACATTGGTGACGATATCTGTCTGGAGGTTCAACATTTCTTTGAGACCGGATCCCTAAACCCAACCCTTAACCAAACACAAATCACTCTCATCCCCAAAATCCAAAACCAGAAAAAATAGAACAATTTAGACCTATAAGCTTATGCAACTTTGCCTACAAAATCATCTCCAAAATTCTCACGAATAGACTGAAACCTCTATTACCAGCCCTAATAGAACCAGAACAGAGCGCGTTTGTGGGAGGTCAGCAAATACAAGATAACATCCTAATTGTCCAAGAAGTCCTACACAGACTAAGAACTCGGGACCGTCAGAGACATTTCCAAGCTGTCCTTAAACTAGATATGCAAAAGGCGTATGATCGGCTAGAGTGGGATTTCCTTCAAGAATGCCCGAGGAAGATGGGATTTTGTGAAGAATGGGTTAAGAGGGTAATGCGGTGTGTTACAACCGTTTCCTACGGTATCAAGATTAATGGAGTGTCCTTGCCTTATTTCAAGCCAACACGGGGTATTCGCTAGGGTGATCCATTATCCCCTTATTTATTTATAATTGTGGCTAATGTTCTATCCCATATGTTAAAGCAAGCTATACAAGCAGGCACAATTCATGGTATCAGGTTAAATAGAAACTGTCCCACTCTTTCACATTTATTATTTGCAGATGATTCCATCTTTTTCCTAGATGGTACAATCTTGGAATGTCAAAACTTGGTGTCTATCCTTCATCGGTATTGTTATGCATCAGGTCAAGCTATCAACCTCAACAAATCAGGGATTTTCTTTAGTAAAGGCTGTCAGAACAACTTCGGAGAAATATGGCGTCGAGATGAGAGTTCCGGTTATTATGAAAACAGGAAAATACCTAGGAATCCCTTCGGACTGGGGTGCCTCCAAAAAAGAAATGTTCGCCTTGATTCTCGCTAGAATAAACATAAAGTTGGAAAGTTGGAAGGAAAGCTTGCTATCAAGAGCGGGTAAGGAGACACTTCTTAAATCGGTTGTGCAAGCTATACCCCAGTATGCTATGTCTATTTTTAAAATCCTAGTATCTATAATCAGAGAAATTGAAAAGAAGATTGCTAACTTCTGGTGGAGAAACAACAATAAGGCAAAGGGTCTTCATTGGAGAAAATGGGAACTTCTCAAGGTTACAAAAAAGGAAGGGGGTCTTGGCTTTAAAGACCTCTTCACTTTCAATATTGCTATGTTAGGAAAACAAGCTTGGCGCCTCTCTCAACATCCAGACAATCTATGGAGCCAAATTATGAAAGGACTTTACTTTCCAAAGCGTAACTTCGGCAAGCGGGGAAAGGATCGCGCCCATCATGGGAATGGCAAAGTATATTATCGGAAGAGAAGCGATTGCCCCTCACGTAATGTGGACCGTGGGAAATGGTCAGAAAATCTCAATCAGAACAGATAAATGGTTGAAAATGGGTATACTCGGAGGACTGCGTCAAGAAATGAACCTTCCAAGGTAGCGAGTTGATTGACTTTGAAAATGCCGAATGGAAAGAAGACCTACGAGATCTATGTTTGATCAAAACATAGTGACAGAAATACTAGCCACCCCTTTCGGCCTACCCTTTACGGAAGACAAACTGGTTTGGATGAGTAATAAATCAGGAAGTTATACGGTGAAGAGTGGATATTTGTTGCATAGAAAAATACAATGACTCCTCCGGATCAACAGCCAACAACATCACACCAGATTAACCCCGACTTATGGAGACAAATATGGAATGCATCTATACAACCAAAGATAAAGTTCTTCCTATGGAGTGCCTGTCAAAATGCCCTACCTACAATGGAGAATTTGTATAGAAGGAAAATAGTACTGCACCTATATGTCCCATATGTGGATTGGAATCGGAAACGGTAGAACATACATTTCTCCTTTGCCCATGGATAATGAAGCTATGGACTGAGCCATCCCTGCAAGTTGAAGTGAATCGAATAGGATTAACATGCTTTGATGAATGGGTATGTAAAGTGCAAAGAAGCTCAAGAATCTCACATAACTTTGAACTGCTTGCGAATGTATTATGGTGCATATGGAAGGATCGAAATCATCATATATTCAGAAAGAGTCCCCTCAATTTCCATCACACCCTCTTGAGCCATCGGTTCACAAGACTCCTTCGCCACATGGAATCCCAAGTCTAAGAACCAGAACAAAGAAGCCGAATTAAACAACAAATGGCAACCCCGAAGCACAGGGTCCTCAAAATTAACATTGATGCATCTTTCGAGCCTGCCGCACATATAGATCACGGTTACATTCGACTCAAGAGGATTTATTGCACAAAATTGAAGGTCATTCAAAATCACCCATGGCGCCACAACCAACAAGTGAAGAACTTCAAGACTCGCAAACAATTTCTTTTATATCCCCAAGATTTGACGAAACATGGAGGGAAGTTGAAGAAGAACAAGAATTATGTGAGAACAGTAATCCCCATTTTATGAGATATAGTAGCGCAACAACACCACCGGAAGCGAAAGAGGGAAGTTGGGACCAGCTTCACCGCACGAAAATAGACAATCAGCTAGTTCCACCCACAACTCAAAGGACTCAGCCCTATCGCCAACAACGATCAGCTCGGATATTAGTAACGGGAGATGATAGAGGCGGTATACGAAGGGGTATCTAAAGCCTCCCAATTACCCATGAAAATAGCTCATATAAAGAAGAAGAAAGACGAAGATATCAATAAATCTGCCTCTACTCGCTCCACAAGTTGCCTAAACAAGCTAATCATACAAGCCAACAAGACCCAAACAACGTTCCCTATCACTGAGACCCAAGTCCACGGGCGGGTTCAACGAAGAGCAAAAGGGGAAGCGGATCTACAACTTCGTGAAGATAAAGGCGAGAAATCAGCAAAATACCCTAGATGCGAACGAGAGAAGAGGATGGCGAGAGCTCGGGTACCTTGCAGAAATTCCCCTTTCCAAGCGGAAATGCTCCGCGCATCGGCGGGGATGTGACAAATGCTGGATTCAACTATAAAGAAAAAGACAAACATTTCTTTGGATCTCGTTAAGAAATCTTGAAAAAGGAGGGGATGCGATTGCGAACAATCTCAATTCACCTTTGAATCTAAACAGCAAACTCATTTGTCCTACACGTCGACGATGGCAACAAAGGGAAGAAAGAACAGCTAAGAGGAAAATCAACGATCGACCAAGACCAACACTCGAGTTCGGAGCGGCACGAGAGAGGAGCCGAGACTACTCCACCGGATCTCGCGGCGACACACCCCTTCAACGGTGCGTAGCTTGTATTTGCGGGGATGATCGGGAAGAATTGTTGATGGATTTACTAAATCTGTGAAAGTGAGATCGGCTGAGCAAGCGGAGGTAATGGCTTTGGTGGAAAGCTGTAAATTTTATTTCCTCGAAGTTGGTCCCGAATAGATCCGAAAAAGAGATACTCATACACTCGGCGTAGTACGATGGTGAACAGAGTCCTCTCTTTGGAGACTTGTAGTTGGGAAATAAAACCACTAATGGATCGGGCTAAGCAAAAACTGCTGCAGGTATCGGGTCTCATATTAGCCCATTGTAGTCGAACCACGAAAAAGGTGGCGGATTGGTTAGCAAAAGCCCATCGAATGGGTTGTCTTTCTAGGAATTGGGTTAATAACCCCCGTCACCTCTTTTGGATCTTTTATGTATGGATGCTAATGTTGTATTTGCTACTAACGTTTCCTATTAATGCTAAAAAAAAAAAAAAAAAAAAAATCTCTCTCTTTAATTAGCTTTCATTTTGGTCTGCATTGTCTCCAAGTACTTGTTAACACTTGAATATTCATTAACAAGTCCAAAAGGACATCGATTCGAAGACCATAACAATTCAAGATTTCGATTTTGAGATTTTGAGCTTAAACATGTTGTCTAAAGTCCAAACACGAATATAGGGCTATGGATAACTATTCGCAATGAAGTTAAAGAGCATAATTTAAAGCTCATTAGGCCAAATTAATTCAATTTCAATATATCACTTTGGGCACAATTAGGGTAATTGAAGAAATTGAGTTTAAAATGACGATTTGGGAACAATGGGGTTGGGCGGAGTCAACCTGGAACGGCCCAATGGGCCAAACATATGGTAATAGCCAAGTTTATAAGGTAGTTTGAAGGGAAATAGGACAATTAGAAAGTCTCGGATCAACCCGGTTTGACCCGTTTAACCGTTAACTTAAGTCAACCCAAAAGTCAACAAATTACAACCCATAGACCATATGGCCTCCCCACTCTATCCCTAACTTCAAAAATGTCATTCTCTATATTACCAAAATTAAATTCCACACCATCAATCCTTAACAACATCAATTTTAGCCATTCATTTCTCCTCTAATCAAGGCCTTAGAATATGCCACGTCACTTAGCTATGATCCATGTGAGTTAATTTGAGCCAATCATATCATTTCTTTCTCATTAAGCAAAGAACTTCAAGACCTTAGGATATTCATATTCTCTAAATTACTAAAATTATATTCCAAGTCATCAATCCTTAACAACATCAATCCTAGCCATTCATTTTCCTTATAATCAAGACCTTAGGATATGCCATGTCACCTATTCATGATCCATGTGACTTAATTTGAGCCAATCATATCATTTCTTATTCATTAAGAAAAGAACTTCAATCATAGGATCATTTGGTGAGTTGTAGGGCTAAGATTAGTCCCAAATTTGCTTTTTTTCTCTCCAAAATTTCCCTCCTGACCCCTAAGTCCGAATTTAATGTTTTTTTAGGAAGTCCTTTTCCAAGAAAATGACATTATTTCATGGTATTTGGTTGAGACCTGAAAATGAACTCCAATTTTTTTTTTCGTTATCTAGTAAGAAATTAGATTTTCCTTGATAGGCATACATTATTTAGATGCTAGTAACTTGTGCATAGGTAGCTAAGGAACCCGGCAAGAGCATCGGGGTCTTAAGCCAAGATCCCCAACTCTTGAGCATGAGAACTAGTCTTGGGTCCATCGAAAGTGAGCTCGAGAACTCAATACCTATGACTAGCTCCCTCACACTCCAGTCTTGGTCTACAAAGGCTAAGATGAGGTCCTCAGCGCTTGAACCTTGGTCCATCAAGACCAAGCCCCGAACCTAGCGCTTGAGACTAAGGCCCCAACACCTTATACTGGCCTAGGTTAATTGAGGCCAAGCTTAGGACTCAGGTGCTGAGGTCTCGAGCCCAACCTTAATGGATCTAGGCACAAGCACCAAGGACTTGAGCCTAACCTTGATATTATCAAGCCTAGTATCCCAAGCATGGGAATAGGCATCAGTGTCACAAGCACGGGTGTGAGGACGAGGGTCTCAAGCCCGAGCTCGATGGATATGGGTTTCGGCATTGGGGACTCGGCCCTATCGCCAAGGGCTTGGAAACAAGCATTGGGGTTCTCATGCCCAAACATAGTTTTTGGTTCAAAAATTAATATCGAGTCATATATTTAAAAATGATTTAAGACTTTTTGTCAAAGAAATCACTTTTTTAAAATTTAAATTGCAAATGGGAAAACATTTTCCATTAATTCATTTTCCTAAACAATCCAAACACTGAAAAATGAGAAAAATATTTTTCTGAGAAAGCTTTTTGCAAGATAAATGGAGTCTAAGTCTTGAGATATAGTGCATCATTTAATGTATAGATAATTCACATAAATGTCGTGATGGTCGTAGAGTCCTTTTCTATATCAAATTCTTTCTTCCGATGGGATTTCTTCCATTTTGTGATTTTGAATTTAAAATGTTTACATATTTTCTGTGTGCCTTGTGAGATAAAGTTAAACTTTGACAAATGTTTTTATACTTGGACTGGTCAAAAGCGGCTTCGCCTCTTGTTTTTGGGTCAACCGATTCAACCGGTCGACCCCCAACCAAATACAATAAACATTTTACAAACAAAGCCCGTTTGGTTCGGCTTTTGGGGAATGTCTTTGGCCAAATGCAAATATCTTTAGGATAAAGGGGTTTTCGAGAATGCTCGGCCGTTTGGCAAATTACGCATTGAAAAGTTGCTTGTGCAAAAATACCGTTTGGCAAAATTTATTCCAAATGGGCTTCGCTTTTAACTTTCTTTTTAAAAAAATCTAAAAATCAAATCCGGTGGCGGGCGATGCCGGGACGGCCAAATCGGCCGTCCGGCCACCGAGGTCGTGACCTCAAGCGACGCCGTCATCGCGACCTTAGGTGCTGGAGGCGCAGAGGCCAGATCTGGCGGCTTGAGGTCGCGCGGACCTAGGCGGCGTGCGACGTGACCTCGAGCAACGTCGTCACCGCCCGGGAGGCGTGACCTTAGGCGCCCGAGGTCATAGAGGCCAAATATGGCCGCTAGACGGCCGATCTCGGCCTCTGGACCGCCAGATCTCGGTGGCCGAGGTCGCACGGACCTCGGGCGGCGTCCCCGGTTCCGCGCGATCGCCTAAGATCGCGCGAACCAAACGACGCTGCCCGAGGTCCGCGCGACCTTAGGCGACCTCGGCGACGCGGACCTCGGGCGGCATCGCGTGAGGTCGCGCGGACCTCAGGTGGCGTTGCACGAGGTCCGTGCGACCTCACGCGACGTCGCCCGAGGTTCGCGCCGCCTCGGGTCGCGCGTCTCGGCAGCCCAGACGGTGGTCACCGGCGACGCGCGACCCTCGGGCGGCGGCGCGGTAGGCTGTCGGAGAAGCTCGGTGGCCGGAAAGAAGAAGAAGAAGAAGAAGAAGAAGAAGATGATGATGATGAGAAGAAGAAGAAGAAGAAGAAGAAGAAGACGACGGGAAAGAAAAATGATGAACAGTAAGCGTGGCATTTCTCAAATGCCGAATGCCCAATGCTGCCCCTCCCAAAGATTGGGTATTGAGCATTCGAATGCTCATACTTAGGCAAAGGAGCTTCCAAAAAATTTGCCAAACACTAAAATTTTCCCCCAAGGGGCTTTAGGAATGCCCAACCAAACACCCCTTATAGCATGCATAGAATAGGCCTATCTATCGAGTTAGATAGGTATGGACCTCTTAGCGATTGGATAAGCCTCTCTTCTACATTTAAGATCATGGGATCGATCCTCTTATCCTCATCTCACCCCTTAAATGTTTTACAACGCATTTGAGTCATAATCAAATATCTAGTTAAACCGGCGACATGTTGATCGGGTTGACCAATTTCAAGCAGATTTGACCAGTCTCTTTTTTAAAAATCCAAGCTATTAATAATATCGAACCATAAAACTGTCTTCTTCCCAATCCAACGGGTTAAGCTGACTAGTCTAATCTGATTTGAGAACACTAAATTTAACTATGGGTGGGTAAAATTTTTAGCCTTACTTTTTAAGGATAATTCTAGGGTAGAACCCGAAACCTAAGAACTTGACCATTGGAAATCTATCCGGTTCCAGGTTTCCAAGGTATGTGAGATAGGTTTTAGGTTCCAAAAATTAGAGAACTTGTTTTGACAAAGTAGATTCTTGGTCTATGCCTTTGTGTGATACTGCGTATTCTATGACGTTTGATAACGAGTGTATGATGTGGAACCACTAATCCGAACTTTCATTTTATGACTAAGACTTTTACTCTATTAATATTTCATATTTTCCATATGTCTAAATATAAGTTTTCGTCAATAAATTGTAGCAATAAGTAATGGTTATTGAATGTGATAATTCACTGCAATTGTTTAGTTAATAAAAGTGAAATCTAAGTAGATCCTAAAACTTGAAACATGATGGGTTTCGGGTTCCGAGGTTTGCAATGTAGATTTTAGGTTCTAGAAAATGAGAAACATATTTCAACGGATAAATTCCAAATTCCAAATTCTAGGTAAAACCTGTATAAATACAAAAACTGAAATTATTCACCCCTTTTTTTTTTTGAAGTGGAAAAATGATTTTTGAGCATATGTCTTGACTCGTATATTACTGTATATGATTGAATTTGGTCAGCTAGATTTTGTTTATGAAATAGGTTAGAATGGGTCTAGCATTAAGGCTCAACTAAAAAATGATCTCAATGGGTTTGGATCTACCTTATTTATGATCTATATTTATCAAAATATAGGGGGAAAATAGTGCTGCAGTGGAAAAAGATAGACAAATTTAAAGAGAAAAGAAAATTAAAACAAAATTAGGATGGCGAGACTTGCCGCCACCTTCGGTAGCGATCCCAACGGCCACATTGCAATCATCACTAGAGGCAAGCATTTTCAACGTCGATCATGCTCTCTAGTGGTTGATAGAGTGCATGTGGATCTCGTACTATGACATTTTTTTCTTTTTCAAATATTTCAATTTTGAAATCTACTTATTCGGGTTGCTTTATAATGTGGTGCTTTGAGTAGGTAACATTATAAAATGAAGTTTAAATGCGTTATATGATAAGTATGGTTCAGGTTGAATATGGAACTATATAAAGAAAAATAAATCCAAACATTTATTATCTTGTAAAAATTGATAAACCCAATTACGACCAACTCAAATGCCACCGGGCCCAAACAATGCATTTGCTGCCTCCAAGCTCTAGCTACCATCCCGACCTTTGCCATGCATCGGCGGTCTCCTAATCACCCATCTGTATATATAACACCAAAAGTCGCATCCCACCAGAATATCCCAAATCGCGATCCATCTTTCTGTACTCTACCCCCATTGACTCCCTTTCGTACCGCCAACCATTCATCGCCACCACCACCATTACTTGCATAGCAGACGAGCTCCTCCGTGAACCCAGCCCCGACATCCACCTCCGTCAACATGTCTGCATAGTCCACCGCGGTGGCTTTTCATTCGACCTCAATGAAGTTCACAGTCAAGGCCGTTGCTCAATAGTTGAGCCGGCCACAAGATACCGTGCACTCCCGCCAATTAGAAAGCTTCACGTAGCTTCATGTCAGTAAATGATCCCCACCGCGCTTTCTCCACAGAAAATAAAAATTTCCTCCTTATTATTTAAAAAATTTCCCTCCATAATAGGCCTTCACGCATTAATTGTGGCGCTGGACCTGCTGCGGAGAGTTATTTCTTTTTCTCTCTCCCCATTTTTCTCCGTACGTCGCTAGTACTACTGCGGAGAGTTATTTCCCTTTTCCCTTTCTCTCTCCTCATTTTGGTGTCTAGACCTGTCGCGGAGAGTTATTTCACTTTCTCTCTCCTCGAGGCAGTTGATGCGTGCAGGCCTAGGGGAGAGAGAAAGCGTCGCTCTTCACCTCACGGATGGAGAAAAATGAGGAGAGAGAAAGAGGAATGACTCTCTGCAGCAGCTCCGCCCTGTCAATTAATGTGTGCAAGCCTATTTTGGGGTAAAATTTTTAAATATAAAAGAGGAGATTCTTTTTTTCTTTGCAGAAAGAGCGGTGAAGATTTCTTTTAAAAGTTTTTGTACCATATCATATATTTTGATATATATCTGACACTTCTAAATACTTTGACATTTTTTTACATTCAATTAATAAATATTGAAAAATCCGATTACTAATCAATTCTAGAGTTCGGAACTCCGATATTTTGATACATCATTTTGACATTCATAGGATTAATTTAAAAAATTTTCAATAAATGAAAGCTTAAAATATAAATATATAAAAGAACAATTAAAACAATAAAGGAGGAAAAAAAAGAAAATCCTATTTTTATTTTTTATTTTCTAACTCTCACTCCCGATGTAAAACAATTCATCTCCCAAGTTTTTTTCCCTTATTCTCTTCCAACACGCTTTGAAACGTGAGTCTAGAATATAGATTTTTTTTTCCTCCAAGTTTTATGAATTATTGAATTTGTGAAATCGAAACAATGAATGATATTAACAAACTGTGAATTAAAATTTTTAATATAAATTCATTCGGGGCTCTTATTTATTTGTAAATTTGAATCAAATTAATTTGATTAAATTAATTATAAAAATGATAAGTCATCATATATATAAAAAAATATGTATTTAATATATAACATATCTCAATATATTGAAATTTTTAGTTTTGACAAATAACATATCGCGTATCGTCTTGTATCATGTCAATGTCTATATTACTTAAGTGGAGCCCACTCACTGACGTGGAGTCATGTGAAACTTCGTGATTGGTCGGGGTGCATGGTGATATGTTGTGACCGCCCATGAGATAGCTTAGTGTCATCATTTATGTTCTACTTTTTCACAACCAATTGACATGATTTGAAATTTCTTTTCAATCCTTACTAAATCGAAATTAAAAAAATCTATTAGAAAAACAAGCGCTGATGTGCTTTTCACAACTAATCAATAATTTTATAGAATTTTTTTCAATTTTTTGCATGAGAAGAAAATTCTTATTAAATCAAAGCTAAAAAAAATAAAAATAATCAACCGATTGTAGATGTAGCTTTTCAATGGTGATCAATTTGTCTTCTTCCAATGTCATCCGGTGGTTTAGTGCCGGCGCGGCCTCCTCCTTCCCTCGACTCCTCTTAATAAATCGCTTAGTACGAACAAAGCCGTTCGCCTATCTCTCCTCTTCAACCCTCACTAAATCATCTTAACACTCAGTTTGTTTCTTGGATTATAAATGATTTGCAAATATTTTCCTAAAAACAATAACTCGAAATAATAATTCAATGAAAAATGTTTTTATTATATATAATTATTATGTCTAAATAATTTTGTGGATGATCAAAATATTTTTCATTCGTTTATTTTTATAAGAAATATAAATGATTATTTTAAGAAAAGTATTTCTTTTTTTAAATTACTCATTTGGGAGGATCAAGAAAAAGGAGAGAAGGAAAAGAGCGAAAAAGAAAGGAACTTGATGTCATGACCTTTAGGGATGGGCTTGCCAAAAGATAGAGAAGTCCAAAATATCTCCGTCCTACCTACCTGTATACGTGTCAATTTATCAATTGGGTCTAGTACAGTCTACTTGACACTTGTGAAGTATGTAGTATGAGAAATTTCTCACACATGCAATATTTTCTCTCAAGAAGTACAGTGGTTGGTTTCTTGGTCTAGGAAATCACCTGTGGTTATGAACTTGAATGGAGCCGTGAGCATTTCAAGAAATCGTGTTGTGAATCGGGCGATTCACTTTGGAATTGCTATTGAACTCAATGGTTTGACTCATTCAAGTTGGTTTTCAAGTTGAACCGGCTCAATAACCTACAAAACATGTGCCTTTGAATGTGCAAGAAAAGACAGATTAACAGGAGTGTGGTAACATGTTCATAACTTATTATACCATTTAGAAACAAGTACTATAAAATAGGAGTGTATAACGGTTTGGTCCAACCTAAGAATCAATCTAGATTGGATCGAACTAGTCGATGTTAAGTGATTTTCGTGATAATCGATCGATTCTTAATTCTCAACTTTTGAAAATTAAAATAACCAATCCAATTCTCGATTTTTAGAGAGGAACTAGATCAATTGGACCATTAACAATTCCCTATCTAAATTTAGGAGGTCATCTCTCTGATTTTGAGGATTCAGCTGCACACTTTTTCATCTAAGACAAGAGATGGTACTTTTTGACTAACGCCCAGAGGAGTCCTTAATTTTTCTTCACGTGTGGGAAATTCACAAGCTGCCTTCATTTGGAGCCTTGCACGAGCTGTCCAAGTTGACTGAGACTTCTCTTCTCCATCGCTATAGAAGGGTGAGAAACTCCTCCGGATGAGACAACGGAGAAAACTAGAAGAAACAAAGGAAGAAGAGAGTCCCACTTTTATTAATATTTTAATCAGAATAAGTATAATAAAAATCCTAAAATTTATTATGAAAGTATAATTAAATTATAAATTCAAAAAATATAATCAAATCCTTCCATCAATGCTGTTAATTTGGCTAATTAACGTGGCATTTTAAAATTATTTTCACTCTCTAATTTAGAATTTTTGTTACTTTTTTTCCTTTAAATTTTATTTAGATTAGATTAAAAAGCTAAAAAAAAGGCTAAAATGCTTACAATGTACTTTGTTTCATATAATATCTGAAATGACCAAATCAGTCTTAAATAAGGGTTCCGTCATACTGGCTGACCAAATTTTCTTCCGCAAGCGACACTTGATTTTTCCAATTGCTGAAACATGGGTATCCTTCTAGCAAAGGGCATGACGCTGATTTCTTTCCTTTGGCCTGGAGAGCGGCCAAGCAATCCCGCAACATCCATCTCACTTACGTAGCTAAGAATAGAATCGAGTTTCCCTACCTTTAGGAGATTGCACCCCTGAGCTACTGGAAGCCGGCGGTGCATCGGCAATTGGTTTATCGGGTTCAGCGACGTGTTTGAATTCATTAACAAGATTCTGACTTGGGTGGATCAAAAAATCAAAATCAATCCATGGTCAAGCTTCAACCCATTTAAAGAATTAAAATGTTATGTGAAAAGCGTTTCCATAAAAATCTAACCCATAAAAATCCAGACCCCAATTCCCTGCAAAAAAATTGAGAAAACGAAGATGCGACGTGTATTCAAGAAGCGTCAAGCCTTCTAATGCGCCTCATCATGTTCTTCACCGATCTCGACCTCCGCCATGGCGTCTGGCTGGAAGAGTGCGGAGAGGCCCGACATCGAGCTCTGCCAGCCCAGATTCGTGGACAAGCTCTGTCATGAAGACGAGCACCAGTCAACCCTCGCCAAGGGTCAACTGCTCTAGCCGGGAAAATCCAACCGGCCATGACGTACGCCCCCACCATCTGCAATCTCTCTCTCTCTCTTCTAGTTTGAGACTTCTTTTTTCCAGTTTTTCTTTTTCGTTTTAATCTTCGTCCGCATTTTGTTTGGGACAAAATTGCCTGGTTTTGGCCGTTGGAAAAATTAAGTACTTGTTAGTAAGCAAATTCAGATCCTTATTTAAAACTAATTCCGCTACTTTAGAATTTATTTGAAATGAGGTTGCTTTTGAATTATATTTTTTATAAAAAAAAATGCTGCCACTTTATGCTCTTATTTATAATTTTCCTTCATCAATTAGCGGTCGCTCCCTTGTGCAAATGTCTCAGATATATTTAAGATCATGACCCCTAGTAATTGGATTTTCTTTCCATATATGTATCCATTCCACTTTTAAGACATTCACTCAATCTTGTGACAATAAACATATGAATTGAGCTCTTCTTCAAATCACATTTTCATGTTTTCTTTGAGCTCCGGGAAGGAAGACCTTTCTGTATTGAAATTGGTTATGATGATACATTCTGAAGATTAAAGGGAAGAAATATAACATGAAAATCCGTCTATGGCCAATCTTTTGTTTTCGACAGCAAGGTTCTCGAAGACAAGCTCAATGTCGAGGTTGCAACATCCTCAATCATTCCCACATTTAGGTCATCGTTGTTTCGGAGCCACTACCATCCACTAAAATTGAACTTAGAATAGGAATGCTGCTGTCCGAAATACAGCTTCACATCAAAGTTAACATGAACGATCCTATGAAACCCTTGAGAGGCGGTTTGCTTCTGGAAGATGTCCCTCTTGAATGGGGGATGCTATTTGCAAATGGAACTAATCTTGAAGATGATCGCAAGATTTGCTATTATGAGCTTCAGGAAAATTCTAGTGTCGACATTCATGGCAAGCTCGTTGAAGAAGTTCGCAATGACAGTGTTGCCATGGAAGGCCAACTGAAAGTTGTGGCGGAAGTGAAACCATGGGATAAAGTAAAGGTTCCGAGGAAAGAGCTCGAGAAGTCACAACCAAGCCCAAAGTTCGATCTTCCCTTGAAGGGGTATTTCTTTCATACATAAACAAAGCGGGGACGGATTAAGATAAGTCATTCAAATGGTGCGATATCGAGATGGGTGATAATATTGAGGTTTTTAGGGGGACAATGTCACGGTGAGTCCTGGTTTTTGCTTCCAATATCCATTCAACATGGTTTTCCGGGAGATCTGTGGCAAGATGACAATAAGGTTCTTATTATGAGTAGAGTTTAACGGTCTAGCAACAAATGCAATCCCCTCTTATCTTCTATATTGGCATTATCAAGTTTTCCGAGATCCATTTTTTATTCCTCTTTTTTTTCGTCGTTATCGTCATTATTACTTTCTTAGGTCTTTTCGAACAAAATTTAGTCTTACGTGTGTGAAATTTGTATCTAATTTCAATTCTGCCTGCCAAATTAACAATAAGACACTTCACTTATTAACTAATAGGTATCTAATGAGGCCCACATTTCAGATTTTCAATTTTTTACATCACCTTTCTTCTTCCATGAAAACACCCACCTTCTCCCTCTCCTCCGTTGCTCTGTTCTCCTCTCTTCAACACCCCTCACTTGTTCCTTCACCAAATCGCAATCTCAATCCGCTCGGTCTCACGTCGTCCTTCATGATCCACATCTTCGCCGAAGGAGATTCTCTTTCTATTCACTTCCCTCTAGATTCGCCTCTTCAAAGCACTGTAAGTGGAGAGAGACAAGGTAGGGGCATTTATTTGTTGACACCTTGTTGGAAGACTTGGGATTGCGGAGAAGAAGTAAGTTTCTTTCGCGATCAAAAACGTCCCCTCTTCTATATTATAACTCTTGTTCGATGTAGAATTCGTATTTGTTTCGACCGTTTTTCGCTTTTCGATTTTGACCCATTGGGTTTCTTTCTCCCCGTCCCGAGACCCAAGTAGTCTGTCAATCAATCAATCGTTTCTTTGAACCCCCAAAGTCTGAATCTTCCTTTCTTCCTTTTCTTGGTTTCGTGTGCGGTATGCTCTTGCGCAGTGCCTTTTTATACGCTACGTTCTTGGTTCTCTTACTCTTTTCCCGGTTTTCAATCTATTTTTGTGCTCTTGATTATGTGGGTTTGTGGGTTTGCTGGTGAGAGAGAGAGAGTGAGAGAGAGAGAGAGAGAGAGAGAGAGAGAGAGGGTTATTTGTGTGGGGCACAAGCGTGATGTTTTGGTGCTTGAAATCTGCAGAGTGTAATTGGAGTTTCATAAGGTAGAAGTTTTGGGATATTCCTTTTCCCCATTAATCTATTAATATTCTTTTAGTTCAAAGCACAAGTTGTGTGTTACTTCTATATATATATATATATATTGGGCACAACCCGGAGAAATCAATTTTTAGCTCTTTGTTTCTAGCTCTACCTTCATGTCACAGGCTGAAAAAGCAGCACGTATGACGGCTGAAACAAAGAAATGAACTTTGAAGACGTTTTTGTTGTCATAGCCTGGGCGTGGCAGGAGATACCATGACACTTTGTTTTACGACTCGCTGAACGAGTCTTGCATGGAAAGTCAGAAATTTAGTTGAGATGCTCCTATAACCGACCCACCGGAATGGGCCAATTCCGCCACGAGAGAATGGTACTGCGCAGAAAATGGTCCTCATGTAAAAGCCCTTTGGTGAGTCTTAAAGTCAAAATGGTCGATGTGAGTGCTGTACAGCTTCTCTAGAAATACAAGAACTAGTTAGTAGTATTCAGCCCGTTTCATTGTTTTTGGATTTATTAATTTCTTTTTCTTAACTTCTCGAATAAAGCTGAAAGAGAAATGATGATATATGACAATGTGCGGGAACTCTTAAGATATTGTTTTAGCTCATCGTGATTCCAAGATGCTTGTCTCTAGGAGTGAATTTTCTAAGGAATTATATCCTTATGCTGCTTAATAACTAATTGGTGACATACACTAAGTGCTCTTATCAGCCGAGTCAAAATCATTGTTACATGCAAGTTAATTAGCATGTTGACTTGCTTTACAGTGGAAGTTCCATTGGATGCTTACATGATAGACTTTGTGTTCTCTGAGAGAGAAGATGGAGGGATTTTTGACAACAAAGATGGCATGGACTACCACATACCTGTGTTTGGAGGATTAATAAGGGAGCCACCAATGCACACATTACCCAATGCACACATTACACATTGCAGTTGAAATGGCTCCAATTGCGAAGGTAATCTCTATGTTGTTATTCCAGTATTATTGTCTGTCTACTTCGCGCTCCTTTATCGGGCCCTTTTTCTTGACGCTTTTGTTGGCCATTGGTTACTCCTCAAAAATACTTCCAACAACTTCAATTTCTCATTTTGTTCAGTGTGGACTTGAGATTTGATACTAAAGAGAGTGTGAGAGTGCAAGGATATCCATGTAACCAGCTCCACTTAGTTGGAGACATTGGTTATTTTTGTTGGTAGTCATTATCCTGTATCATATAGTACTTGAGAGTGCCAATGCTATCGAGTTTTAATGGACATGGATTTGATGTTTTGGCAAGTTTTATTATTCTCATGAAAAAATTGTCAAAAGCTAAAGTAGGTTTTTGCCTACTATTTTGCCTATTTGTCCTGCATTGTGGACAAACATTCCTAGAAGTAGAAATATTCCATCACCATGGCCCCTTGGAGGACCCTCCAAAGTCTGTAATGTGCTGCACTATGGGGATTGGAATGAACTTGAGTGGTTCTTGTTTGGCATTCTGGACAATCAAGGATGGGACATGTAGCGAGCTTGCTGAAATATGCCATAATATTGTAAAAGATCATTTTTGCTCCTTTTTGATAGTTGATCTAGCTTTTAAGCTAAATTAGAGGTTCAAACATCAATACTCCAAACTTTTTATCCTTACCAAAAGGAAGTTACGCTCGGCAAGCTCGCTATCATGTCCCATCCTTGATTGACTTGAGTTACGCTAATATTTTTATTAGCGCCCTTTCGATACCTAAACAATATGTTGTGTTTTCTTAACATGTTCATGCATTTCTTTCTACATTTTCGAGATCATTTGTCCTAAACTAAGTGATCATGCGTGGTTGGTCATTTTCATTCTATTCTATTTCTAGAAAAATAAGAAAAGAAAACAATTAATAGAATTGAAATTGCAAGACGGTAAGTAAACAAACAATGAAAGCAATAAATCTCTTATGCAATCCTAAAAAATATAAAAAGAAATACAATTAAAAAAGATGAGAGAAAGAGAAAGCCTGCAACTCGTCGATAGGTAAGCATCCTATACCCGTTATTAGCTACTTGTTTTCTTTTTTTCCTTGTAGCCGGTAGAATTACAATTTTTTTTTTTTTTTCTTGTCTTTCTTTGTTTTATGATGAAATGAGTGAAATTGAGAGTCCAAATGAAAAAATACAGCGTATTAAAGCTAAAATTCTTAATATCCAAAAGAAACAGGTGGAGATGCAAGACAAGGCAAATGAAGTTTTGGTTATATTTAACAATCATCTTGGATTTATATGACGCTTTACAACGTTGAAATAGTGATGCTCAATATGCACTCATACATATGGTCATTTTGGATATTGGGGACTTTTTTAGTAGGGATGACGCTCCGAGTTATGAATTCATACTCGAAGATACAAAAGATTGGTAGGGAGTGAGTGAGTTTGATCAAAAAGTTGACTGAATTACATGTTGAGGCTCGGACATTAAGTGACTCCGGAAAATTGGCAGAATGATTCTCAACTCTTGCTTCTAACTTGAAGCACAATCTATCGGCATTTTCCTACATTTTCGTATCTCTTTTGATCATCCCAGTTCTATGCCTGCTTATCATATGCAATGTGATGATTTATTACTCTTCTCAAGAAGGCGGTAAGATAATTTATTTGTGCTTTTTTTGAGTTATGTTCAATTATTAATGCTTGGTCGATGTGCTTTAATAGTCAAAGCAAACGAAATGCCGGGATCTATCCTCGGTGAATTTAAGGACAAGTCCCGACACTTCGTTTGCTTTGACTATTAAAGCACATCGACCAAGCATTAATAATTGAACATAACTCAAAAAAAAAAGCACAAATAAATTATCTTACCGCATTTTTGATAAGAGTAATAAATCATCCCATCGCATATGATAAGCAGGCATAGAATTGGGATGATCGAGACACGAAAATGTAAGAAAATGTCGATAGACTATGTTTCAATTTAAAAGCAAGAGTTGAGAATCATTCTCGCCAATCTTCTAGAGTCACTCAATATCGAGCCTCAACATATAATTTAGTCAACTCTTTGATTAAACTCGCTCACTCCTTACCAATATTTTGTATCTTCAAGTATGAATTCATAACTCAGCGTCATCCTCACAAAAAAATTCCTCAAAATCCAAAATGACCATATGTATGTGTGAATATCGAGCATCACTGTTCCGACATTGTAAAGCGTCATATAAATCCAAGATAATTGTTAAATATAGCTAAAACTCCATTTGCCTTGTCATGCATCTTTACCTGTTCCTTTTAGATATCAAGGATTTTAGTTTTAATACGCCGTATTTTTTCATTTGACTCTCAATTTCACTATTTTCATATGAAAATAAAGAGAGACAGGAAATAATTGTAATGTATTTCACTCCTTTCATCGAAAACAAAGAAAGACGAAAAAAAAATTGTAATGCTCTTTGGGAAAAAGAAAACAAGTAGCTAATAACAGGTATGGGGCAATCACCTACTGACGAATTGTGGGCTTTCTCTCTTTCTCTCATATTTTTTAATTGTGTTTCTCTTTATATTTTTAGGATTGCATGATGGATTTATTGCTTTCTTTGTTGGTTTACTTACTTGTCTTATAATTTCAATTCCATTGATTGTTTTTTTTCTTATTTTTCTAGAAATATAATAGATAAAAATGACCAACCACGCATGATTACTTAATTTAGGACAAATGATCCCAAAAGTATAAAAAGAAACGCATAGACATATTAGGAAAATACAACAGACTGTTTAGGTACCAGAAAACACGCTAATAGAAATATTAGCGTAATTCAAGTCTACGAACCAATATATTTGGTTGCGTAGAAATTGAGGGAAAACTCCCGACCCTCAATTGGGTTTTCTAGTCGACCCCTAAAATGAGACTAGTGGTTGTCATAAACAATTAGACTGTACAAATAACCTACCACGCAGGGTATGAGTTTGATGAAACTCATGATGTTTTAGCATACTCAATATGGGGAGTAACCCAAAGGATGAAGTGATGCCATTCTTATGAGCAAGCCTGACGAGAGGGCTATCATAATAAAGGTACCCTTAAATCCAATATCCGCATCCAACCCATTTTTCTAAAGTGTGTCGCTCTTGTGGGTATGGATTACAACACTCCATTGTTACGCGGGGTACGAGCTTGGGAGAGCTTGCGATCTCGTGGAGGGAACTCACGAGAAACTTGATCCAAAAGACGAGGTGATGACGTCTTTTAGAAACGCGAGTCATGAGAAAACTCTCGTGATTAAGTACCCTTAAACTCGATCTTTCCCCCTTTCCTCTCCTCGTGATAATGAGGGATTCAAGGGCGGCAAGATCGGGTCACGACAAGCTTGGCAACTCCATTAAAAGGCGAACCGATGGCCTTAGATTAAGCGCGAGCTCTCCCAAGCCTATACTTCGCGCGATGTTGGATTTCGTATTTCAATTCTTAACAAACCATGTATTTTTAGGAGTCCCCACTAATCTATTGAGGTCAGCTAGAAACCAATAAAAACGTGGGAGTATTGTCTTGATTCCTACGCAACTAGAGAAATCTAGGACCGGAGAATTGTTTATGCAGATGTTTCTATTAGCCCCCTTGTGGTACCACTAACTTGGAAAGTTGTTTATATAAATGGCTACACAATCTTGATTACCAATTATAACATTATAAAACCGCTAAGCGTCCATGCAAATATTTTTGTAGGTTTGTTTTCCATAATATCTAGACTAATCCTAACATAATTTAGAAGAGGAATTTACACTCAAATGAATGAAAAACAATATGTAAGTAAACATCTAAGAAATTGAAATGACTTGAAATATAAATGCAGAAAAGGAAACCCGATACAAGTCGGACAAATAATATTACATGGCCTTTTTATCATGCCTCGGGACAGGACCCCATAAGTGAAATGAGAATTCAAATATGCATGAAATTACTCTATAATTTTAATCAACGCAAATTAGATTATTTACAAAAATGATTATAGAATATCAAGATAGCATTAAATTAGGAAAAATGACCTCATAAAATTAATAAAATTTCATAGATGTCATTTTTGCCTTAATTTGATACCATTTATTATTTTGATAATTTTTTTTTTGGATTTTTTGATTTTTAAAAACTTTTTTTAAAAGGGAATTTTCAAATTTTCAAAAAAAACTGGATTTTTTAAAAAAAAAAAAAAAAAAAAAAATCGAAATTTTTTATTTTCTTTCCTTTTTTTTTGAACGTTTTTGAATTTTAAATATTTAATGTTATTACACTTCGCGAAAATGGGTTCGGACCGGGTAAACCCAATCCGGCCCGTGGACACAACCCAAACCCGGATCCAACACTTTTGGATTTTTTTTTAAAATCATTTTCAAATTTAAAAAAAAAAAAAAATTAAAATTTTTCCTTTCTTTTGTCTTTTCTCACTGCGCACTCCCCCTCCTGCGATTCCTCCTTCCCGAGACCAACTTTTGCCCTTCTTTTTCCAAACTTTTCTTTTTCTCTTGTTTTTATTTTTATTTTTTTCTCCCTTTTGATCTTCTTCTCCTTCGTGCTTGCCCCCTGCACGCCCGACGCTCCTTCTTCCCGAAGACCTCGCCTCATCGAAACTCAGCCAAGCAACGACGCAGCCCGGACGGAAAAACCGACGACCATTCCACCGCCAAACCTCCACCGGCCACTAGTTGGCCGGAGATCATCACCGTTGTCGGCCGAGCATACCCTCCTCTGCCAAACACCGAACAAACAACGGCGGCGATGGGAACGTGATGAACGACCATACGGCCGACGCCTAAGGTCACCCAACATCACCGGGACATCACAATAGAGCACGACGCGCCCAGACAACTCGATTTCAGCCGAAGACGAAGCCACGGAGACTAGATCTCGTTCTGGCATTCTATCGAACAAGTGCAATACGCTAGAGGAATGAGAGATTCCGGCTCATCCAGACCGGGACTCTTGACAAACGAACCAGGACACGCGGCAACTCAAAGGGGAACCGGCGGGGTCATAGCTCGCGTGAGCCGGACGATCGCGAGATCTAACCCGGCGTGCGCAAAACAGGGTCCGAAAAATGGGAAATAAAGGGGCTTACCGGTTCGGCTTGAGGACGTCGACCGGAGGAGATCGTCGGACGGAGTTCACGCGTGGCCAAGGCCCCCTTTCTCTCTCTTGAACATCTTTCTGGTTCGGATCTCTCTCGGTCTCACCTTCCAGCCCCTTCTCGTCGCTCCCGAACGGCCGCGTCCTTGGGCAGCTCCCCCGTCGATCCAGTCCCCGCGCTCGAAGTGTGCTGGCGAGAGCGTCCTCAGGAACGTGGAGCCGTCGCGTCCGCCGAAGGCGCCAAAAGGGAGCAGCGGCGCTCGGAACCTCGCGAGAGCCGGAGCGAGGCTGGGGTTGTGTGGTGGAGTGTGGCTGAGTCGCGAGGTAAGGCTCTCTTGTTCTCGGCCCTCTAAACTTTCTCTACTCTCCGATCTCTCCTCCTGCTAGCTCTCCATCCTCTGTCCCTCTTCGTTTCTCTGTGTTCCCTCCTCTTTCGAGAGTCCTCCTCCGCTCCTTTTCTTCTCTCCGCGGACGCCCGGCCTTCTGCCATGCCAGCTGCCCTTGCCGGCCTGATCCGCGACCACCACCTCCAGCCGATCGTCCCCTGATTCGGCTGTTCCCTCTGCTCCCCTCTGCTGTTGCTGCTTTTCTTCCTTTGTTGCAGGCGCGCGCGAAGGACGGCAAGAGGGGGACGACCAGCTCGTGCGCGGGCTGGGCTGAAGGAAAAAGGGCTGGGCCGGGCCCAGCGCCAGGGAAAGAGAAAAGGAAAGAGAGGAAGGGGCCAGCCCAAGGCTTGTCCGAACCCGGCCGGACTGCCCCTTTTTTTTTTTAAAAATATAAATTTCGAATTTTTATTATTTTTATTATTTTTATTATTTTTTTTGTAAATTTTAAAACTAGTGACGCAAATGCTCCTAATGTCTATATGTGATGCAATTTTAATGAAAATTTTTTGTTAAGAGGTTAGAAATTAATCCCTAATTTTCCAATGTAATTAATAAACACTTAAATAAATTACCAAAATTTAGGTGTCAACACACATTTCTTTCCTAGGAATAGAAATTTAGTGCAATTATCAAGCACATTCTTATACTAAAAAATTATTTCCGGAGAAAAAAAACTATTTTTATTTAAAAATTGTTCGAAATGAAAGATTACTGCAAAACACCCTAAAAGAAAACAAAAGAAAAGTAGTGACACTTGCAGCCACCTCCAGCAATGATCCAAACGGCCATATTGTAATAGTCGCAAGAGGCAAGCATCTTTGACGTCAATCGTGCTCTCCAGTTTTCGTTGCAGTACATGTAGATATGGAACCATGACATTTCTTCTTTTTTTCATCTTTCGATTTTCAAACCTACTAATTTAGATTGTGTTTTTTTTTTTTTGCTAAGATCATCCTAATTTGTTAATTGCTCCATTATAATGTGGTGCTTTATCTAGATAATATTATATAGTGAACTTTAAATGTGTTATATGGCAAGTATGAATAGATTGAACATAGAACTACATAAAGAAAAACATATCCAAATACGTTATGTTGAAAAAACCAAGCAATCTATCTATGACTAACTCAAATCTTATTGGACCTAATCCATTCATTCGCCACGTCTAGACTCTAGCCACTGTCCCAACCTTCAGCACGCATCAGTGGTCTCTCTTATTGTCCCTCTGTATATTTAGCACCAATAGTCGCAACCCCACTAGAAAATTGCAAACCTCAATCATCTTCCTCTCCTCTCCCCTTCTACTCCCTTTCCATAGAAATATATAGAGCCGGTCAAGGTCGTGGCTTGATTCAATTGTTGGAATCCTCAAGTAGGACAAATAAAACGCCAACAATGCGAGTGGGCCCCCACTCAGAACAAAACAGAAAATATAAAGGCCAAAGTCCAAAGTAGGACTGTACCTATACAAAGCCTTGTGGATTTCTTCCATTTTTGTGATTTTGAATCTAAAATCTTTACTATTTTCCGTGTGCCATGTGAGAAAAGTAAGGTTTGACCAATTTTTCTATACTTGGATTGGTCAAATGTAGTGTTGAAGGAGGAGGACACAAAAGAAGTGGGGTACTAAAAGAGGTGACCCAAGTCCTCGATGCCTTTCAAGATGTGATGCTACCCAAATTGCCAAAGAAGCTACTCCCTCAAAGAAAAGTAGATCATCGGATCAAGCTCATGTTCGATACTTAATTGTCGACCATACCTCCAATTTTCATGTCAACTAATTTAGATGGTCTGACCGCCCAAGCCAATAAAATAACATTTTACAAACAAATTATGGCATGCATTGAATAGGCCCATCTACTAAATTAGATAGGTATGAGCTCTTAGCTGATTGGATAACCTCTCTTCTACTAAGTTAGATGGGTATATCATGGGATCAATCCTCCTACTCTCATCTCACCCCTTAAACTTTTACACTAGGTTTAAGCCATAATCAAGCATCTAGTTAAACCAAGCAACAAGTCGATCGGGTTGACCAATTTTGCCAGATTTGACTAGGCCCTTTTTTTTTTTAACCATCCAAGCTATTAACAAGATCAAACCATAAAATAATCTTCTTTCCAATCTAATAGGTTAAGCCACTAGTCTAATTTGGTTTGAGAACACTAAATTTAATTGTGGGTGGGTAAAAGTGTTAGCGCTACTTTTACAAGCGGCAAAATGATTTTAGAACATCTATTTTGACTTGTATATTACTATATATGATTATATTTGGTTAATAGATTTTGTTTACGAAATAGGTTAAAATGGGTCTAACAATAAGGCTCAACTAGAATATGATCTCAATGGGTTTGAATCTAACTTATTTATGACCTATATGGATCAAAATGTTGGGGAAAAAATAGTCCTCCGATTGAAAAAAAGAAAGAGAAATTAAATATATAAATAAAAATAGAGAGAGAGAGAGAGAGAGAGAGAGAGAGAGAGAGAGAGTAGCAACACTTGTGGCCACCTCCGGTAGGTGGTAGCGATTAGATAGCTACATTGTAGTAGTCACAAGAGATAGGCATCTTTGACGTCGATTGTGTTCTCCAATGTTCACTAAAGTACACGACATTTCTTCTATTTTTAAATTTTTTGATTTTCAAACCTGATAATTCAGATTTTTTTTTTTGTTAAGATCATCCTAATTTGTTAATTGCTCCATTATAATGTGGTGCTTTATCTAAATAATATTATATAATGAAGTTTAAATGTGTTATATGGCGGGTACGGATAGATTGAACATATAACTACATAAAGAAGAACAGATCCGGATATGTTATGTTGAAAAAACCAATCAATCTATTTACGATTAACTCAAATCTTATCGGACCTAATCCATCCATTTGTCACGTCTAGGCTCTAGCCACCATACCAACCTTTGGCACACATCAGCGGTCTCTCTCATCGCCCTTCTGGATATTTAACACCTATAGTCTCAACCCCACCAGAAAATTCCAAACTTTGATCATCTTCCTCTCCTCTGCCCTTCCACTCCCTTTCCATGGAAATATATAGAGCCGGTCAAGGTCGCCCCTTGATTCAATTGTTGGAATCCTCGAGTAGGACAAATCAAACGGCAACCGAGCGAGTGGGGGCCCCCACACAGAACAAAGCAGAAAATATAAAGGCCAAAGTCCAAAGTGGGACTGTATCTTTACGAAGCCGCGTGGAAATTTCATACGCAATCCTCCAACTCCACACGTGCACGTGTCCCCACATCGACCTTTCACGGGTTGATTTTTTCCCGATCACGAGTCAACCTCGCTGCTCTATAGGAAGCAAGGCCCACCAGTCCCCTACTTCTTCATCACCATCTCTTCTGGTCCATGTCGTTGCGTCCTCTTGTGCGGCATAGCACTCTCTTCGAGCAACACCGGATGCCATCAGGCGTGTCACAAAAATGTTTTGTTGGTTTTGGATCTCATAACAAGATATATTTCACAAAGTGTTATATTTTTTTTTTTTTTTTATTAAAGAAGACTCAAGTTTTGTATTGGCTTTGGACATAAAAGGTCAAATGCGAATGAAACTATACACTTTATAATCTGGTAATTAAAGAAGTCATTGGTCTACCACGCACCTAATACCGATGATGACTAGTATTGAAACTTCATTGATGACATCATCTAGACTCACTTTATGTAATAATAAAAGTCCATTAAAATTAAAACAGTCTGTACAGTATTGAAGGTGCTTTGAGAACACTAGGTATGAACAAAATATCTGCTAAAGTACTACTTTCCACTAAACTTCAGGACACAATGCCAAAATCTAATCAATGATGCTAGACAGTAGGAATAATGCTTAGTAGACAACAATCTAGGATGAATACGAGGACACATTGTCGGAGTCTATTCAATGACGTTGGACAATAATAACTATACCTAGTATACACTACACCTAGATGGACATAAACATGACGTTGAAATCTAATCAACAGCACCAAGTAGATGCGACATCTAATGAACACTGTCTCTAGATGGAATCGAGGACACAATGTCGGAATCTAATCAACGACACTGAACAATGGTTAGCATTGGAATGTAATCGACAGCACCTCCGGGGATATAAACACTCGCCGGAATTGAATCTACAATGAGTAAGCTATAGCTAGTCTAGACTAAGTAGAGATAAAGACAATATAAAGTAGTTTTGTGAATTGTTCGAGAAGGGGGGATCTCTCTATTAGATGGCTGATGGTATTTATAGGCTAACTTGGTAACCGTCAATGGTTGATTACTTCCTCCTCAAGAGTCGCTCCATGTTTCAAGCTTAACTGCCTTATCCACATTGGTTCGATAGTTGTGTCATAGCTTGCCCAGCAATTATTAACCATTTCTCTTTTGATTTTGGCGCCTTCAAAATTGTTCCCGCCTATTCTCACCACCAAGTCTGCATCTTCTTTGTTAATCTATGGATTCAACACATGGAACTCTGCCGTTTCATCATGATATTCCATGCCTTGGTTTGTCAAAATTCAGCCCAAAATTCCTCAAAATCCTTAATTATCTTTTCTTGTACGGATATTCATGGGCTGGGCAGATAAATTATGGCCCATATACTGTTGCAATGACTATGTCAAGACTTTCTGTCTCTCGTGCCTCACACGTGTCCATAGGAGTATTTTTGGGCGTCAACACAACTATAGAAGCTTTAGATTTCGTCAATGAACGAAATCCTCCGATGATGGATGCTCCATGAAATTTAACTTGAAAGGAACCCTCAGCTCAAAGGCTCTCTGGTGCGAAGCAGAGCAAAACCGACGATGACCAACGGCAGCGCGCGCCCCCACTCTCGCTACCGTCCCCCTCAATAAGAGAGGGATCTTGTAATTCCCCTCCTTTTTCCTTCTTTTATATTACTTGTCCTTTTTTGTCCCCTCCTTCAACCGCCAGCAACAACAGAATAGACACCATTTCTCCCTTTGTCTAGAGTTTTGTATGATCACGCCACTTGGCGCATGATTTGGGGGAAGATTGAGCTTACCTGAATAAATCGTAAGGTATTAAGTGCGATACTCTAAATGATTGACTTGTTCGAAGGCTCCACAGATCGAAATTTCTTCAATTGGACTCGACATCTCTGAATTTCACCGTCCCAAATCAAAATGTCTAAAACAAGATTAAACACTAACGAAATTCTAATTTTAACCGTTTTTCAATCAAAGGTTAAATTTTTCGTTTTGACAAAAAGGTTAACATTCGGCCATTTTAATGAGAATTTGAAATTTGAAGACCAAATTCTACATGCCTTCGCTAAGCTAACATATTTATGCTATTGACCCACTAAAAATACTAATACGATTTTTTGGTCACGAAGCAAGTATCACGATGATCTTGAATCTCGAATTTTTCTAGCCTTAACCGTCGGGAAAATTCGGGTAGCAACAGTATTCTACAATGACTTTGGAATAACCTCAAGGCGAATACATCCCCAAAATTATTGTTACTATGCCAAGAACAAGATGTCTCTGACAAATACATACGATGCAGTTGTTCAACAGAAGTAGGATTACATTTAACGCATAGAGAGAGTTGCAAGTGATGCAGCCAAATACATTGTACGATTAACTGGCGGGAGATCCACATGAATCAAACATAAGCAGTCATTTATTATCTCAATCATTGGTAACTTGCAACTGATGTTGTCAAACACTGGATTAGTTCAGACGGTGTCGCATCTCTTGTGTGCATTATGTGGCTCAGTAGAAGGATCTCTCTCGATCCCTGCGTGAGAGAGCAGAGCCCACAAGTGAGTCACAAACTCGCCTCCTCTAGTCAAATGCTCCGCATGTGCTCGCGCGTCATCTGAAGGCGCCACATACAACACCAGTTCCACCCAGAAGTCGGCCAGAATCTCCCAAATCTCGTCCATGTGTTCTGGACCATCCGCCAGCTGATCATCCGCCAGATGATTCCCGAGCGCAGCACCCCGCTTGATAACGTCTATTTCATCCTTTGAATTGCCACTGTTCTTTAGCTTACTAACCCGCTCCTCCATTGTCTTGCAGCCCTTAAAAAACTGTCTCGCTTCAATGATCACCTGATCGAACGCGTACTCCACAATGTAAGGGTGATCCGGCAATAGTCGAGGAGCGAAAGCAACCAAATAAGCCAGATACTTGGACAAGCTAGTCGCCACTGGGAAATTCGTTCTCATTACAGACGAGTCAGATCTCCCTACTGGCAGTTGGTACTCGCAGAAGGTAGTGGCGATGTGCCATACCATTATGACCTGAGTATGTGTCTCTGTTGGTGTTTGAGCGGAAGCGTGTGTGTGTGCAAGTGTATGAAACATGGCAAGGGAATATGAAAAAACTTTATTATGATAGTTGATGACAATAGTCATGGTGGAGGATTTTCCCACACAAGGTGGACCTCACACTCTCGGTGGAGGGTTTCCCCCTCGCACACTTCTCAAATTATAAACTACATGCCTATTTATAGGCGTGAGTTCACCGCCTTATTCTACCGACTAAGAGTACATAAAATAATATAAAATTGCAGCTTCTTTGTCTTCTGCTTGGGCGGCTTCTTCCGGATCTTCTGGTTCCTTCTTCCTTCATGGTTAAGAGTCAACAATTGTGGGCTGCACTTTTGCTTCACGTTCGCTTGCTTCCTGTTCTTCTCTTGAAAACTCCAGCAGCAGCTATAATATTATTTTAATGTGTGCCCCTTCCTTTTCTTGATCAGCTTGAGGCTTCTTCACGTGTTTCCCATGCACGTAGATTGCATGTAGATTTCTCTAGCTCATTCTAGGATTTTCTTTGACGCTTGGCTTCTTCACAGAGTCTTCAAGTTCAACTTGGACTCTTCATCTTTCTTTTCTTGCATGCACGTGCAATGTTGCCGACTCATTTCTTCTCCGTTAAGTTAGTAATTTCTAGATTTTATTAAAAATGGATCACCAATTTCCAAGAGTCTCAAACTGACATGCCCACAACAGCTTCTCAAACACATTGTGCGTTCTCAGTGAGACCAGTCCATTCTTCAATTTAACACGGTAACTCGGCTTCAAAGCATCAAACGCTGCTTTAAACACTGCTTGCTTCACTTCTTTACCCAATTTGATCGGGCGACTCTGTTTCTGGCCATCCCTATGTTGATCAATGTAGGCTACCAGAAACGTGTTGTTCAATAACCAGCAAGGTTTATAGGAGTAAGACTTGAGGAATGTGTACTGACGAAGCTTTCGCTCCCAAGGCTTCAGCAACCGGATCCCACATATTCCTCTAATCATCTTCTCAGCCCACACTTTCCCATGCCATGACTTCACTTGCACATAATTGCAGATCAATATCACTTTATCCCAGTCCGAAAAAACAAAGAAGACGAACTGCATGAGCTCGACGATGATGAACAAGATTATCATCACGCTGGTCACGAGTACGTCAACACTCAACCCGTTTGGCATAGTGGTGAGTCGACAGTTACTGTTAGGTCTCTTATAATGCTTCAAGAGTGATGTCGTAGCCCAGATGCCCGCGATGACGTATATTAACTCCATAAATTTGTTCACGAACCAGAAAAGTTGGAATATGATATTATACTTGGATTAGAAAAAATCATAAAGGAAATTGAGCTCAACCTCGACAATTCGAAACACTCGCTCGTAACCATCTTTTTGCGAGAGGAATTCATCACGAATCAACTTCCTTGCATTCTCATGAGCTTCTTGGGGCAATGAGTAGCCAGCATATCTCAAACGGAGGAGTTTGAAGAGTGCAAAAAGAGAAGCATAAATCTTTGAGCTTGTTGTGGGGATCTCCTTGTGAGCTTAAGAGCCCCCCCTCGCACGTCCACACCTAAGTAAGAGCTTGCATATGAGTTATGGCCAACTTAACTGTTTGAATATGTGGTTGTAATGAGTCTTATTATGAGCAGCCATCTTCCATCTCATGGTTTAAATCAGGACATACAAATGTCTTGTCAGAGTATAAGTTAAATGTTTAGATCGCGGCACTTTCTTAAACTTATCACTCGTGATGAATTTATTAAAACTGGCTCCCACAAAATAGAAGCGGTTTCCATTTCACAAACAACCAAATCGGGTCATACACCTGGAAGAGGTCAGCTTACATGGAGGGAGTAGTAATTATAATCCCACTTGGCTTAGCTATGTGACTATAATGTGTCCCATATTAATAGTCTCCCTCTATTTGATAGGTTAAACTTTTGCGTTTGACTTACAATGTGCCAAATGGAATCAAATCACCTAAGTATAATGAAAGAAGCATGCTCAGATAAAGAACCCAAAATAATGAGTCAAAAGTAATCGGGAGTTGAAGTGAGGATTTGCACAGAGGATGAATGTCTTCTCTTGATCTATGCTGATAATGCATACTGTCATCATGTTGTACTTTTTCACAACCAATTGAGAATATATGTATATATATATATTTTATGAGAAAGAAGATCCTTACTAAATCGAAGTTTTGAAAAATCTCAAAAATCGAATAATTGAAGATGTACCTTTGCAACGATGATCCACTTGTCTACATCGTCGACCATGTATGATGTTGCATTTTCACAACCAATCAAGATGATTTTGCACTTTTTTCTAACTTTTTAGCGTGAGAAGAAAATCCTTATTAAATCAAATCAAAGATTAAAAAAAAATTAAAATAATAAGACAATTGTAGGTATACCTTTCCAACGGTGATTGATTGGGGTTCAGGCACTACCATCCGGTAGTGCGGTGCCGGCGGGGCGACGTCCTTCCCTAGGCGCCTCGAGATAGCAAAAATACGGTGAATCACCAAACCCCACTCTTCACCCCTCACCAAATACGTACACTCTGTCATGGTAACCGGATCAACTTCACCAGGTGAAAGGGGCTCCGTTCCGTGCTTCTCGCTCATATAATCATGAAGCACTTTTGTCGTCCTCTCCAAGGATTGCCGGCTCGCAGCCATCAAGGCCCGAGCCCTCTCGTCGGACTTCAGGATCAAGATGAGTGCGAGGAACACGGTTGCGGTAATCGCCACCTTGGATCTGTTGCGGAAGTACATGACTATCAACAAGGTCACCCAAATCAATTTGAACTGGATCTGCCAATTGTGCCTCCTCCACTGCTCGTTGTCCTCCAGACTGTATGCGGTGATAGAATCAGCGCTCCCGAGGACGAGCATCAGGAACATTGCCCAGATGGGGAATAATTGGCTGCGGAACGGAGCATCGTTCATGAGGCCTAGAGCGTATGTGAGCACGTAGGTTGAGAGAGTGTATACCAAGAAAATGACAAGCCGGAACATGCTGCTGTTGTAGAAACGTCGCCATGAGCCGAAGGCAACGAGGAAGAGGAGCAGGAAGCCGGCGAAGATGACTAGGACCTCGATCTGCAAAAGCATCCCAATGGGAGTTTCCAGGGACTTCATATTGCCCAACGTAACATTGCAGTTTCGGCTTAGCGCCATTGCCGTCTTTAGGTTCGTTTGCATCAAATTCCTCATCCTCTAATTGGAGAAAGAAACGATAGAGTTTCTGAGAGAGTTTAGGGACTAAATCTTAGTTCTTATATATCAGGGATGCCAGGGACTAAAATGGGAATGTCAATTTTTTATTTTTTATTTTTATTTTTGCTTTTAGTAACACAGGGCATTCGAATTTCTCTCTGACAATCTTTACAATTGTAGGAATTAAACTGCTCAATCCATGTGTATCGAGTAAGATTGTCCCGCCCAAAGTTACTACAGTGGAGGATGCTATGACTTGAATATATAACATCCCGCGTTAAACAAAGTACTTTAAATAGCTAAAGGTAGAATTGTTATCTTCATTAAAACATGAAGAAATCACTGAACGGGTTGTGATGTGTTGGAAGGAAATAAATGTCAATGATGAATTTCTGTAGAAACTAGTTTATTTCGGAGCTCATTGTGAATTGCCTAGTTTTCTAAAATGTTATTTACTTAGCTCTTGGATTCGTTTTTATCGAGGTGAGAATATTACAATTAGCTAGTCTCTGGGGATGTAAAGTGCTTCCATTTAAACTAAAGGATAATAATATGGATGATCCCTCAACTTTTCTTAAATGTTCAATGTGATCTCTTAACTATTTTTTTCTTGTCCAATTTAGTTCTTAAACTTCCAAAAACCCAATCAATGTAATCCTTCCGCTAAAACTTATAACACCGTTGCTTTTTCATGCTAGCATCCAGAGACTTATTAGTCCAAAAAGAAAAGAAAAAAGATATGCTAATTTGAGAAAACAGCATGACTCTACACATTATTGTTTTAGCCCAATTGAGACCAACATGGGAGTCCACGTAAAAGAATACATTTGACGTGGTGATATACTCAACGGAAAGACGGATTTTTGAAAGTTCATATACTAAATTCATGAACCTTATTGAACATTGAAAAAAGTTCAGGATCCTCACGTGATTTCGCCAAAAAGAAAAAGAAAACAATATATTATGATGCCAACTCCACATCTATGTTATGCATGAATCCCAATCTGAGAAACACGCATTACACGTTGCCCGTCGAAGGACACAGTGGAAAGCGAGGGAATGCAAGAACCTTTTTGTCTCCCAAGAAAGGAATTTTTGCCGGTCGAAGGACACAGTGGAGAGCGAGGGAATGCAAGAACCTTTTTGTCTCCCAAGAAAGGAATTTTCCTCTCGATTTGCTCCCTTCGTCTCCCATGAGATAAGGGAAAAAACACAAAAAGGCCCGCTTACAAAGAAAGAAAGAAAAAAAACCTCCGTACTTCCTCATTTCCTCCTTGTCGGAACAGAATATTTGCGGGCCTTTTGCTTTAGTTTGCGTTCCAAGTAGACAAGCAACGCTAAGATTATATCTCCTATATTGTTCTAAATAGTGGTATCCATGGGAGTTTTTGTAAGAGAAATAAAATACAGAAAATTACGACAAAATAATATTTGCATCGATCAAATCTGCGCTAAAGTTTGCACGAACTTATATTTGAAGTGATTCCAAACCCCATCATGCAAATTTATCCTTCGATTAAAAGTACAACTGAAATAAAATATTGCAATATCTATTGAATCATGATACGAGAACATGAATTATTCTGAGCACGTAAAATAATATGAATCGTAAGAAATATGAAAGCACAACTAATAGCTTTCCTCAATTTATTGGAAACTTCATTTCTTGCGATCATCTTGGTTTTGAAAAGGTAGCAAGTTAATTTGTCTAGAATCTTAAAAAGCTTTATTTATTTCGTGAAAAATTAATAATTTAGTAAATATTTTCCTAAAAACGATTGTTTGTATTGTTTGAAATTATTAGTCAATGGAAAATATTTTTACTATAACAACAATTTACGTCTAAAGATTTATCAACATTTATTTTGTTTTGTTATTAATTTGTTAAAACGACTAATATTTCTCTGAAACTACCAACTTCTATTTGAGTCTTCGATTTAGCGACTATTCAGTGATTTACCAACATGGTATCGACTCAATTGATTTCAACAGATTATACTTACCAATTTAGTTATATGAAGATGATATGCTCGATTGATGAAGAACGATACTTACAAAACGAGGACAAGGCAGAATGGAGGAAAAAGAGAGGAGAATAAAGGAGTTTATCTTGCCAAGAAAAGAATATTTCTTTTTAATTCACTTTCACTTTGGTTTGTGTTGTCTCCAAGTACTTGTTGACACCCGACGAATTCAAAAAGACATTTGATCCAAGGATCATAACAATTCAAGATTATAAGCCCAATTTTGAGACTTTGAGCTAAATGGGTTGACCAACGTTCGAACACGAATTTAGGGCTATGGATAACTTTCACAATGAAGTCAAAGAGCACAATTTAAAGCTCATTAGGCCAAATTAATTCCAGTTGAATATCAATTTGAGCAAAATTAGGATAATTAAAAAATCAAGCTTAAAATGACGAGTTGGCACGTGCAAGTCAACCCGGTTAAACTGACCGAATTTGGCCCAATGCATTAAAAAAATGGTAATAGCCAAGCTTATAACGTAGTTTGATGATAAATAGGACAATTGAAAAGTCTCAGGTCAACTCAGTTTGACTAAGGTTGACCCCAATCAACCCAAAAGTCAACAAATTATAGACCATGGAACACATTACCAAACCCCTCTATCCTTGATTACAAAAATGCTATATTCTCTCAAGGACCCAAATTAAATTCCATGTCATCAATCCTTGAGAGCATCAATCTAAACCATTAATTTCCCTTCTAATTAAGACCATAGAATAGGAAAATTCCAAATAAGGACCGGAGTGAATCTATTTTCTCAAATAATGACCCAAAGTAAATTTTGTTTCAAATAAGAACCCGAAGTTGACCAATTCTTTCAAATAAGGACCCGCAGTGATCAAGTTAATCTCTATTAAGGACCTTAGCTCACCAGCAGACATTTTCCAGGGGATTAAAATAGGGGCAATTTTGTCAGAAATTTGTCATTGGAAAAAAAAAAAAGGAAAAATTCTAAATTAATTAAGTTTAGGTTATTCATTTAGATGTTATGTTTTCTTCTTTCTTCTCCCCCGCTACTCCTCAACCAAATCGTTGCCCGGTCATTATTGCGACTCAATTCTCGTCGCTCCTTGCCTTGCTTGACCGGTAGAGAATTTGGGTCTCTGCAAACAAAGAAAGAAGCATATGGTTTTCTTCTTGTTTTTAATTCATGCCTCAACCAGTGGAGAATTTGGGTCCTCAACTTTGCGGAGGATGGGTACAAGGAATGGGGAGAATTTGGCCTTTGACTTTGCAAAGGATGGGTACAAGGAACGAGGAAACCGTAGAAAACCTAGGGTTTTTTTTTTTTTTTTTTTTCTGTTTTTGGATTTTTTAATTTTCCCTAGATTTTTTTGGACAAAATTGCCCAAACTCCGGTCATAAAAAATATTACATGCTTGATAGCCATCGAATATTTGGCTGACCAAGAAGCTCGGGTCCTTATTTGGAATTGATTCAACCACTTCGGATCCTTATTTAAGACAATGAATCAATTTTAGTTCTTTATCTGTCATAAAGTTCATTTCGGATCATTATTTGAGAAAATTGGTCCACTTCAAGTCCTTATTTGAAATTTCCCTATAGAATATGCCATGTCAACTATCCATGATCAAAGCGACTTAATATGAGCCAATCTCATTTCTTACTCATCAAATAGAGAACTTGAATGGTAAGGTGTGTTGTAGGGTTAGGATTAGTTCCAAATTTGATTTTTTTTTCCTCCATAATTTTCCTCCTAACCCCTAGGTTCAAATTTTGACTCTAATTTAGCCATTCCTATGATGAAAATCAGATTGAGGAAGCTCTCTAAAAATGTACACAAAACTCTCTCTGACACGCCTGATTTTTCTTACAACTAGCTTCCTTGGCCTTACTATGATGATCGTCATTTCTAATTGCCGCCATAATTATCTCAATTCAGCCAATTGTCTTGACTGCTTGCCAATGATTCTAATTGAATGTAGGAGCTTTACTTCTTACAACAATTCCAAAGGACTATTCAAGGAAATTTAAGTTGATCATAGTGTAAAATTGAAGTGCTATCTTCAGTCTATGATCAATCCTAAGTTAGAATATGATGGAATTTGATAAGATTAACATGAACATTGCTTATAGACTTTGGATCGTTTAGTAAAATCAAAAGTCGATGGCATGTTCAGATCACTTTAGAGCTTCAATTCCTTCCTGACGTGTCCTCCTCAAGTTATATGCGAAGTGATTTTAGTTGAGTGATTGATGATTCGACCTAGATCTTCCCTGTTTAGGTGTTTTTCATTCAATCATCCTTAGAAATTACACGTAATTCAAGCTAATTGAACTTGAATAGCAACATTTCCTTTATTGCCTTTAGTTAGCCAAAATTCCTAAGTGTGGATTAGATCATGATTTGAAGGTCAATTAATCTAAAGTTGATATACATTACATGCATATTGATTTATTAGCAATTTTAGATAGTCTCATGATGATCCTTTGAGGTTTGTGATTCAATTATGTGATGGATGTTAAACTTTGTCGTTTGAACTTTTGGATGTGCTTGAATGTTCATACAGCTTTGTTGAAAGTGTTCCAGGCTTAGATGAATGCATAGGATCATTGAGTGGAATGTTTTAGTGATTCATAAAAGTTCGTTGTTGTTTTGACCTTTAGGTGTCTAATGATTTTTACGAAAAATCAATTTAGTATCTGGAAAAATTATCTTCTAGAACTGTAGTAGAAATTCATAACTTTTTTTTTTTTTTTTTTTGTCAATAAGGTGAATAATATTGAAATTAAAAAGTTCTTAGACAGAAAGCCCATGGAAGGGACATCTAAAACATAGCAAGTCCCAATGAGATTGGGTATGGGCTATCCAAGATGGAAATAAAAGTATTCACGCGTTGCGCTTTAGTTAATCAATCCGCAATTTGCTTAGCACCTTTTTCACAATGGGCCAAAGACATTTTAAACGGGGCCAGCTGGGTCTGGGCATCCACAATAAGCACCCCAACTTCACATAGCATGTGAGCATCGCTTTGCAAAGCTTCAATCAATACTAAACAATTTGACTCGACTATAAGATGTTCTATACTTCATGACCCAAAGTACTTTAGAGCTTCAATCAAGGCAAGGGTTTCAATTTAATCACTGGAAACGCTGATTCTTTTGGCAAATCCATCCAGTAGAGCTCTTGATGCATCTTGATGGTTTCAGATGTTCGAACTTTGATGGTTCCACTTACTGAAACTCCTAATTATTTGCGTCAAAGTAATTAAGGATTATGGGTTTGGGAGTTGGCGTCAAAATACATAGTTTGGCTTCTAAGGGCGCGTTTGGTAACGTTTCTGTTCAAAAAAATTTCCAGGGAACAGAAATAAAAAATAAAATAAAAAATGTTTATGTTCCGGGGAACAGTTTTTAAACAAAAGAATGCGTTTGGTAAGTGTAAAAAAAAAAAAAAAAAAAACTGTTCTTAAAATAAAAAAGAACAGAAACACGTTTGGTAACTACAATCAATTTATGTTTCTAGAATAGAAAAAGAACATAAACACGTTTGGTAAATTGTACGAAATTTCTGTTTTAAATTTTTCAAGAAAAATGCTTTTTTTTTTTTTAATAAAGTTTAAACTTGATATTGAATTCTCATTCTCATGAAATGCTCATTAATTTTATTTTGTTCATGGTGAGTGAAGACAAACATTTTGAACATGATCATATAGCATACTTTGTAGAAAATTTTGTAAGTAAAGTTAGTATCAAATTTTTTTCAAGTACTTTTTTTATTTTTTATTTTTATAACATATAAACTTGATATTGAATTCTCATTCTCATGAAATGCTCATCAATTTAATTTTGATAATGGTGAGTGAAGAAAAATATTTTCAACATGGTCCTATGTGCATACTTAAAAGAAAATTTTATAAGTAAAGTTCGTACAATAAGAACTAGCAAAAAGAAGAATATCTTATACATCTCAACATGAACCCTTCCATACATTACATCACATTAATGAAGCAATATAGTTCATTGTTCAACTTCATCACAGTAAATACTTAAAAACAATATTACAAAAGTCAACAAATCTCATGTATGTTGTGATCCCTTGCCATTTTATTTGCAATACTTATCCTAAGCATGTTTATCCTAGATTCTTGCTCATCCGATATATCTGCAACCTCCACTTTTGTAGGTCCAAATGGATACTCCGGATCTCCATATATGGAAAAAATTTTGTCCATCTTATCTTGATCATGAATGTAATTATGAAGAGCACAACATGCAATTACAACAAGTGGTGCATCAAGCACGTGCACAGATTTCTCCTGAAACAGGGAAAAAATAGTCAATTTGTGCAGTGATAGACAGCATCTCTTGTGCCCCACCCCCACAACATGAATCCGAGAGTGAGAGAGAGAGAGAGAGACCTGCTAACCAAGATGAGCAGCAAAACTTTGCTTCATCTATATGCATGACAGCAAGCCCAATAAACCAGGACCCAACGCTCACATCATCATATGCATATGCACGAAGAATGGATCTGCATAATAGGATTACTATGAATCCATCCACGCAATTGCATAGAGGTAATTGAGTAAAAGCAAAAGAGAAAGGTACCTACCTATTTATCAATACAAATTTTGCCAAAGCTCGTGATATGACAAATAACTCCCCTGAAGCATGGCGAAAGTATCTGCACAGTCAAGAGACGAAACTTCTCACACACATACGGAATATGAAATACTAAGTATAAAATACAAAGGCAAACATGAGGGAATCCCCAAATAAGAAAACCTTTAAGTTGTAACCATTTAATGCTCAATTTTTCTAGCGAAATCCTAATTCTAAGTCCAGGGCAGACCCTAATTATGTGTCACGTTATTTGACGAATTTCTTAATGCTACTGCAGGCTAAGCAAAGACTTACCCCTCAAAGTCTCCACCTCCTCTGGACTTTGTATTCTAAAAATTTAATATTCATATGTGTTTTTACTTATGTGCATGTACATGCAGACATGGTTTAATCAGTCACGAAGAAATGACAACTAATCAAACTAAGATGATTGCATGTTAAGGGCAGCAAGCAGACTGCAGGCAATCACCAGAATTTCCCTCACAAATTCATTGTTGGTTCAGTCATGGACATTTAAGTAATTTGCTGGACCATGATAATTGTACTAAATCCTTGGAGCAGAGGAGCGGCAAACATCTTGCAGCGAAGTCACCATGGAGTAATATGCCGCCTGGACCTAGTATGAGCATGACCAAGAGGGACCAGCACAATTATCAAGTTTTATGTCTGGGATGGGATGTTTAAACTTTCTGATGGATCAATGACCATTGGTTTTGAATACTCCTTAGCAAATGCAACGTCAGTGAATATCCTCCGGATCTAAAGTTGTGAGAGAAAAAGGAAATCAGCTATATAGGACTTACGATTTTTTATCACCAAATTTCCACCAGTCTGGTTCATATCATTGATGACCCCTGCAAATACTCAGCCAAAGTGAGTTGACAAATTCAAAAGGTAAGTTAACAATACATGTATTCAGGATGCCATGCTCACTGCTCAGAGAATACTTCGCCTGACTTCATGCACCCCATATAAACACGAGGCTTGTCCAAGTGAGCCGTAAATGCAGTCAACAAGGCATCTGTTAAGAGAAGCACAATAAGCAGATATAATCTTAACATACACTGTCGTAGCAGACAGCAAATATCTAATCATGAATTACAGTCCAATTAGAGATGACATATTAGCAAATTTTAACATTATTTTACCAGAAACCTAGGGGATAAGGGTTGTGATCCAAGTCTATGCCATGTACTTCACAATATAAACTTTATCTACATGAAATTGAACTGACCAATATTTACGTAGACATCATCCTTCACTTTAGCATAGAACTCAGCGTCCCATGTTTCAGCAGCATGAGCAAAGAACAATTTTGCCTTCTTTGGAGTCTCCTCAGGTGCCTCGACATGATCATCCTGTTACACACAAAATCAACAATCTTGCATTACATCATCAATCACAATTCATCCAAGCCACAGCAAAATCAAGGAACAGTAATGTGGGAAACTCACAGAATGCATTCATGGCAATCATGAAACGATTGTGTCCACAACCAGATCTGCCGCAGATCTAGGCGACCAATGCTCGCTTGGGGCTCGTTCTACTCGATCGAGCTGGCAGAGACGCTGCTCTGCCGCTCGAGCTCGGCAGAGCAGCTCTAGCAAGCAGTCGTCGCCCAGATTTGCCGAAGATCCGGGCGAGTAATGCTCGCTTGGGGCTCGAGCGAGCTGTCGCGCTCGAGCCCTGAGCAGCCGTCGCCCAGATTTGCGAGGGGTGGCTCTCGCCGAAGCCCTTGTCCAACGGAGAAGGAGGAGCAGCAGAAACTTACCTCGATTCAGAAGCTTCAACCGGTGAAGGAGCACTAGCTGTCGGCGCCGGCGAGTGGGGAGGCGCCGGAGAGTCAGCGGAGTGGGGAGTCACCAGAGAGTCAGCCGAGTGGGAGGCGCCGGAGAGTCGGCCGATGGTGAACTTGGGAGAGACGCCGAAAAAGGGAGAGCGTTCGGGTAGGACACGAAGGAAGGAGAAGGGCACGAACGAAAGAGTGTTTCTGGTTTTCGTTTTTGTTCTTTTCATTTTTGTTCTTTTTAGCCCTTCAAGAAGTGTTTCTGGAACGGAGAAGTAAGTTTTTTTTTGTTTCTTTTTCTTGTTCTAATTTTGTTCCGGGAACAAAAAAAACATTTTTGAACAGAAACGCAAACAAACGCGTTTCTGTTCTTTTTTGTTCCCGGAAACGAAAAAACAAAATATCTGTTATTGAACAAAAAAAGAAATGAAAACATGCACGCCCTAACATGAACTAGAGAAGGACTGCAATTCTATCAAAGGTAAATGTGTTACCTGGCTGTGTATGTAAATTTTGTAGCCATTCCTCAATTTGCGTAAGATTTTGACACGAGATTAATATGTACTACAGGATTTGTCCAGATAGAGTATGTCTAAGATCAGAGCAAAAAGAGATGTTCCATTCTACCTTCCAATTACAAAAGGGGCATCCTGGCTAAAGTAAAACCTTTATCATGTAAAGGTTCTCTCTGGTAGGGAGTGCATTATGGCGCTACTCCATAGTGGGGAGGGGGCTTCAAGTGCCAAATCTAGTACCATAACTTGCGATTTAGCCGAAAAGATGATGAAGCTTGCATAGTGTTCTGTCGGTTTTCATTCTCTCAAACCAGGTTATAGGCACTTTTCACAGAGTACACTCTAACTTGGTACCGTTCCCCATTATTTTATCTTGTGTAGGTGAGCTGTAAAAGGCACAGTTAAAAGATCACTTGTTGTTTTCTCATCAAAAAGCCTTCTAAGAGTTTGATCATCTCCTCCCCCACCTCTTGTAAAATCAAGTCAACAACATTAGTTGGTTCTCTAAAATTAGCTGGGCCTCTAATAATACCTCTCTTGAGCCATCTATCTTTACAAATATTGATTCTCGCGTGTATACCAGCTGACCACATAATTGACTGCGAGATTGTTTCTTTATCCATCAATATGCTCTGCCATCCTCAAGAAGGGCGAGACCCCTTATTAGCTTGCCAAAAGGATCTATTAGGAAATAGATTCCTTTTAAAATTTGGCACCATAAAGATAATTATTTTTTAGATAAAACCCACGCTTGTTTACGACGCATTGCTCTATTAAAGGATAGCAAGTCTTTGAAACACATTCCCCTTTTATCTTTCTTTTTTTTTAATTTTAGACACATCCCATCTTTTCCAGTGAAGACCAGTTCTTGATTCACTGTTATTCTACCAAAAGGTAGCAATTTTCTTTTCTATAGACTGACAAATCAAAATTGGAATTTTGAAAATAAATATGACATATTGAGTAAGTGCTTGTATCACAGTCTCAATCAAAACTTCCTTTCGAAACTTTGATATTAGGTTTGCCTTCCACTCCTCTAACTTCTTAAATCTGAAGAAACATTGAGGCCGTGAAGTTTGAGTTTGAAGAAACCCAAGATAACTGGAGTTAGATCTAAAAATTTTGTCAAAGAATCTTTTAGGATTAAACCGAACTTAATATGAACCCAATGTCACGTGAGGTAGGGGCTTAGGAGAGCTTGTGCCTAATTAAGAGCCGTTAGTCCACTTTTGGACATTACCTTATCAATCTTTTCCCTGCTGGCTGCGTCGAAAATAGTGTCGCGACAATACTTTTTATGTTAATTTGATAAATTTTGGTTAGTTACTTTCTATTAGAAATATTATGGTCAGAAATGAAATTGCCTGTTGAAAAGGGTTTAATAAACTATATGAGATCATGATAAATGTAAATATAGATCTCCCAAACATCTTGTTTTTATTATTTGGAAATTTTTAGAGGCAATGTTAGAGAAATCTGGAAAATAAACTTGATTGCAAATTGCAACTTGAGCCAATTGCTTTGTTCATTGACCTAGATTTATCAAGAAAAGTTGTCGCCTCAAATGCTCAATACCCTCTCTTAAATAAGGTTCAGGATTTTAATAATTACTGCATCACACCTGTGAAAAGACACTGCTTATGCTCTCCTTGAAGAGGGATTATTGGCAAAAGGTCAAGTAAAACTCACAGGGTTTAATTCATCGTTAATGGTCTTACAAGAGATGCCACATTAGGTAGTGATTAGGCCATATAGTGGTACTTGGTAGAGCCATTTTGTCAAGAGTACTACTAGAGTTACTAAAAGTGTCACTAAAGAGTTCTCGCTAAATGGTGTTCATAATTTCCACGACCTTAGACAAAGACAACAATGAAGGATTCAATAAGGAGGAAGACGATAGTTCTCATTAAATTTAACAGTAAAATTGATGGAAGCTAATGGAGAAAGGCTAAATGTGTCCCATGGGTACTAGTTTAGGGTTGGTGACCCCAAAAATTAATTTTGGATAAATTTATCATAGGTGTACTAGTTTTTGGATAAATTTATCATAAATGTATGAGTTTAGAATTTTTGTGATATTAACTCAATAATCGATCCATGCAGCATCCAAGTTAGCAATTTAACGATAATATTTGACGGAAATTAACAGAGAGTAAATATGTTACGCATGTACTAGTTTTGGGTTTTTGATAGTCAAAAAATAATTTGAAGTAAGTTTATCATTAATGTACCATTTTGGGATTTTTTTGTGGTACTCAACTTTACAAAAAAACACATGATGATGAACTTTTAAAATCTAGCATAAAAGGGCAAAACCTTTCAAAGCTCCAACTGTAAAGCCTACTTTACCAAAGTATGACGCGAAATATATTCTAAGGCTTTGATTGTTTTATAGAAAATGTGACATTTTTGGGAAAAAAAAAAAAATTCTGGAATACATTTTCCAGGAAAATGAAAATTATTTTTTGATGTTTGGCTGACACATGAAAATGAACGGGAAAAATTTTTCCGTTGTTTTGCAAGAAATCAAATTCTCTTAAATTATTTTTTTGGATGCCGCTTCAACGGCCAACATCGACAGCTTCTAGAAGGCTGGGCATAATGGAAAGATGCTTGAAGGGTGACGAGCGTTCACCGAAGGAGAAAGAGGAGGGGGAGAGGTCGTTGGCTGATGGTGTTGGTTTCGGCCACAAGGGAGAGAGGGAGAAAAGCAGGATCACCATTTATGGCCGAAGAAGAAGACGGCGTGTACTCGAGTCAGCGATTTCAATCGAGAGATTCAGTTGTCGTTCAAAATCAACCTCACGGAGCTTCATCTCTCCAAGGATGATGGAGCGAGCAATTGCAGGGCCTGAAGAACCGATCAAATGGCAGTCGGCTAAAGCAACAAACGGAACGAACTTGCTATCTGCTCAAGATAAATCATAGTCTCACCAGTAGTTTGATGAAATGGCACGTGAAGGACTGATCCAGTGACTCTTTTCTCTTCCTCTCTTCTCGGTCGACAGTTGTCATCTCAGCAACGTCCTTCTGTTTCACTTCACCATTTAGATGAGAGAATGGAGAGGAGGTTGGGGAAGGCTCTTGAATCCTCTTTCTTCGCTCCGACTGAAAGCACCTCACGGTCACTGCTAGTTCAAGCTGGCTATCATGGCATATTTTTCACCCGTGTTACGTTCCCTATTCATGAAAATTGGTTATCGATTCATTTCCTTTGAGATCCGACAGTCCCAAAGAACCCAATTCGTGTTCGATTATAAACTATCAACTCTGATTTCACCCGACAACAATTTTGGAAGTCCTTTGTGATGTTGCAGATCAAAAGATAGATACAAGTTGCTATCCGGTTCTCCATAGCATTTCTTGAGGAGTTACATTCGGCCATTCCCTGAAATCTAGATGTGGCTGGTTAGATTCTTTAAGCCTTTGATCCAATGAAGCGAGGCCACTTGTGGTGATTTTCGGATTACCCACAAGTGGCCGGGGCTAGTCTAGGATCATCATTCAAAATGCTTAATGATAGTTCGAGATGGATATGTGTGATATGATGTTAATCAATGGCTGTTAAGGCATGATTAGTGAATGTTGATAGTGTAAATGGGATTTCTGGACTGATTGCACGATGTTGACGATATGATGATTTCTATGGCTAATTTTCATGATGTGATCAACTAGAGAATGTTAGTAATCTTCATTAGCTTCATTTTGACATATCATATATCATCATATCATATGATGTCGTTTGCATGCTAAAATTGTGCTGTGATCTTAGGTTTTGAATCTGAACTCTGAATGTGTTCTCCTCTGTCTGACCTGGCTATTTTGTCGACTCTTTATGAATTTTTATGATGCGATTTAGGTGTTGATGTCTTCACAGAATTTGTTCATAACATCTATGTCTAGTTCATATAAATTTTTCATAAAAATTTGAGATGATTTAGTCTGTACGAACACCATTCAAAGAGACGTGCTGGTTTCTGGAATTTTAATTTCCAATTTGACCTTTACGTAATCTCTGATTTTTACAAAATTCTGTGTTTAGAATGTGATGATGTTTCCTTGATGAAAAATGTTCATCACATCCATATCTGTATTGGAAATGCTTTTCAAAAAATAAAAGGTTCATTTACTATTTTTAGCCATCCTCCTAAAGTTGCACTAATATTTTGACATTTTGGTTCACAGTCTGACCTTCATGCATTCCCAATTTTTTATAAAATCATACGTTCAAGATTGGAAAACATTTTCTTCATGAAATTTTTAGACAAGATTTCAATCTTTGTTTTGACATTAGTTCCATTGAATCCAAAGCACATTAGGGTACTCAAAAGGCTTGATTAGTGCGCCCAGTCAATTCGCACCCAAGTCTTCCTTGAATACCCAGGTGTAACTTTGCATTTTAAATGAGATCAACCCGTGGTGGTGGCGTAGGTGGTTGGGCAAGGGTACTTTTCACGAGAGGTCCTGAGTTTGATCCACGGCGTCGTCGTTGCTTAAGTGCTAGCCATGTCTTAAGTGGGTTGTCGGGGGTGGTGGGTCCTCCGGCTTACGCAGCCCCCAGGTTTACTCCTCCGGCTGCCGGCTGTGCGGGGTTCCTGGGTCACCCAAAAAAAAAAAAAATGTCCATTTATAAAAATTAAAAAAAAATCCTCAAAACATCAAAGTTAAAGCCAAATTCCAAACCTTTCATTGGACGTTAGTTTCATTAAGATTTCAAGCAAGTTTAGTCATCCTTAGGGTGTAATCAGCGTGCATGGTCAATTTGCGCCCAAACCCTGAAGTTAATTTTCTTGGGACTTCTGAATTGGTTTCATCATCTTTAATGAAGCTAAAGTCTCCATTTGCAAATTTATCAAACATGAGACTTGTTCATCTCCGTCTCAGCTTGATGGATGCAAATTTTCGGATCTGTATTCCAAGGTTTGGTGGCTTCGATAAAATCACTTTTGAATTGGGTCTTCCCTGTTTTCCAGAAAAGAGTTTGTTCTGACATCTGCATGTAGGTATATTTTCCAGCATTAATCCATTTTTCATCTCATGAAACTCAAAACTGAGAATTTGTTTAGCACATTTTGTTCTACATGCACAAAAGTTTTCATTAATTTTCAAATTTGTTTGGCATTCTTTCCAAATTTCATTATGTTCAAACCCGAATAGGGTCAAATCCTGAAGCCCTTTCTGTAAATCTTCCATTTCGAGTCAAATGACCTAGAATTAGTTCAATTGGTCTTCTGAACATTTGTTGTGCATCTCATTGGCTTTCCAATGGCATATGGCTTGTATCGTTTGATGATCATTTGGTTACTATGGAGTTAGCCAGCATGCAATCAAGTTAGGCACCAAAAGGGCATTAGTGTTAGGACTAATGTAATTAAATCCTTAGGTCTAGAATCTCTGGTTGCACAAATAGTAAGATATCCTCCCATATCTTACTCAGTTTCTAGCCGACTAGAAAACATTAGTGGCGGCTCCTCAATTGAAATTCATGTTGGATTAATTGAATAGGAATTGAATGCTCAATGTCGCACAAGGTATAACTTTGGGAGGATTTGAGTCAATTGAAGGCCGTTGGCCTGAAGTTGGCAATACCCCTAAACCTAATTCCCCCTCCATGATTCAAAGGGATTAGATTGCAACAATCTTCTATTTGAAGATGATATGCTCAATTCGCCAAGAACGACACTTGCAAAACACTCCGCTGGGTAAAGGATACAGCAGAATGGAGATAAAAGGAGAAAAGGGGAGAAAAAGGAGTAAAAGACACGGCATAAAAGAAGGGCATACTAAAGAATATTTCTTTGCCAATAAAAGTATTTCTTTTCAATTGGCTTTTACTTTAATTTGTGTTGTCTTGAGAAACTTGTATGATATTAATTTGATAAATTTTGGTCACTTCTTTTGTATTAAAAATGTTCTGGCTCAGTAATGAAATTGCTTATCGAAAAGGGTTATAGGCTATAGAATATCATGAGAAATGTATATATATCAAAAGATCAAATTCAAAAGATTAAATTATTGGATCACACAAATGCGTTTCACATTGAAACACTCCATTCACAAAAATGGATGACTTACCAAAAAAAGCTGTTAAATGTAAATCCCGATATGCACGCCCAGCTTGAAGTCATGTATGCATAAGGGGGACCGGAAAATTGATATATTATATTATTTTAGTAAATAACATACGCATATTTTATATTATCTTTTTAAAAATTAAATTTTATTTGAAAATATAAGCAATTTTTGGACCTAGGGGATGTGGCCACCGCTAGTCCCATCTTAGGTTTCTCACTATATACGAAACCATCTTATCTAAAAGCCTAAACTATCATGTGGAAGGTGACTTCATGAATATTATGTAATTGATAACCTATAAATAAGTAATGTGAGATATATTAATACCCATCTTCCAATAAAAAAAACTGACATATGAAATTGATGAAATAGGGGATACAATTAGCGAGATACGCACAAAACGTGAATTTTTAAATCTAACTAAAACTTGACTGTAATATTATGTTGAAAATTCCAACTAAAAAGCGTAATTTATCAGAGTAAGATAGGAACTAAATTTTAAATCTTGAACTTATCGCGTCTCATTTAATGTATTGATAATTCGCATAATTGCTGTGATGGTTTAGAGTTCGTTTTCATATCAGATTCCTTCTATGTTTTGAATCTATATCTTTGTACTTTTGCCGTTTGCCGTACGGAAAAAGAGTAGGATTTTACCTATGTTTCTGTACTCAGACTGGTCAAAGAACTGGCTTACTCTTTGGCTTTTGGGTTAGCCGACTCAACCAATTCGACCGCCAAGTCAATAAATTGAACTCTTGACAAACAAAACGTGTAACATATATTAAATATGCTTAGTTATCCAATTAGATAGGAATGACCACTTGAAGAGATCATGGGGTCGATCCTCCTGAGCCCCAACCCTTAAATTTTTTACACAAACTCCAAGCCATGGGCAAAGATCCGATCAAACCGGTGACAGGTCAACGGGCTGACCAATATCACCGGATTTGATCAGTTCTTGACGATCCAGGCCATTGACAAAACCGGACCAGAGCACGGTCTGGTTCCCCGTCCGTTTGATTAAATCAACTGGTCTGGTCTGGATTTGAAAACATTGGAATTAATCAAACATGGGAGGAAGCAATATCACTACTATTTTACGGATGCTGAATGAATCATAAACTTTTTAGTTTGACTAATTTAGTCCTAAACCTTTTGATAATTGACAATGTAGTCATTTTGGCCAATTTTGGCCAAAAATAGCTGATAAGGACACTAACTAGCATCCGTAACCCAATTGGCACTGACATGAGCGCTGACCGTTTTGCTTGGCACCGCCGGCCTTGGCCATTGTCTTGAGTTTTTTAGCATCAAATGCAGATAGGCTGTGGTCATGGGATCGGAGGTACAAAAAGAAAGATGGGTGTGGTCAAGTGTGGCCACAGCAAGTTTAGTAGCCTTCAAGAGAAACGTGTGCCTTAGAATATGCAAGAAATGGAAATCAATAGGAGTGTGGTAACATGCTCATAGCTTATTACACCATTTAGAAACAGATACTAGAAAATGCATAATTATGTGGTTAAATGCTCCACTTTCATATTTCTCAAATTGTTATTCCGATCCAAAAATTTTACTTGACTTGCCTACCGTTACCTCATTCGACAAACCCATCCTTATCCGAATTTGATCTGACTAGAAGTCGGCTACTATAAATTTGAATTGACAAGATTTCAAATTGATCGATCTTAAGATGGACATGGCTATTGCACATTTACACCTGATCCAAATTTGAAGAAAATTGAGCCTCAACAAGGCTGGGTTTAAGATGACTGATAAGGAACATACGTGACTCCAGATATGGCCATTTCAATCCTGTAATAAAACTTACATAGACATGAAGCCGCATCAACATGTACGTCAATCTTGCACTCTGTCCTCCGAGCACGGTCTATATTTTCAATTTATATTATTTCCATTAGCCAAAGAAATGATGAAGGAAATAAAAAGAAAATAAATAATTTATATATGTATAAATAAATAAATAAAAGAATTTCTGTCATTCGCACTGTATGTTTAACTCATGAAATGCGTCACACAGGGACTGTTCGACATTGAAGAGATCGTTCATGAGATGGAAGCATCTTTAATGACATAATTGGTGGTGACTCATGCAAATGGCTCAGATACACTAAGGCTGCATTTGATAATTAGGGCAAAATTCATGATAAATAAAAATTTTCATCTTCCACTTTTAATGACTGCTCAAGACAGGATAAAGTCGGATATAAGAGGAATATAAACTGGAAAAATTATCCCATGGAAGAGGTAGGATAAATGTGGATATGATTTCTAGCATCCATGATAGAAAAGTTATTTTCCTCGAATAAATATATTATTAAATTAAAAAAATTAAAATTATATTTCTAATATGAGAAATTCAAAATACCAAAAAATAAAAATTTAGGAATTTTAATTTAATATAATTTATATTTATATATTCGTATTTAATTCTATTTTGTAAAATAAATTCAATATATAAATATAAATATATATTAAAATTTATTACATATTTTAGAATTTTATTATTTTAGGTATCTTAGTATAGTTTACTATTTAATAAAATTTTATTAGAGAATGATGGAAGGGGAAGAAAGAAATAAAAAAAAAAAGAAATTCATTGAAAAAGAGAGGAAAATAAAATAAAAAAGTAGGCAAGATATCGTGCGAGATTTTTACCATCTCTATTTATTAAATTTTTTGTTTATTTATACATGATATGAATATATCTGACTTTATTACTACAATTACTAAATAATAGATATGATATAGCAAAATCCTCGGGTTTCATATCCTATCATATCTCGTCATATCCTAATTAGAAATTCAAATGACTAAACATGGCCTAAGATCATGACTCATAGTTATTGAGTTTTCTTTCCACATATGTGTTCATTCCACTTCAATCTTGTGACCGTAAGCATTCAGACTAATCTTCATCACAGACATTTTCGTGCTGTTTTTTTCTCGAAAATGGATGTGTTCTTTGGGCCCCAAGAAGAAAGTCCTTTCTGCATTCAAATTGGTTTCCATGATACAATGCTGGAGATCAAAGAGAAGATCGAAAAACACCAAGGAATACCCATCTATAGACAAACTTTTGTCCGGTCCTTGGAAGATGTCCCTCTTAAGCGGGTGAAGCTGTATGCATATGGAACTAAATTTGAAGATGATCGTCGGATGTGCGACTACGAGCTTCAGGACAATTCCAGTGTTGATGTGCACATCAAGCCTCTGAAGTTCATGGTGATGGTGTTGCTGTGGAAAGCCAACCTCAAAGTTGTAAGTAAAACAGTCGGATAAAATAAAGGTTCTAAGGAAACAACTTGAGAAGTTGTAGCCGAGCCTAAAGTTCAATCTTCCTTTAGAGGAGTATTTTTTCATACATAAGTAGAGTAGGATGGATGAAGATAAGTCGTTCAAATGGCACGGCGTCAAGATGGACGATACTATTGAGGTTTTCAAGGGGACGATTTCACGATGAGACCTAGTTTTCGCATCCCATTAGCGCTTTCAATGGGAGATCTAGAGCATGATGGCAATAAAGTGCTTAGTGTGAGTATAGGTCTAGTGACAAATGCAATCTCCTTTTACCTTTTATATTGGCATTATCGGGTTTTATAGGCTCAGTTTTTCTTTCTCCCTTTTCTGTCTTTGTCGTCATTATTACTCTCTTCTAATATAGGTGTCGTTAGGAACATCATTTAATCTTGGCACCTGATATTCTTATTTCATTTCAATTCTGTTTGCAAAATGGGGAATCACATCCACAGGTCAAGCCAATTAATTTGCGTTGAGGATGGTGGAATCAAATAGTTTTTAGATATGGATTGATTAGCTTGCACAAACGTTGCCTCCTTAAGTATATGCTCGGAACGACAAATTTTCAGTTTATCTTTCACTTGTTCTCCTCAGCTGCTGAATCCTTTTGGCCAAATCCTTGCACCAACCAAAGAAGCTTTAGTTGTAAAATTCACCCAAATGCAACATCTACTCTGTCATTTTCTACCAAATGAGCAATCTTGTGGAAAAGCTCTGGAGGAAAAAAAGATAAATGCTATCCCACATGTTATCTTCTCTATAAAATTGGACAATCGTGTCCGAGGCGGTACTTCTTTCTTGCAAAAGATGATCAATCCAATCTGAATCAATATGATCCATGGTCGACTAGGTTCTTTCCTTATGCAAAATACGGTCGGTGCTAGAACAATCCTATATGCTCATCCATGAGGATCTATCCTAGAAAGCGAGCCATACCAAATTAATTGGCGGGTATCAGTTTAGCAGAGATCAATCCAGATCAAGGGGAATTACTATTGAACATAATTGTTCTCAATCTTACTCATAGCAAGAATGCTATAAGTACTGTGAAACTTTGTTACATAATCTTGACTACAAGAACCACCTTCCACATTGATGTCTTTGATATATCAAAAGGATTCTAATCATGTGTATAATGTCATCACTTTGGAATAAATTCAAGGTAAATATTCCTAGAACTATATTACAAGACCAAAAATAAGATGTCTCTGCGTAATGCATATGATGTAATAGTAGGAATAGATTTAATGCATAGTAAGAGCTACAAGTGATGTGACCAAAGAGATTGCACAGTTAACTGGCGTGAGATCCATATGAATCGTACATAGGCAACCATTTACCATGGCAATCACCGGGCGCTTGCAACAAATGCTATCAAACACTGGACTAGTTCAGAAGCTATTCCTTCTTTCTAGTGCATTACGTGGTTTAGTAGGAGGACCTCTTTCAATCCCTGCGTGAGAGAGCAAAGCCCACAAGTGAGTCACAAACTCGCCTCCTTTGGTCAAATGCTCCGCATGTGCTTTCGCATTGTCCGAAGGTGCCACATATAACACCATTTCCGCCCAAAAGTCAGCTAAAATCCTCCAAATCATGTCCTTGTGTTTTATATCTTTAGCGAGCTGATTCCCGAGCCGAGCACCCTGGTTGATAACAGTTTCTCCACACGCAGAAGGACCACTATTGTTCTCCTTCATCTCGCTTAACCCGGTCCTTCATTCTCTTGCACTTTTGAAAGAAGTCCTTGGCTTCGATGATCGCCGATCAAACAAGTACTCCGTAATGTAAGCATGATCCGGCAATAGCGATGGAGCGAAAGAAACCAAGTAAGCTAGATACTTGGACAAGCTAGTTGCCACTAGAAAACCCCTCCTTGTTGCAGGTGAGTCGATCTTTCCAATGGTAGTTGGAACTCACGAAGCTAGTGGCGATGTGCCACACTATTATGACCCGAGTCCGTGTCTCAAGCCGACATGCCCACAATAACTTCTTGGACTCATTGTTTACTCTTAGTGAGGCCTGTCCATTCTCCAATTTAGTACGTAAGTCGACTTTAGAGCATGAAACACCGCTTGCTTGACTCCTTCAGGCAATTTGATGGGCGCACTTTGTCTCTGGCCATCCCTAGTTTGATCAATGTAGACTGCCATTGGTTTGTTGTTCAATAACTTGCAAGGCTTATATGAGTATGACTCGAGGAATGAGTATTGATGAAGCTTTTGCTCCCAAGGCTTCATCAATTTGACCCGACAAATTGCTCCGATTTTCCTCTCAATCCACACATTTTCTTGCCATGACTTCTTCTGCACATACTTGCATATCAATATCACTTTAGCCCATTCCGAGAAACCTACAAAGATGAATTGCATAAGCTCCATCAGGATGAGCGAGATTATCATCATGCTGGTCACGACTACTTCGACGCTCAACCCATTTGGCATAGTGCCCGGTTGATTTTTATTGTCATGTCTCTTGTAATTCTTCAATATTGATGTTGTAGACCAAATGACGAGAGTGACATAAATAAACTCTAGCAATTTGAGGTGTAATCGGCCAGGCTGGAAAATGATACTGTACTTGGTGTAGAAGAAATCGAAAAGAAATGTGAGCTCATTCTCAACGACTCGAAATGCTCGCTTGTAGCCATCTTCTTTCGAGAGCAATCCATGGTGAATCAAGTCCCATGTCTTCTTGTGAGCCTCTTGGGGCAATGTGTAGCCAGCATATCTTAAACGGAGGAGCTTGAAGAGTGCAAAAGAGAGGCATACGTCCTGAAGTTGTTGTGGGGGTCTCCTTCGAGCTTAAGAGCCTCCCTTCACACTTCCACACCTGGGTGATGAGTTGAGCTTGGATATAAGTTTTATTGCCTAGTTTATTATCTAAATGCATGGTTATAAAGTGCCTTATATGAATGTAGTCTTCCTCCATGATTTAAGCATCTTGGTTGGACATACTAACGTGGCATCAAACACGGATCAAGAGTTCATAAGCCAACACTTTTTTCTCGAAGTTGTTGCTCGTAGTAGGTTTAGAACAACCGACTTCCTTAAAACAAGAGCCATTTATATTACACAAATAACTAAGCGGAGTCATACACCCATAAGAGGTTGGGCCAGGATTGCTAATTGTAATCATGCTTTGCTTAAAGTTACGAGGTTATAATGTGCCTCATCTGCATTTAGTTTCCCTCTACCTTGTCACTTAAATTTTCATTGAATTTTACTAACGTGCAAAATGAAATCAAATGACCTAAGTATGATAAACGATGCATGCTGAGATAAAGAATCCAAAAGTAATATGAGTCAAATGTAATCGGGATTGACAGGAGGAGATCTTCCACCTTCATTTGTGTTCTTATTCAGTGCGTCAGTAAGCCCAATTGTATGTCCAATTGAAGGGGGTTAGTTTTAAAATCTATCACTCAACACATCAATAATTGAGATTCATTAAAATATTGTGGCAGGTAGAGGTGCCTCAATAGTCCTTAACATAGATCCATGTGAAAGAGGCTAGTTTTAAAATTTATCACTCAATGCATCATGCGTGCTAGAAGACTATGTTGAGTCCAAAAAGTCATAAATCTATTGCATTTTTACCAATCCAATCCTAAACCTTTCAAATATGTGAATTGAGTCATAAAAATTTTCATATTTTGCCCATTGAGTTCATGTGGAAATTGCTAACATAAATGTTGACTGTCTTATGTGGACAATTTTTATAATTTTTTTTTAAATTTCTGAATTTTTCGGTTTTTTCTTTCTTTGTTTTCCTTTTTATTCCTTCCAAGCCCGATCAGCTGAACCTCACTGGCCATTGGACAAGGGTTGCTAGCCCTCGCATGTTGTCACTGGGCCTCAACTATTGTTGGCCGGGCTCGGCCGTGACCGGCAAGAATTGGCTGGCAACCCTTGCCGGACATGATAGAAAGAAAAGGAAAATAAAAATAAAAATAAAAATAATTAATAAAAAATTGTGCATGTTAGTGCCGACCGTCAATACTATCAGCATCCACATTTAAAATTGGTCAGATGGATTCAAATGGCAAAACATGAAAAGATTTAAGATTTAATTAATAGAATTGAAAGATTTATGACCGAATTGGTAAAAGTGTATTAAATTTAGGACTTTTTGGACAATTTTCCTAATGTCCGATCATGCTCTATCCTATGGTATCACATAATTTATAATGCATACTATTATAATTTTTGTTGTATTTTTTTTCACAATTAATCGTGATTTTTTTTGGTGCGAGAAGAAGATCCGTATTAAATTGAAGTTTAGGGAAAAAAATCGAACAGTTAAAGATGTACCTTTTCAATGGTGATCAATTCGTCTACGTTATCCAATGGGGTCTCGATGGTCCCGCCCGAGCGCAGCCTCCTTCTTCCCAAGACACCTCTTGATGAATCTCTTAGCAAGAACAAAGTTATACTCCCATCTCTCCTCTTCACCCCTCACCAAATATGTGTACCCTCTCATGCGAATCGGATCGACTTCACCAGGTGCAACGCCCCCACTTTCGTGCTCCACGCTCATATAATCAGCAATCACTTTTGTAGTCCTCTCCAAAGATTGCCGGCTCGCCGCCATCAAGGCCCGAGCCCTCTCGTCGTCTTCAAGGACAAGATTAAGAGGAGGTACGGGGTCGCGAGCCCCACGTTGGAATTGTCTTGGGATCGCCGGTCTACCAAAATGAACAACCAAATCGATTTGATCACGACCTGCCAATTGTAGCTCTTCCACTTCTCGTTGTCCTCGAGACTGTATGCCGAGATAGAATCGGCGCTCCCGAGGACGAACACGAGGAACACTGCCCAGACAGGGAATAACTCGTTGAACGAAGCGTCTTGCATGAGGCCTAGAGCGTAGGTGAGTGCGTAGGTTGAGAGAGTGTAGGCTGCGAAAGTGACGAGCTGGAACAAGCCACTGCTGCAGCGGCGCCGGCATGAGCCGAAGGTGACGAGGAAGAGGAGCAAGAAGGCGGTGACTATGACTAGGAGCTCGATCCTCGCAAGCCTCCCCAGCAGCATGATGAAGTCCATGATGAGATTGTTGCTTGCGATCGGCGCTAGTGCCATCGCTGTCTTTAGGTTCGTTTCCATCAAATTCCTCATTATTGGTACTGATTACTTAATCTGGTTATTCAGGTTCCAATTGGAGAAAGAAATGATGGAATTTATGTGAGAGAGAGAGAGAGAAAGAGAGAGAGAGAGAGAGAGGCAAAGTTTTGATTATGCTAGAGTTCTGAAAACACTTCATGGACGTATATCTATCACGGGAGAATCAGTGGCCTTTGGGAGGTTCAAGGGAAAGGAGATAAGGAAAAGAACGAAAAGAAAGGAAGTCGACAACAAGAGCTTTAGGAATGGGTTTGTCAAAAGAAAGGGAAGTCGAAATTATCTTTGCCATGTTTTTTTTTTTGAACTTTTGGCAAGTACTAACAAAATTCCAAACAGTGGGCCCTCTCCCTATATATGTGTCAATCAGTCAATCAATTGGCCTAGTACAGTCTACTTGGCACTTGTGAAGGATGCGGTTGGTTTCGCTGTCTAGGAAGTCACATGTGGTTATGAACTTGAGCGGAGCCGCCAGCGTTTCAAGAAATCGGGCAGTTTCACCTTGGAACTGCTCTTAAACTAAACGGTTTGATTTATTCAAGTTGGTTTTCAAGTTGAACGGGCTCATAGCCTTCACGAGAAACGTGTGCCTTCAAATGTTCAAGAAGAGGAAGATTAACAAGAGTGAGGTAACTAGTTCATAACTTATTATAACATCGAAAAACAAGTACTATAAAATAGGGATGTGTAACAGTCCTGGTCCAACTTGAAAATCGAACTGGATTAGAATCGGCAAATTAGGAGTGGTTTCTGTGATAATCGATCTGGTTCTTAGTTCTCAAGTTTTGAAAGCTAAAATGACCTATCTAGTTTCTAATTTTAAGTAAGGAACCGGATCGATTGAACCATTGACAATACCCTATCAAAATTTACGAAGGTCATCTCGTTGATCTAGAGGATTCGGCTGCACGCGTTTTCATCTAAGACAAATGAGAGGTTGCTTTTTGACTAATGCGCAGAGGAGCCTCAATTTTTCTTCACGTATAGAAAATTCACAACCTGCCTTCTTTTTGGAGCCTTGCACGAGCTGTCCAAGTTGATTGAGACTTCTCTTCTCCGTCACCATAGAAGGGCAAGAAACTCCTCCGGATGAGTCAATAGAGAACACTAGAAGAAATGAAGGAAAAAGAGAGTCCCACTTTTATTAGTATTTTAATCATAATAAGCATACAAAAATCTTAAAACTTATCATTAAAGTACAATTAAATTCTAAAATTTTTAAAAATTGTAATCAAGTCCTTTCATCAATACTATTAATTTGGTTAACAGAAAATACTAACGTAGCATTTTAAAATTATTTTCACTCTCACACGTAGTATTTTTGTTATTTTTTTCCCTTTAAATGTATTGAGATGAGATTAAAAAACTGAAAAAAATGCTAAAATGTCTAAAGTGTACTTTGTTTCATATAAATGTCTGAAATGATTAAATCAATTTCAAATAAGGGCTCGATCTTACTGGCCGGCCAAATTTTCGCAAACAAGCGACTCTTGATTTTTTCACGAAACATGGGTATCCGTCTAGCAAAGGGCATGATGCTTTCCTTCGGCCCGGAGAGCGGCCAAGCAATCCTATAACATGCATCTCACTTACATAGCTAAGAATATAATCAGAGTTTCCCTACCTTCGGGAGATTGCACCCTGAGCTACTGGAAGCCGGCAGTGCATCGGCAATCGGGTTATCGGGTTCAGTGACATGTTTGAATCCATTAACAAGATTCCGACTTGGGTGGATCAAAAATCAAAATCAATCCATGGTCAAGCTTCAACCCATTTAAGGAATTAAAATGTTCTGTGAAAAGTGTTTCCATAAAAATCTGACCCAGAAAAATCCAGACCACAATTCCCTGCAAAAAAATTAAGAAAACGAAGATGCGACGTGTACTCAAGAAGCTTTAAGCCTTCTAATGCGCCTCATCCTGTTCTTCACCGATCTCGATCTCCGCCATGGCGTCCGGCTGGAAGAGTGCGGAGAGGCCCGACGTCGATCTCCGCCAGCCCAGATCCGTGGACAAGCTTTGTCATGAAGCCGAGCATCAGTCAACCCTCGGCGAGGGTCAACTGCTCTCGCCGGGAAAATCCAACCGGCCATGACGCACGCCCCCACCATCTGCAATCTCTCTCTCTCTTCTAGTTTGAGACTTCTTTTTTTCTTCTTTTTTTTTTTTTGGGTTTTCCAGTTTTTCTTTTTTTCGTTTTAATCTTTGTCCATATTTTATTTGGGACAAATTGCCCAGTTTCGGCCGCCGGAAAAATTTACTCATTATTCATTCGGCAAATTCAGATCCTTATTTAAAACTAACTCCGCCACATTAGAATTTATTTGAAATAAGGTTGTTTTTTAATTCTATTAAAAAAAAAATGCTCCCACTTTATGCCCTTATTTATAATTTTCCTTCATCAATTAGCGGTTGCTCCCTTGGGCAAATGTCTCAGATACATTTAAGATCATGAACCCTAGTAATTGGATTTTCTTTCTATATATGTATCCATTCCAATTCTAAGACATTCACTCAATCTTGTGACAATATGCATCTGGATTGAGCTCTTCTTCAAATCACATTTTCATGTTTTCTTTGAGCCCAAGGAAGGAAGACCTTTCTGCATTGAAATTGGTTATGATGATACATTCCTGGAGATTAAAGGGAAGATCAAAAATAACACAAAAATCCATGGCCAAACTTTTGTTTTCGACAGCGAGGTTCTCAAAGACAAGCTCAATGTCAAGGTTGCAACATCCTCAATCATTGTTGTGCCAGAGCCACTACCATCCACTAAAATTGAACTTAGCATAGGAATGCCACCGTCCAAAATGCAGCTTCACATCAAAGTTAACATGAACGATCCTATGAAACCCTTTAGAGAGGTAGTCTGATTCCTAGAAGATGTCCCTCTTGAATGGGGGATGCTATTTGCAAATGGAACTAATCTCGAAGATGATCACTGGATTTGCTATTATGAGCTTCAAAAAAAATTCTGGTGTCGACATTCATAGCAAGCCTCTGCTGAAGAAGTTCACGATGATAGTGTTGCCATGGAAGGCCAACCTGAAAGTTGTGGTGGAAGTGAAACCGTGGGATAAAGTAAAGAATTTGAGGAAAGAGCTCAAGAAGTCATAGCTAAGCCCAAAGTTCGATCTTCCCTTGAAGGGGTATTTCTTTCATACATAAACAAAGCAAGATCGATGAGGATAAGTCATTCAAATGGCACGATGTCAAGATGGGTGATAATATTGAGGTTTTTAGGGGGACGATGTCACGGTGAGTCCTGGTTTTTGCTTCCAATATCCATTCAACGCAGTTTCGCAAGAGATCTATGGCAGGATGACAATAAGGTTCTTATTATGAGTAGAGTTTAATGGTCTAGCAACAAATGCAATCCCCTCTTATCTTCTATATTGGCATTATCAGGTTTTCCGAGATCCATTTTTTGTTCCTCTTTTTTTTTTTCGTCATTATTACTTTGAATGGCATTATCGGGTTTTCCGAGATCCATTTTTTGTTCCTCCTTTTTTTCGTCATTATCGTCATTATTACTTTCTTAGGTCTTTTTGGAACAAAATTTAGTCTTTGTGCGTGAAATTTGTATCTAATTTCAATTCCGCCTGCCAAATTAACAATAAGACACTTCACTTATTAACTAATACGTATCTAATGAGGCCCACATTTCAGATTTTCGATTTTTTACATCACCTTTATTCTTCCATGAAAACACCCACCTTCTCCCTCTCCTCCGTTGCTCTGTTCTCCTCTCTTCAACACCCCTCACATTTTCCTCCCCAAAATCACTACTACCGCCTCCTCCCACCAACAGCCGCTCCTTTGTCCCAACCTCTCCTCATCTGCTGCTGCTGTCCCCGCCCCTGCCATCTCCTTGACCTGTCTCGCCTCCCTCCCCTCCCGTTAGCCCAATTGGTCCTCCTCCAGGTGTACTCCCTTGCCTCCAAGCTCTTCGACGTCTCTCCCCCAATCATGCTCTCCGGCTTTCCTCCTTTCGCGGCTCTCTCTGCCTTCTTTCCTCTCCTCTCAATCGCAATCTCAATTCGCTCAGTCTCACGACGTCCTTCATGATCCACATCTTCACCGAAGGAGATTCTCTTTCTATTCACTTCCCTCCAGACCCGCCTCTTCAAAGCACTGTACAGTGGAGAGAGACAAGGTGGGGCATTTATTGAAGAGAGAAGGTGAGTGAAATCTATTTTTTTTTTTTAAATCTGAAATATGGCCTCCTACTAAACACGCGTCAATCTATAAGTGGAGAATTTTATTATTGACTTGGCAAATCAGTAATGCATAGTGAGAGTTGCAAGTGATGCAACGAAACACATTGCATATTATCTAGGACAAGATCCACATGAATAATACATAAGTAACCATTTATTATCACAATCACTGGTAACATGCAACAGATATTATCAACCATTGGATTAGGTCAGAAGTTGTTGCTTCTCTCTAGTGCATTATGTGGCTTAGTGGGAGGCTTTTCTCTTGATTCCTGCGTGAGAGAGCAAAGCCCACAAGTGAGTCACAAACTCGCCTCCTCTTGCCAAATGCTCTGCATGTGCTTTCACATCATCCGAAGGCGCCACGTACAACACCAGTTCCACCCAAAAGTTAGCCAGAATCTTCCAAATCTTTTCCTCATCTCTTATATCATTTACTAGTAGATTCCCAAGCCAAGAATTCCAGTCAATTATAGTTCCTTTATGCGCAGAATGGCCACCGCTCACTTTCTCCATCTCCGTAAGCCGCTCCTCCATTGTTTTGCAACTCCCAAAGAACACCCTGGCTCGGATGATTGCCTGATTGAACTCATGCTCCGCAAATAAAGGGCGATCTGGTAGTAGCCGTGGAGCGAAAGCAACCAAGTATGCCAAATATTTTGACAAGCTAGTCGCAACTAGAAAATCCTTCGTTCTAGGCAAGTCTGATCTTACAGGTAATCGGTGCTCACAGAAGCTAGTAGCAATGTGCCACACCATGATGACCTGAGTCTTTGTCTCCAGCCGACATGCCCACAACAGCTTCTTGGACTCATTGTTTCTTCTTAGTGAGGCATGTCCATTATCCAAATCAGTACCGTTTTTCAACTTCAGAGCATGAAACACCGCTTGCTTCACTTCTTCAGACAATTGGATCGGTGGGCTCTCTTTCTGGCCATCCCTAGTTTGATCAATGAAGGCCGCCATAATCCGGTTGTTCAATAACCTAGAAGGTTTATAGAAGTATGAGTCACGAAATGAGTATTGATGAAGCTTTCGCTCCCAAGGCTTCAACAACCAGACCCCACATATCGCTCTGATCGTACTCTCAATATGCGCACTCTCTTGCCATGACTTCTTCTGCACATATTGGCATATCAATATCATTTTGGCCCATTCCGAGAAACTCATGAAGAAATATTGTATGAGCTCCATGATGATGAACGAGGTTATCATCAAGCTGGTAATGAATATGTCGCCACTCAACCCATTTAGCACATTGGTGAGTAGACAGTTACAGCTATTGTTATCTCTCTGATGATGCTTCATGAGTGATGTCATAGCCCAGATGCTAATGGCAATGCCCATTAACTCCATCAATTTGGTTGCCAACCAACCAGGGTGGAATATGATACCATACTTGGTGTAGAAAAAATCGAAAAGGAACATGAGCTCGACCTCAACGACTCGAAATGCTCGCTTGTAACTGTCTTCATGTGAGAGCAATCCATTACGAATCAACTTCCATGCATTCTCGTGAGTCTTTTGGGGCAACGAGTAGCCTGCATATCTCAAACGGAGGAGCTTGAAGAGTGCAAAAGAGAGGCACATGTCTTTGAGCTTGTAATGGGGGTCTCTTTCGGAGCTTAAGAGCCTCCCTTTACAATTCCACACCTGAGTAAATAGTTGAGCTTGCATATAAGTTAATGGCCAAGTTAATTGTTCGAATATGCGATTATAATGGGTCTTAATATGTGCAGCCTTTTTCCACCGAATGATTTAAACCGAGACATACAAACATTTTATTAGAGTGCAAGTCAAGAGTTGTCGCGACCTCTCATTTCCATCCAGAAGGGGAAAAAGACATAGATTTAAGGATATTGCCAAAAGTCGAGCCCATCAATTAGGCGTGGACTCTCTTGAGTCTATATATTGCGCCACATTGGATTTTTCTTTTAAAGTTCCTTAAGAACTTAAAATTTCTAGGAGTCACCACTAACTTATTTGCGTTCGACTAGAAATCAATCGAGACGGAGGAGTGTCGTCTCGATTCCTATGCAACTAGAGACTCTAAAATCGAAGACTTGTTTATACTAATGTTTCTATTAGCGCTTTTCTAGGACCTAAATTGAGAGTGTATTATCTGAAGTGGTCATGCAATGTTGATTTTCAATTATGATCCTAAGGGCACTAGTCCACTAAGCGAGCATGCATATGTTTTTGCAAGTTTCATCATAATTTTAGACTAATCCTAGACATTCTAGAAAAGGAAAATTAAAAAATAATTTATTGAAGTGCGATACGGTGAATAGAAAAACCAAGTATCGAAATTGCAAGCATTTAAACACACAAACTTCAAACAAATAAGGCAAGTTGCGAGAAGAAAATCCGGCCCATTCGACCGAGAAAATAAAAAGCGAGGGAAAACAAGACATGTCGGCCATGGGTGGGGAGGCTCGTTTGAGGGTCCTTACTTAGCTCAGTGATGACAGACAGAAGGTGACCCCAAAGAAAATTAGGCCATGACCGATCGCCTTGAGGTCGCTAAGCTGGGATCTTTGGGGCAAAGGAGGTTTGGATGCAAAAAGAAAGGACCTACCGAAGATACGGGCGATGGATGGGGGCTGTCAGAGGGCGACGATGGCATTCGAGTGTGATCGAGCCAAAGGCATGAGCCCTACTCTCCTCTCTACTCTTCGTCTTTCTCTATGTCTCTCCCTCTCTGCCCTCCCTCGGTCACTCTCGATCCCTCTCTCTGTTTTCCCCCTCCCCCTCGCTAGCTGCTCTTCCCCGTTTTTTTTTTTTTTTTTTTTTTTTTCTTATTGGTCTCCCTGTTTGGCTCAGTCTCCCTCCCCGACTTTTTGCCCGTGCTCTCTCTACCACCCTCTTCGGAAATTGCAGCTAGACACCTAGTATATAGCTCTGTCTTCTCCCAGCACGCGCGAGGGAGATAGAGAGGAAAAAGAGGAAGGCATGCGGGGGCCGGGATGAGAAGGGAAATAAGCCGGGCTGAGAAAGAAAGAAAAAGGGTAGAGGCCGGGCCAAGAAAAATAAAAGAAATGGGCCAGGTAGGGGGCTGGAGCCCGACCTCGCCTTTGTATTTTCATAAGGAAGCTACGACTTACTCGCCCGACAAAAATAAGATGTCAACAAAAGTTCAGATCCTGGCACTTCATTCCTAAACTTATCACTCATGATGAATTTACTAAAGTTAGCTCACACAAAATAGGAGTTGTGTCTATTTCCCAAATAACCGAGTTAGGTCCTACACGTGTAAGAGGTCGACTCACACAAAAGGGGAGTAGTAATTGTAATCACATGTGGCTTAAGTATGTAATAATAATGTGCCTATATGAATAGTCTTCATCTATTTAATAGTTTAAACTTTTGCATCAAATCTAGAATATGCCTGATGAAATCAAGTCACCTAAGTATAATGGAAGCATGTTGAGATAAAGAACCCAAAAGTCATATGAGTCGAAGTAACTGGGAGTTGACAAAAGGAGATTTTCTATCCTTGTTCGTGTTCTTATTTAGTGCCTCAATAATCCAACGGTAAATTCATGTGAAAAAGCTTACTTTTGAAAGCTATCACTCAGAGCATCAATAATTAAGATTCATTGAGATACTTTGTGAGGCTGAGGATTTTCATAGATGATGAATGTCTTGTCTTGATTCATGTTGTGGTATCATGTTATTAATAATGCATAGAGTCATCATTTTTTACTTTTTCACAACCAATCGAGATAATTTATTTTTCTTTTGTTAAACGAAGATTCTTACTAAATTGAAATTAAGAAAAATCTAAAAATTTAAATAATTGAAGATGTGCCTTTTCTACGGGGATCAACTCATCTCTGTCATTGACACTGCATATTGTTATTTTTCACAACTAAACAAGATGATTTGCCCCCTTTTTAAATAAATTTTTAGCCCGAGGAGAAAATCCTTATTAAATCAAGGTTCAGAAAAATAAAAATAATCAGACGATTGAAGGTATACCTTTTCAATGGTGATCAGTTCGTCTATACCCAATGTCATCTGGTCGTTCGGTGCCAGCTCCGCCTCCTTCTTCCTGAGACACCTCGTGATGAATCGCACAGCAAGAACAAAGCCATTCACCCATCTCCGCTCTTCACCCCTCACTAAATACGTATACCCTCTCATGTTAACTGGATCGACTCCACCACTAAAAAAGCCCTGTCTTTCGTGCCCCCTCATCATATAATCAGCAACAACTCCCACATTTTCCTCCAAAGAACGTCGGCTCGCTGCCATCATGGCCCGAGCCCTCTCAATGAACTTCAAGGACAAGACAAAGCCGAGGCACCCGGCCGTGACCAGCACCTTGGACTCGTCATTGAAGTACAAGTCCGCCAACCAGAGCAACTAAATAAATTTAGTCAGGAGCTGCCAATTATTTCTCTGCCACTGCTCGTTGTCGTCAAGACCGTATGCGGAGATAGAATCAGTGCTCCCGAAGGCAATCATCAGGAGCATTGCCCAGATGGGCGATAAATTGTTGCGACACGAAGCATTCTGACTTAGAGAGTGCATCAAGCTTAGAGAGTAGGTGAGTAAGAAGGTCGAGAGATTGTACGCCATGAAAATGAAGAGGCGGAACTTCTTCCCATTGCAGCGACGTCACCACGAGCTGAATATGACTAGTAAGAGGAACAAGAAGGTGGTGAAGGTGACTTGGAGATCGATCTGCAAGAGCTTCCCCTCGGGAGTTTTCAGTAAATTCGTGCTGCCCAACGTGACATTACAGTCATTGATTGGCGCTGGAGCCAGCGCTATTTCTGTCTCCATCAAATTCCTCATGTTTGGTATTGATTACTTCGCTGGTTATTTAGCTTCTAATTGGAGAAACAAATGTTAGAATTTCTGTCTCTCATAGAGAGAGAGAGAGAGAGAGAGAGAGAGAGAGAGAGAGAGAGAGAGAGAGAGAGAGAGAGATTCAAAGTTTTGACTATGCTAGAGTTTTGAAACATATTCATGGACATGAACTACTGGAGAATCGATGCCTTTGGGAGGTCTAAAGGAAAGGAGAGAAGGAAAACAACTAATCAAGATGATGAAGTGCCTTGATGATCCCTCCCACAGATTCGTGATCTTAACCATAGATTCATATGAATGAGGTTACGTTTGAAATCAACATCAATAATTGAGATTCATTGACATACTTTGCAATAAAGAGGATACTCGCAGAGGATGAATGTCTTTAATAAAGAATAGTGTCATAATTTCTGTTCTACTTTTTCACAATCAATCGACATGATTTGAAGTATTTTTTCAATCCTTACTATTGTGACCTACCCTTGGTTAGGAGGAAAATAGGTTTAGGGATATTATTTAAAAGATAAGCCTACGGCCCTTGTTTTAGACGTGAGCTCTCCTCAAGTTCAAATCTTGTGCGACATTGAGTATTCAAATTGATGCTGTGATAATTATCTTAAAAAGAGTCGCCGTTAACCTGTTAGGGTTGACTAGAAATTAAATAACGTGTGGGAGTGTACTTCACTTCTTACGCAACCAAAGAATTTAAGGTTAGAGACTTGATTACACTAATTAACTATTAATGCCTTTTTATATCTAATCTTATTAGTTTTTTTTAAAAAAACTTGTCAAACAGGTTTCGTGCGCTACCAAAGCATAAGTCTTCCGGCTCAACCGAGACTCCAAATGGGGCTAGGATCCTCGGCACACAACCAATACCACCCAGCGACCTAGCTAAAGAACTACGGGGGTTGGAGTTCATGTGAGCTAGACGGCCACAAACTCCTGTCCGGCATCCCCAATAGGGCAGCAAAGAGAGGGAAAACGGAGGCTTACCAGTTCGAGCTCGAGTTCGACTACCGGGAGGGATCGTTGGACGGAGCTCACGCACGGTCGAGGTGTCGGCCGAAGCTTCCTCTTGCTCTCCGTTCAATCTCAGCTCCTCTCTCTCTCTCTCTCGCTCGCTCGCTCGCTCTCTGGCTTTCCCTTTGGAGAAGGACCCCCTCCACTCATGCTCCCTATCTTGCTTTTAAAGACCGGCGCGAGCTGCCACTGCCGGTCTTTGCACCAAGTCGTGTGGAAATTTCACCACAATCCCCCAACTCCACTCGTACACATTTCCCTATATCAACCTTTCACAAGTTGATTTTTTCCCCGTTTGACCGAGTCAACCTCGCTGCTCCACAAGAAACGAGGCCCACCAGCCGCCTGCCTCGTCACCAACTCTCGAGGCAAAGAAGGTTCGAGCAAGCTTCCCTCGGTGTTCTCCGGGTAACGTCTCGCCGTCTTCGCCCGATTCTTTAGGCCTTTGATAACGTATATTCATCACGATATTCCACTTTAGTTACTGTCATCTGTCCATGCAGGCGCAGATCCACGTGAAAACCCAAACGGACAAAACGGTCATCATCGAAGTCGAGAGCTTGGAGATGGTCCACAACGCGAAGGTCAAATTACAGGACCGAGAAGGTACTCCCATGGATCAGTAGAAGTTGATCTTCGCGGGCAGGTAGCTCAAGAACAGCGTCTAGACGCTCGCCGAGTACGATGTTCACAAAGAGTCCGTGCTCCACCTCAATCTCTGCCAAAAGGCCAAGAGGAAAGGTATGTGGCGCTTTCTCACTTTGGCGAGGCGGCTTCTGAGGTGAATACATGGTAGTCTATGTAATCGGGAGTTGTTGAATTATTACTATTTTGGTGACAGAATTGATTGGTCTTGTACATCATGAAATAAGCTTATCCTGAGAGTTCTTCAATCGAAGGGGATGTGGATGATCTCGCATAGCACATGTGACGGACTCTATCTACTACACGGAGCACCAAATCTAAGACCGATGTAAGGATATTTCGACTTTATGAATATATATATGTATGTATGTATGTATGTATGTATGTATGTATGTATGTATGGATTTTTCCCCATTTTGAGAGCTTTGTATGAGCCTAAACATAGCGGCTGTATGAATGAGTTTGAAAAATATTAAAGTGATTTAGTGTTCTATAGAGGGTGATGTTATATTTCTTTTTGTCATAAAGATAGAGTTTAACGTATGCATATGTTCAATTTGCTAGTTGAATCATCTGTGTCCAGAATCTACGTGTTTAATTTGTATGACCATTTTCATCGTTGATGAGCGAGGGCTTTAAGCTTTAACATAGATTGTGACTATGAAAGCGTGACAGATCAAACACGACTTGATGGAGGATGTTTTTTCATTAGTTCATCGGAGAAATAAAGGAACATCCGTAGTTGAACTTTTGTCATAGGCCAGTCGAGTAGGACTCGCTTAAATCATTCTTTTGGGATAGATACACGCGCTTACTGACGAGCGAAGGAGAGAATATTAATGCAAATAGCATTGCCCTTTTGCGTTCTTTTCATGATGCGATTAAATGACTCCAACTGCGTATTAATCATTCTTTAGTTTGTTTCTTGCTAGATGTATCTACGGATGAGGAAGATACGGATATGGATTCCCAGATCTGACGGAAGATCGATACTCTCAAACCCTACCAGACAGCCAAAAATGTTAAAGTGTGAAGTCCTACTTAGTACTGACATTATTAATCAAACTCGCTTGAAGTTGGATGCAAGATTGGCACCGCATCACGATACACGCGTTCTTCGAGACTTTCATGTTGGCAGGCCTCAGATACTTGAGAGTTTCAGAGTTCCGTTGAACCATGAAGCCTTCGAAGGGGAAGGCCATTCATGTTCCTGATGCTAAAATTGGCATGGGGGCTTTTGTTTCCTTCACATGGAAAATAAGAAATAGGAAACTCCTCCACGAAAACTTTTGATGTTGTGGAAACCAACAAGAAGAATTTGCAAGAGATAATTCTCGAAAGATGAATGGTTTTGCAAGAGATAATGCTTGTCACCACATGGTCGATCCGCACCCATACAGGCACCAGGAAAGATGTCGACAAACACAGCCGTTGACTTCTGACTTGTCCTGTTGAAGAGGTGGAAGTCAAAGCTGTCTACTACAATTCAACTATATGTACAAGTTCAAATTAGATTTCTCCCAAAATAATTATAAAATAAGAGGACTTTGAATTGGATGGACAGGAGATGCCAAAGTTAGAATTTCAATTTCAGGTCCTGGGATCCATTGGTATGAAGTTTTTGAAAAGGAGATCTTGGAGGCCCATATCTGTTTAATTAGAAGTGGTAAAGGGTTGGGTTGGCAAGTCGGTTTGAAATTGGATTATCTTGAATTTGTATATAGCTTTCGGCGTTGGGTATACTTCCGGGTCTTTCTTGAATGCATTGAGTGGAAACCGAGTGAACTCAATTAATTCCCGAGACATCTTCAGCTTCACATTCTGCGGCTATATAGAGGTAAGGTTCTACTTGGATAGAACCAACTTAATCCCGGATGGTTTAGGTTTGGTTTTTCTTCAATTGCCAGTTGAATGATCAAATTCGAATATTACAATTTTTAGGATTGCGTTTGGTTGGGCTTATTTTGTGTTTGGTACTTCGGTGACTGGGCTTGTGTCCATAGCTTCATTTCGGAAGAAGGGGATTGTACCGACCTAATCTCCTGTCCTCCATATATATATATATATATATCTCCCTTACATTATCCAAGTGCCGTAATCTGATGTGGCACAGCACGTGTGTGACTATTTTTTAAAAGTCATGACACTTAAAGGATCGGTTAAGAAATTATGTGACGGTTAAGTTTTACGGCAAGTGCTGTATATAAGTTATAGAACTCAATTTTTAGTTTTAGTCCCATGACATCTCACCCCTACCTAAGCCCGACCCAGCCTATTCTCTATTAAGCCCATGGATTTTTATTATTTTTTCTATTTTCTATTTTTTATTCTTTTTCCTATTTTCCCTGCCACGTCTTCTTCCTTGGGCGGTCTTCCTCAAGGAGATCTTCATCACTGAGGCTTTTTCACCAACGAACTCAACACTGAAACTTCATTAAACTAACTCACGCCGGATCTCTAATTGATCCGACGTCAACACCTAATATCGCCAACTGTCACCAAGTCATCTTTGCCAGCCACTACTCCGGCGCCGGACTTATTCCAGCGACATTAGTGTCACCAAAAACAAAAGCCATTCCAACAGATAAAACACCGAGACAAAGAAAAAGGGACTGACTGGGGCAGCCTCTAACCCTGGGCTTCGCCAAGAAGGAATAGATTCTCCGGCAGACTTGTTCATCCATGGCCGACTCATTGACTATTTAATATGAAAAGCCAAGGGTATGAGTGTTGATTACATCAACTACAGAAGCTTTAGCGTTCGGCATGAACGAAATCCTCCCATGATGGATGCTCCACGAAATTTAACTTGAAAGGAACCCTCGGCTCAAAGGCTCTCTGCTGCGAAGCAGCGCAAAACCAAGCTCGTCCGGTACTCTGATGAGTCCGACGGCGAGGACGAACGGCAGCGAACGCCCCCTCTCTCGCTGCCGTCCCCCTCAATGGATCTTGTAATTCCCCTCCTTTTTTTCTATTTCTTTTATTTTTTTTTTATATTGCCTGCCCTTTTTTCTTTTTTATGTCTTTTCCCTCAGCCACCAGCCACATCAAAATGGACAAACCATTTTTCCTCTTGTATGGGGTTGTGTGATCGCGCCACGTACAGAAATAAATGGTAGTGTTACTAGTGTATAAAGTATCATGCTCTAAATGATTGATTTGTTTGGAGGTCTCACGGATTGAAATTTCTTCAATCAGATCCGACGTCTCTAAATTTTACCTTCCTCAAATCAAAATGTCTAAAAGCCTAATTCTACATGCCTATGCTAAGCTAATATATTTATGCAATTGACATACGGAAAACACTAATATGAGTTTTTGGTCAAGAAGCGAGTCTCACGATGATCTCAAATATCGAATTTTTCTAGCTTTAATTGTCGGGAAATTTTTTATGTCAATAGTATTATGCAATCACTTTAAAATAACTTCTAGGTGAATCCATCCCTAAGACTATTATTACTAAACCAAGAGCACGATATCTTTGAAAAATACATATGTTGCAGCTATTTAGTAGAAGTAGGATTACATTTAGTGCATTATGAGAGTTGCAAGTGATGCAACCATATACATTGCACAATTAACTGGCAGGAGATCCACACGAAACATACATAAGCAGTCATTTATTATCGCAACACCTATGACTTGAGACTGATGCTATCAAACACTGGATTTGTTCAATAGCTGTAGCTTCTCTTGTGTGCATTCTGTGGCTTAGTAAGAGGATATCTCTCAATCCCTGCATGAGAGAGTAAAGCCCACAAGTGAGTCACAAACTCGCCTCCCCTAGGCAATTGCTCCACATGCTCTTTTGTGTTGTCTGAAGGCGCCACATACAACACCAGTTCCACCCAAAAGTTGGCCAGAATCTTCCAAACCTTCTCCTGACATTTTATATCATTCACGAGCTGATTCCCAAGCAAAGCACCACGATGGATAATAGTTGCTTCACGTGCTAAATTGGCACAACCCTTCCTCTGCATCTTCGTAAACCGGTCATCAATGCTATCGCATCCTTGAAAGAAGTCCCTGGCTTCAATGATTGCCTGATCAAACACGTACTCCGCAAGTTAGGGGTGATCAGGCAATAGCCGTGGAGCGAAAGCAACCAAGTAAGCCAAATACTTGGACAAGCTAGTTGCCACTCGAAAATTCCTTTTAATTGTAGACGAGTCAGATCTCCCTACCGACAGTTGGTACTCACAGAAGCTAGTGGCAATGTGCCACACCATTATGACTTGAGTATGTGTCTCAAGCTGACACGCCCACAACAACTTCCTAGACTCCCTATTCACTCTCAGTGAGACCTGTCCATTCTCCAATTTATTACCACAACTCAACTTTAGAGCATCAAACACTGCTTCCTTCACTTCTTCAGGTAACGGAATTGGCTTGCTTTGACTCTGGCCATCCCTACGTTGATCAACGTAGGCCACCATAATCACATTGTTGACTAACTTGTGAGATTTATAGAGGTACGACTCAAGGAATGAATACTGACGAAGCTTTCGCTCCCAAGGCTTCAGCAACGGGAACCCACATATCGCTCCAATCATCCTCTCAATCCACACATTCTCTTGCAATGACTTCTTCTGCACATACATGCAAATCCACATCACTTTAGCCCATTCCGAGAAGCCCATGAAGAAGAACTGCGTGAGCTCCGCAATGATGAATGCCATCATCATCATGCTAGTCACGAGTATGTCGACACTCAACCCATTTGTTAAATTGGCAAGTAGACAGTTACTGTTGGGTCTCTCATAATGCATCAAGAGTAATATCGTAGCCCAGATGCCAATGACAACGTACATCAACTCTATCAATTTGATCAGTAACCAGCCAGGCTGGAATATGATACTGTACTTGGTGTAGAAAAAATCGAAAAGGAACATGAGCTCAACCTCAACAACTCGAAACACTCGCTTATAACCGTCTTCCTGCGAAGACAATATATGGCGAATCAATTGCCATGTCTTCTTGTAAGCCTCTTGGGGCAATGAATAACCAGCATATTTCAAACGGAGGAGCTTGAAGAGCGCAAAAGAGAGGCATATGTCTTTGAGCTTGTCGTGGGGGTCTCCTCCTTGTGAGCTTAAAAGCTTCCCCTTGCACTTCCACACCTGAGTAAAGAGTTGAGCTTTGCATATAAGTTTATGGCCTAGTTAACTATTTAAATATGTGGCTATAATGTGCTTTATTATATGCAGTCTTCCTTCCACTAATAGTTTAAACCTTTTAGTCAAACATAGTAACTTCTAATCATAGCACAGGTCAAGAGTTAAAATCCCGGCATTTCCTTCTTAAACTTATTATTCATTATGAATTTACTACAATTGGCTCAAACATGGGAGCTACGTCCATTTCACAAAAAAATCGAGCTGGCTCATAAATGTGTAAGAAGTTCCCTTACATAGAAGGGGGAGTATTGATCATATATCACATCGCTTAAGTATGCGATTATATTGGGCCCTATGTGAGTATAATCTCTCTTTATCTAATAACTTCAACTATTGCATCGGACTTAGAATATGCCAAGTGAAATCAAATCACATAAGTGCAATGAATGAATGAAACATGCTTAGATAAAGAACCTGAAAGTAATACGAGTCAAAAGTAATCGGGAGTCAATAGAAGGAGATCCTCTACCCTTGTTGATGTTCTTATTTAGTGCCCCGGTAATCCCAACAATTGATTCATGTGAAAGAGGTTACTTTTGAAATTTATCGCTCAACCCATCAATAATAGAGATACACTGAGATACTTTGCAAGGTAGAGGACATTCATAGAGGATAAATGCCTTTATCATGATCTATCTTGTGGTATCATGTCTTATCTTGATTTATCCTATTGTATCGTGTCATTAATAATGCATAGCATCATCATTTCTACTGTAGCTTTTCAATCAAGATGATTTTTTATTTTTTATTTTTTTGTGAGAAGATACTTACTAAATCAAAGTTAAGAAATATCTAAAAAGTTGAATAATTGAAGATGACCTTTTCAAAATTGATCAACTCGTCTACGTCATCGACCATGTATAGTGAACTTTTTCACAACTAATCAAGCTTTTTAAAATAAAATTTGCGTGAGAAGAATATCCTCATAAGTCAAAGTTCAGAAAAATAAATATAATCAAACGATTGTAGGTGTACCTTTTCAATGGTGATCAATTTGTCTTTATTTAACGTCATCCGGTAGTCCGGTGCCTGCGCGGCCTCATTCACGCGCATGCACCTCTTAATAGCAAGAAAAATGTCATGCGCCCAATGCTCCTCTTCAGACGTCACCAAATAATTATACCCTGTCATGCTAACCGGATCAGCCGCACTTTCGTGCTTCACGCTCATATGATCAAAAACCAATTTTGTATTCCTCTCCAAAGAATGCCGGCTCGCCGCCATCAAGGCCGAGCCCTCTCGTCAGCCTTCACAGCCAAGACGATGAAGAGGCACTCAGCCGCAACCAGCGCTTTGGACCCGCCAGGGAAGTACAACTTCACCAACAAGACCAACCAAACCAATTTGATCAAGCGCTGCCAATTGTATTTCTTCCACTGCTCGTTGTCCTCGAGATTGTATGCAGAGATAGAATCGGTGCTCCCGAGGGCAAGCATCAGGAACATTGCCCAGAGGGGGAACAATTCGTTGCGCAATGGAGCATCTTGCATGAGGCCTAGAGCGTAGGTGAGTACGTAGGTTGAGAAAGTGTAGGCCATGAAAATGAGGAGCCGGAGGTACTTGTTGTTAGTGCGACGTCGCCATGAGCCGCAGGCAGCAAGGAAGAGGAGCAAGATGGCAGTGAAGATGACTAGGACCTCGATCTGCAATAGCATCCCCATGGGCGTTTTCAGGGACATCTTGTTGCCCATCGTGACATTGCAGTTTTCAATCGTCGTCGTCTTTAGATTCGTTTCCATCAAATTCCTCATGTTTGGTACTGATTACTTTGCTGTTTATTCAGCTTCTAATTGGAGAAACAAACGATAGAATTTGAGAGAGGGAGAGAGAGAGAGAGAGAGAGAGAGAGAGAGAGAGAGAGAGAGAGCTTCAAAGTTCTGATTATGCTAGAGTACCGAAAAAATCTTCATGGACATGAACTGCTAGAGAACCGGGGGCCTTTGGGAGATCCAAGGGAAAGGAGAGAAGGAAAAGACAAAGAAATGAAAACATTGGGACGGATTGCAATGCCAACGAAGCCGAGCAACTAAGATAAAGTTTCCGTCCTAAATCTTTGCTCTTATAGAGCAGGGATGCCAGGGACTAAAATGAGAATGTGTATTTTTTTTTTTTTTTTTGCTTTTAATAATACAGGGCATTCGAATTTGTCTCGGACAATCTTCACAATTGCAGGAATTAAATTGCTCGATCCATGTGCATTGGGTAGGTTCTAATGGCAGACGTCGTTCACAAGATTGTTACATTGAAAGATGTTATGACTTGAATGTATAATGAGTCGCTTCAACAGAAAGTACTTTTTTTTTTTCAACAGAAAGTACTTTAAATAGCTAAAAGTGTTATCTCCGTGAAGACATGAAGAAATCATTGCACGGGTTGTGATGTCAATGATGAATTGTTATCCCTGTGAAGACATGAAGAAATCATTGCACGGGTTGTGATGTCAATGATGAATTTATGTAGAAACAAGTTTATTTTGGGAGTCCATTGTAAATCGCACGATTTTGTAAAATATTATTGACTTAGCTCTTGGATTTAATTTACTAAGGTGAGAACATTACAATTCACTAATCTATGTGGATTTAAAGTGCTTCCATAGAAACAAAGGGATAATAATATGGGTGATCCCTCACTTTTCTTTTTAATTTTTTTTTTGTTCAATTTAGTTCTTGAACTTAAAAAAAAATCCAATCAACGTAATCCCTCTCCATTAAAACTTATAACACCATTAGCTGATGTGACAGTAATGGATTTTTCTTGCTTGTGTCCATGAGGCTTACTAGTTATTAGCTTATAAACGGGACAAGAATAACAAGAGTGTTATAACTTTTATACAGCGTTCATTTGAGTATCATAACTTTTTTTACTCACTTAAGTGTTGTCGACAAATTACCTCGTCAAAAAATTCAATGTAGACGTCAGTCATTCTAAATGACTTCATCAACACCGATGTTGATAATTTTTTTTTTATAATTTTTTCTTTTTTTATGTTTTTGAATTTTTTTATTTAAAATTTTTTCTTTTGCCTTTTTTCAGTTTTATGGCTTCACTAGGGCAAGGCCTTTATAGTCAGTGAGGGTTTCCAGTGACCCTTGCCAAAACTAAAAAAAGGAAATTATTAAAATTAAAAAAATTAAAAAAATTCATGTCGAATGGAAAATTAATTTAAAAATCCATCATGGATGATTTGCTAGAAATGACACTCAAATAATTGATTTCACTCAAATGTGGCACTTGAATAAGCCAAAAAAAAAAAAAGTTACAGTATTCAAATATACGTTATATGAAAGTTATAGCACTTGTATTGTTCTTATCCTGCCCAAAAAAAGGAAAAAAGATTTGTTGACTTGAGAAAATAGCATGACAACACACATTATTTTAGCCCAATGAAGACTAACATGGGAATCAACGTTAAAAAAAAAAAAAAAAAAAAAATCTGATAACAGTCGAATTTTTTTAAAGTTCACATACTAAACTAAACGAAGAAAATATCCATGAACCTTATTGAACATTGAAAAAAATTTGAGTCCTCACGTCGAAATTTGTGATGTATGAATTGTTGGAAAAATAATGGTTTTGAATCAATAAAGTAATTAAGTCAAAATTTTGAGGCATGATATTATTTTCTTTAAGAATTTATTTGCCCCATAATGTTGTTAATCATCACTGACAAATATCCTCCAAGATAATCACCCGTGGTGGCGGCATAGTGGTTAAGCACAGGTTCCTTTCGGGAGAGGTCCTAAGTTCGAATCATTGCGTCGTTTGCCTTGCAAGAAAGGAACCCACGATTTACCCGGGGCATCAAGGGTGATGGTGACACTACTGCTCCTCTAGGGTTTACTTCGCAGCGAGCGCGCACGGAGGTTCCCCGAGTACAAAAAAAAAAAAAAAAAAAACACACACACACACACACACACACACACACATATATATATATATATATATATATATATATATATATATATATATATATATATATATATATATATATATATCCAAGATACAATAAAGTCTCAAATAAGAATATTATATAACAATTCTAGTATTTGTTTAAAATCCCTCTAAAAAAAAATTGAAAAGATGGCTATAACTTTGGAGAGAAGACTTGAAAAAAATTTCATACATAAAAGAGTTACTGCTAAGCAAACCGTGAGCACACAAGTATTTGTACACCCGCATTAGGTATTGGAGGACCTAGCCGACACTCAACCTTTTTCTTTAAACACACTAGAAAAGACTCACACTTATAAATTGACATATCTCCTCCCAATTTTCCTATGTGGGACAAGAATGAGTCACACTCTAAGAAACATGGATAAAACGTCGCCAGTGAAAGCAAGGGAGCGTATGAACTTTTTTCTCTATCAAGAAAAGAATTTTCCTGTTAGTGAAAGCGAGGGAGTGTGTGAACTTTTTCTCTGCCTTACTTTTTCCTTTGCCAAGAAAAGCATTTTTAGGCCGGTGAAAGCGAGGGAGTGTGTGAACTTTTTCCCTGCCTAACTTTTTCCTTCGCCAAGAAAAGCATTTTTAGTGTATAAACTTTTTCTCTGCCAAGAAAAGAATTTTCCTTTCGGTTTGCTCCTTTCATCTCCCAAGAGATAGGAAAATAAAACTCAAGGCCGCTTACAAAGAAAGAAAGGAAAAACCTCCGTACGTACTATTCGCGGGCCTTTAGCTTAGTTTGCTGTGTAAGTAGACCAGCAACCCTAAGATTATATTTCTTTTATTGTTCTAAATAGTGGTATTGATGTGAGTTTTGTTAGACAAACAAAATGCAGAAAATTAAAACAAAATAATATGCATGTCAATAAAATCTGTGCTAAAGTTTACATAACTTATATTTGAAGTGATTCCAAACCCCATCATGTAGATTTATTGTCGATTAAAAGAATAAAGAGAGCCGGACCCCTAGAGTGCCAAAACTTAATGGGAGAACACTTTATGCCAAAAGTTAGGAAGAGTACACTTAAGTGTCAAAATATGTACAAAATGGATCGGTTAAGTGTCAACGGTGAGAAAATCCAGCCAAAATGCTAATATGACGTTTTTTTTTGACGAGACAAGTGTAAAACAATTTCATTTTGCAAACTGACATGGCTAGATCAACCGAAACAAGGTTGTTTTGCATGTTGACATGGCTAAATAAGCCAAAAAGGACATCATTTTGACTCAAATTTGAATTTTAATATAAATATTAATTGAATTAAATTTAAAACTAAACTTAAAATTATAATAAAATTTAAAAAAGGGGGAGGAGTTGCAGAACGGTGAGGGTTATGCAAGCCCTCGCCGCTACTGCCCCACCATCATTGGGTTCTTGGCGACGATAGAGGGAGGGTCGGCCAAGATCACCAAGCCCTAGCTTAGGGGTTAGCGACCTAGCCGACCGGTGGCGAGGGCTAGCAGGCCCTCCCCCAAATCAAGGGTGAGGGTGATGACCTTCCCTCAAATTTGAACTTCACTGTTTGATTCATTCAGTTGGTGTTCAGGCTGAACTGGTTTAGTAGCCTTCAGGAGAAATGTGTGCCTTAGAATGTGCAAGAAAAGGAATTCAATAGGAGTGTGGTAACATGCTCATAGATTATTACACCATTTAGAAACATATACCAGAAAATACATAATTATGTGGTTAAATGCTCCACTTTCATATTTCTCAAATTGTTATTCCAGTGCAAATGAGATGAAGTTTACTCGACTTGCCTACCGTTTCCCCATTCGACAAACCCATCCTTATCCGAATTTGATCTGACTAGAAGTTGGCTACTTTAAATTTGACTTGACAAGATTTCAAATTGATCAATCTTAGGATGGACATGGCTATTGCACATTTACACCTGATCTAAATTTGAAGAAAAATGAGCCTCAACAAGGCTGGGTTTAAGATGACTGATAAGGAAGATACGTGACTCCAGATATGGTAATTTCAATCGTGTAATAAAACTTACGTAGAAGGGACCTGAAAGAAAAAGGTTATAACATTTGACCAAATGATAATAAATTTTGTATCTTAATTCCAAATAGATCTCAATCTTAAAGAGCGAAGGCGAGGACTCATTACATGAAGCCGCATCAACACGTACGTCGATCTTACACTCTGTCCTCCGAGCACAGTCTATATTTTAAATTTACATTATTTCCATTAGCCAAAGAAATGATAAAAGAAAAGAAAAGCGAAGAAACGATTTATATATAAAATAAATAAAAAATCTGTCATTCGCATTGTATGTTTAACTCATGAATTGTGTCACACGGGGACTGTTCGACAATGAAGAGATTGTTCATGAGATGGAAGCATCTTTAACGACACAATTAGTGGTGACTCATGCAAATGGCTCAGATACACTAAGGCTGTGTTTGTTAGTCGGGACGAAATTTATAATAAAATAAAATTTATCATATCCTGTATTTAGTGCCTGCTCAAAATAGGATAAAGTCAACTATAAGAAAGATATAAACCGGATAAAATTATCCAGTGGGAAGGTAGGATAAACGTGGATAGAATTTTAATATCCATAATAAAAAACTTATTTTCCTCGAATGACAATATTCTTAAATTAACAAAATTAAAATTATATTTCAATATAAATAATAGTTGAATTCTAATATGAGAAATTCAAAATAACAAAAAATAAAAATTTAGGAATTTTAATTTAATATAATTTATATTTATATATTCGAATTTTATTTTATTTTGTAAAATAAATTCAATATATAAATATAAATATATAGTTAAATTTATCTTGTTATTTTAGGTATCTTAGTATAGTTTACTATTTAAAAAATTTTATTAGAGAGTGATGGAAGGGGAAAAAAGAAATAAATAAAAAAAACCATGAGAAATTTTTACCATCTCTGTTTGTTAAATTTTTGATTTTTTTAAATATTAATATGCCATTTATATCAAACAATATATATGATATGCTGTGAATATATTTATTACTTAATGAATAGGATATAGCAAAATCCCTGGGTTTTATATTCTATTATATCTAGTCATATCCCGATTAAAAATCCAAATGACTAAACACAACCTAAGATCATGACACAGTTATCAGGTTTCCTTTCCATAAATGTGTTCATTCCACTTCTATCTTGTTGATTCTATCTTGTGACCGTAAGCATTCAGACTAAGCTTCATCACAGACATTTTCGTGCTGTTTTTTTCTCGAAAATGGATGTGTTCTTTGGGCCCCGAGAAGGAAGTCCTTTCTGCATTCAAATTGGTTTCCATGATACAGTCCTGGAGATCAAAGAGAATATCGAAAAACACCAAGGAATACCCATCTATAGACAAACTTTTGTCTTCAACGACGAGGCCCTTGATAACAAGCTCGATGTTGAGGGCTGCAACATCGTCAATTGCTCCCCCATTCGGCTCATAAGATTGAATTACGCACCGGAATGCTACCATAAAAAAGGCAGCTCCCCATAGAAGTTGAAGTGAATGACCCTGTGAAACGCTTGAGAAAGGTTGTCCGGTCCTTGGACGATGTCCTCTTAAGCGGGTGAAGCTGTATGCATATGGAACTAAATTTGAAGATGATCGTCGGACGTGCGACTACAAGCTTCAGGACATTTCCAGTGTTGATGTGCACATCAAGCCTCTCAAGTTCATGGTGATGGTGTTGCTGTGGAAAGCTAACCTTAAAGTTGCAGTGAAAGTGAAACAATTGGATAAAGTACAGGTTCTGAGGAAACAACTTGAGAAGTTGTAGCCAAGCCTAAAGTTCGATCTTCCTTTAGAGGGGTATTTTTTCATACATAAGCAAAGTGGGATGGATGAAGATAAGTCGTTCAAATGGCACGGTGATACTATTGAGGTTTTTAAGGGGACTATTTCACGATGAGACCTGGTTTTCGCATCCCATTAGCGCTTTCAATGGGAGATCTAGAGCATGATGACAATAAAGTGCTTAGTGTGAGTATAGGCTATAGGTCTAGTGACAAATGCAATCCCCTTTTACGTTTTATATTGGCGTTATCGGGTTTTATAGGCTCAGTTTTTCTTTCTTCCTTTTCTGTCTTTGTCATCATTATTACTCTCTTCTTATATAGGTGTCATTAGGAACATCATTTAATCTTGGCATGTGAAATTCTTATTTCATTTCAATTCTATTTGCAAAATGGGGAATCACATCCGCAGGTCAACCCAATTAATTTGCGATGAGAAATGGTGGAATCAAATAGTTTTTGGATATGGATTGATTAGCTTGCACAAACGTTGCCTCCTTAAGTACATGCTCTGATCGACAAATTCGTTTATCTTTCACTTGTTCTCCTCAGCTGCCGAATCCTTTTGGCCAAATCCTTGCACCAACCAAAGAAGCCTTAGTTGTAAAATTCACCCAAATGCAACATCTACTATGTCATTTTCAACCAAATGAGCAATCTTGTGGAAAAGCTCTGGAGGAAAAAAAGATAATGCTATCCCACATGTTATCTTCTCTATAAAATTGGACAATCGTGTCCAAGGCGGTACTTCTTTCTTGCAAAAGATGATCAATCCAATCTGAATCAATATGATCCTAAGAGATGATCGACTAAGTTCTTTCCTTATGCAAAATATGGTCAGTGCTAGAACAACCCTATATGCTCATCCATGAGGATCTATCCTAGAAAGCGAGCCATACCAAATTAATTGGCGGGTAACAGTTTAGCAGAGATCAATCCAGATCAAGGAGAATTACTATTTAACATAATTGTTCTCAATCTTACTCATAGCAAGAATGCTATAAGTACTGTGAAACTTTGTTACATAATCTTGACTACAATTCTACATAGATGTCTTTGATATATCAAAGGGATTCTAGCCATGTCTATAATGTCATCACTTTGGATTAAACTCAAGGTAAATATTCCTAGATTATATTACAAGACCAAAAATAGGATGTCTCTGCGCAAAACATATGATGTAATAGTAGGAATACATTTAATGCATAGTAAGAGCTGCAAGTGATGTGACCAAAGACATTGCATAGTTAACTAGCTTGAGATCCACATGAATCGTACATAGGCAACCATTTTGTTAGATTAATAATGTCTTAGTTGCTGTTTTCTTTTTATTTACTCTGTTTTCTGTTTTGTTTTTTTTTTTTCTCTGTTTTACTCTGTTTTTTTAAAAAAAACAGCAAGTTCATTTAGTTACGTATTTAGTGTTTTTGCTATTTTCTAGGATGTGAATTAACACGTTTAGGTGCAGTTATATGCTGCACGTGTGTGTGGTTTGTAAGCAGTTTTTGTTCTTGTTTAAGTTGTCTTGTATTTGACAGTTTCCTTAGAAAACTGACGTACGCAAGTTTGTGCTCTGTTTTCTCTGTGCTTCTCTTTCTCACTCAAAAATATAGCTTCTGGTTTTCTGTTTCTAGATTATCGTTTTGATCAGTAACAACAGTGGTATCGAGCGTGTATGATCTTGAGGGACTGTGAAGTGAAGCAAGTATCGAAGTGTAAAGAAGTTAAAGGGTGATGGAGACGGGGTCGAGTGGTTTCTCTGCGATGGCTTCTCCAGTATTTACTGGAGAGAATTATCAAGCATGGGCTGTTAAGATGACAGCATTTTTGGAGGGTCATAATCTGTGGGAAGCTGTGGAGGATGATTATGAAGTTGCTCCACTTCCAGATAATCCGACCATGAATCAAATCAAACTTCATAAAGAGAGAACCACAAGAAAAGCCAAGGCAAAATCTTGCCTGTATGCTGCTATCTCGCCTACCATCTTTACCAGAATTATGAAGTGTGACTCTGCAAAGGCCATATGGGACTTCTTGAAGGAAGAATATGAAGGAGATGAGAAGATAAGAGGTATGAAGGTGCTGAATCTCTTGAGGGAGTTTGAGAGACAGCGAGATGAAGGATTCGAGTTAGTGAAGGAATACTCGATAGGTTGGTTGGGATAGCTGATAAAATCGAGTTTTAGGGAGTGACTTGAAGGATGAAAGGCTTGTTCGAAAGATCCCGGTGTCTCTTCCAGAGAAATTCGAAGCCACCATAGCGTCTCTGGAAAATACAAGAGACTTACGATATAAAGCTTGCAGAATTGTTAAATGCTGCAGGCACAAGAGCACAGAAGACTGATGAGAAGAGAAGACTTTGTAGAGGGTGCGCTGCAAGCTAGAATGAAGTCAAATGATGGAGGCAAAGGGAAGAAATTGATTCAGTCTAGAGAAAATGCCGGTGACTCCAAGTTTGTAGCAAAAGAAGGAAATTCTGGTGGGTCTAGCAAATGGAAGATGAACAAAAAGCCTTGTCAATACTTGTGGTGGAACTAATCATCAGTTTTTAGATGTTGGAGAAAGCCGATGCTAGATGCGAAGATGTCACAAGTTGGGTCACATGGAAGCCATCGCAAAAAAAAAATTACCAGCAAGCAGGAAAAGCCCGGGTAGCAGTGAATGGCGAGGAAGAGCATTTGTTTGTAGCTTCTTTTTCTGAATCTTTTGTTGGGAATGATGCATGGCTGGTGGATAGTGGCTGTACCAATCATATGACTGGCAATTCGAAGCTGTTTAGGAGTCTAGACAGGTCAGTCTGGTCTAGAGTTAGAATTGGCAATTGACAGTATATCGAAGTGCAAGGGAAGGGTATAGTGGCTATTGAAGGAAATCAGGAGGTGAAGCTCATCAGTGATGTTCTCTTTGTGCCAAATATTGACCATAATTTGTTAAGTGTTGGTCAATTAGTTGAGAAGGGCTATAAAGTGAAATTCGAAGGGAATGAATGTCTTATTAATAATGCAGATAGTAAAGAAGTGCTAAGAATTCCAATGGAGGACAAGAGTTTCATGTTCAAGCCACAAGAGATGCAACAAATGACTTTAAAGTGCAAAGAAGAAAATGCGGAGATATGGCATAAAAGACTTGGGCATGTTCACGGGAAGAGCATGTTGTTTATGCAAAGAAATAGCTTGAGATGACTTGCCAAGTTTGGAGGAGGAATTTTCACAGTGCAAAACTTGTCTTCTTAGCAAGCAAGCCAGATTTCCTTTCAAAGGAGGAGGCTGGAGAGCATGTGAGAAGCTGCAATTAGTCCACACAGATTTATGTGGACCTATGTCTGAGTCTTCTCTCAATGGTAGCAGGTATTTCATTACCTTCATTGATGATATGACTAGGATGAGTTGGATTTATTTTCTGCGAGCCAAGTCTGAAGTTGCTGATGTGTTTGTGAAGTTTAAAGCCTTAGTTGAGAATCAGAGTGGGAAGAAAATTAAAATGCTCAAGTCTGATAATGGTTCTAAATATACTGCTCATAAGTTTAAGTTGAATTGTGAGCAAGCAGGAATTGTGCAGCAGTTCACTGCTCCCTATTCACCTCAACAGAATGGAGTCAGTGAGAGGAAAAACAGAAGTATTATGGAGATGGCCAGATGTATGATGCAAGAGAAGATGTTGCCTAAGAAGTTCTGGGTTGAAGCAGCTAATGCGAAGTGTTCTGTTGAACAGATTGCCCACAAATGCCTTAGAGAGGTTAACACCTTTTGAAGTCTAGTATGGTGTTAAACCGTCCGTGAAAAATTTGAGGGTTTTTGGGTGTTTGTGTTACACTCATGTTCCTCGGTCAAGAGGGAAAAGTTGGATAAAAGAGCTGAGCTTGGAATCTTCATCGGGTATAGTCTTCAATCAAAGGCTTATAGGATTTTTCACCCTATGACAGGAAAGGTGACTGTAAGTAGAGATGTTGTTTTTCTAGAGGAAGATGAGTGGAATTGGATGGAAGGAAAGAGTGCAAAACAGCAACAGTTTGAAAAACAACCTGCAACAGATGTAGAGGTTGGTGAAGTTATAGATGGATTGGAAGACAGTGTGGATGATTTACCGGTGAGAGGCACAAGGTCACTTGCTGAAATCTATTAAAGAAGCAATGTGGCAATGCTCGAACCATCTAACTTTGTGGAAGCTAAGGAGGATCGAGGTGGATTGCAGCAATGCGGGAGAGGAGATTACAATGATCCAGAAAAACCACACATGGGAGCTTGTTGACAGACCATCTGATAAGAATGTGATTGGGGTTAAGTGGGTGTTTAGAACAAAACTTAATCCTGATGGTTCTGTCAATAAACACAAAGCTAGACTAGTGGTGAAAGGCTATGCACAAATATGGGGAGTAGACTATTTTGAAACATTTGCTCTGTTGCACGACTTGATACAATAAGGTTCTTGTTAGCTATTGCGACGAGAGAAGGGGTGGCCTATATTTGAGTTAGATGTCAAGTCTGCATTTCTGAATGGAGAGCTTGAGGAGGAGATTTTGTTGAACAACTGAAGGCTTTAGTATCAAAAGGCAAGAAGAGAGTGTATACGGGTTGAAGAAAACTCGATATGGATTGAAGCAGGCTCCAAGAGCTTGGTATGGGAAGATAGATCGATATTTGTAGGATTTTGGCTTCGTAAAAAGCTTAAGTGAATTCACTCTTTATGTCAAGAAGGTGAATCACAGTGTTGTAATTCTATCACTTTATGTAGATGATCTTTTAGTGACAGGGAATGATATGGAATTGATAGAGAAGGTGAAGCAAGATTTATTTGCAGTTTTGAGATGTCGACTTGGGAAAGATGTCTTATTTTTTGGGTCTGGAAGTCAAATAGACTTCATATGAGATCTTCATCTGTCAGAAAAAATACATGAATGAAATTTTTAAAAAGTTTCAGATGGAAGATTGTCGAAGTGTAAGCACTCCTATGGCTGCTAAAGAGAAGCTGCAGAAGAATGATGGAACAGATGCAGTAGATGCTTCTATGTATAGAAGTCTAATTGGCTGTCTTATATATCTTACAACAACCAGACCAGATATTCTATTTGCTGTGAATGTTTTATCCAGGTTTATGAGTAGTCTTAGTCAGTTACATTTCATTGCAGCAAAAAGGGTATTGAGATATCTCAAAGGAACATTGTTCTTTGGTGTGAAGTTTAAGAAAGGTTAGAAGTTTAATTTGCAAGGATTTTCTGATAGTGACTGGGCTGGTTCAATGGATGACATGAAAAGTACGTCTGGGTATTGTTTCAATCTTGGTTCGCTTGTTTCTCCCGATATTCCAAAAGCAAGAGATTGTAGCTCAGTCCACAGAAAGAGAGGCTGAGTTTATAGCAGCTCTTTGCAGCTGCAAATCAAGCTTTGTGGCTGAAGAAGATAATGAAGGATTTGTGATTGAATTCTAGTAATTGCATTGAAGTTAATGTGGATAATCAGGCTGCCTTAGCAATATCACAGAATCCAGTTTTTCATGGCAAAATCAAGCATTTCAAAGTCAAAATTTTCTTTCTGCGTGAGGTGCAACAAAGTGGCGAAATTAAGTTGGTATATTACAGATCTGAAGATCAGCTTGCAGACATGTTCACAAAACCACTTCAAGCTGGAAGACTTGAAGTATTAAGAAAGAAAATTGGAGTATGCAGCAACAACTGATCCAAGGAGGAGTTTGTTAGATTAATAATGTCTCGATTGCTGTTTTCTTTTTATTTACTCTGTTTTCTGTTCTGTTTTTTTCCTCTGTTTTACTCTGTTTTTTTATTAAAAAAACAACAAGTTCATTTAGTTACGTATTTAGTGTTTTCGCTATTTTCTAGGATGTGAATTAACACGTTTAGGTGCAGTTATATGCTGCACGTGTGTGTGGTTTGTAAGCAGTTTTTGTTCTTGTTTAAGTTGTCTTGTACTTGACAGTTTCCTTAGAAAACGACGTACGCAAGTTTGTGCTCTGTTTTCTCGTGCTTCTCTTCCTCACTCAAAAATATAGCTTCTGGTTTTCTGTTTCTAGATTATCGTTTTGATCAGTAACAACACATTTACCATGGCAATCATCGGACGCTAGCAACAAATGCTATCAAACACTGGACTAGTTCGGAAGCTATTCCTTCTCTCTAGTGCATTACGTGGTTTAGTAGAAGGACCTCTTTCAATCCCCTGCATGAGAGAGCAAAGCCCATAAGTGAGTCACAAACTCGCCTCCTCTGGTCAAATGCTCTGCATGTGCTTTCACATTGTCCGAAGGTGCCACATATAACACCATTTCCACCCAAAAGTCAGCCAAAATCCTCCAAATCATGTCCTTGTGTTTTATATCATTAGCGAGCTGATTCCCAAGCCGAGCACCCTGGTTGATAACAGTTTCTCCACACGCAGAAAGACCACTATTGTTCTCCTTCATCTTCTTAACCCGGTCCTTCATTCTCTTGCACTTTCGAAAGAAGTCCTTGGCCCGATGATCGCTTGATCAGACAAGTACTCCATAATGTAAGCATGATCCGGCAATAGCGATGGAGCAAAAGCAACCAAGTAAGCTAGATACTTGGACAAGCTAGTTATCACTAGAAAGCCCCCCTTGTTGCGGGTGAGTCGATCTTTCCAATGGTAGTTGGAACTCACGAAGCTAGTGGCGATGTGCCACACTATTATGACCCAAGTCTACGTGTCTCAAGTCGACATGCCCACACTAACTTCTTGGACTCATTGTTTACTCTTACCGAGGCCTGCCCATTCTCCAATTTAGTACTGTAATTCGGCTTTAGAGCATGAAACACCGCTTGCTTGACTTCTTCAGGCAATTTGATGGGCGCACTTTGTCTCTGGCCATCCCTAGTTTGATCAATGTAGACTGCCATTGGTTTGTTGTTCAATAACTTGCAAGGCTTATATGAGTATGACTCGAGGAATGAGTATTGATGAAGCTTTTGCTCACAAGGCTTCATCAATTTGACTCGACAAATTGCTCCGACTATCCTCTCAATCCACACATTTTCTTGCCATGACTTCTTCTGCACATACTTACAGATCAATATCACTTTAGCCCATTCCGACAAACCTACAAAGATGAATTGCATAAGCTCCATCGGGATGAGCGAGATTATCATCAAGCTGGTCACGACTACTTCGACGCTCAACCCATTTGGCATAGTGCCCAGTTGATTTTTATTGTCATGTCTCTTGTAATTCTTCAATATTGATGTTGTAGACCAAATGACAAGAGTGACATAAATAAACTCTAGCAATTTGAGGTGTAATCGGCCAGGTTGGAATATGATACTATACTTGGTGTAGAAGAAATCGAAAAGAAATGTGAGCTCATTCTCAACAACTCGAAATGCCCGCTTGTAGCCATCTTCTTTCGAGAGCAATCCATGGTGAATCAAGTCCCATGTCTTCTTGTGAGCCTCTTGGGGCAATGTGTAGCCAGCATATCTTAAACGGAGGAGCTTGAAGAGTGCAAAGAGAGGCATACGTCCTTGAACTTGTTGTGGGGGTCTCCTTCGAGCTTAAGAGCCTCCTTCACACTTCCACACCTGGGTGATGAGTTGAGCTTGGATATAAGTTTATTGCCTAGTTTATTGTCTAAATGCATGGTTATAAAATTGCCTTATATGAATGTAGTCTTCCTCCATGGTTTAAGCATTTTGGTTGGACTTACTAACGTGGCATCAAACACGAATCAAGAGTTCATATGCCAACACTTTTTTCTCGAAGTTGTTGCTCGTAGTGGGTTTAGAACAACCGACTTCCTTAAAACAAGAGCCACTTATATTTCACAAATAACTAAGCGGAGTCATACACCCATAAGAGGTTGGGCCAGGATCGCTAATTGTAATCCTGCTTTGCTTAAAGTTACGAGGTTATAATGTGCCTCATTTGCATTTAGTTTCCCTCTACCTTGTCACTTAAATTTTCATTGAATTTTACTAACGTGCAAAATGAAATCAAATGACCTAAGTATGATAAACGATGCATGCTGAGATAAAGAATCCAAAAGTAATATGAGTCAAATGTAATCGGGATTGACGGGGAGGAGATCCTCCGCCTTCATTTGTGTTCTTATACAAGTGCGTCGGTAAGCCCAACTTGATGTCCAATTGAAGGGGTTAGTTTTGAAATCTATCACTCAACACATCAATAACTGAGATTCATTAAAAATACTGTGGCTGGTAGAGGTTCATATTGTCATTTGGTGCCTCAATAGTTCTAAACATAGATCCATGTGAAAGAGGCTAGTTTTAAAATTTATCACTCAATGCATCATGCGTGCTAGAAGACTATGTTGAGTCCAAAAAGTCATAAATCTATTGCGCTTTTACCAATCAAATATTCAAATTTATGAATTGAGTCCTAAGCATTTTCATGTTTTGCCCATTGAATACATCCAAAATCGCTGATGTAGATGCCAACTGTTTTATGTGGACAATTTTAATATATATATTTTTTAATTTCTGAATTTTTCTGTTTTTTCTTTCTTTGTTTTCCTTTTTATTACTTCCAAGCCCAGTCGGCTAAACCTCACTAGCCACTGGACAAGGGTTGCTAGCCTTCACATGTTGTTAGTTGGGCCTCGACTATTGTTGGCTGAGCCTCGGCTGTGACCAACAAGAATTGGTTGGCAACCCTTGCCGAACTTGATAGACAGAAAATAAAAAAACAAAAATAAAAAATGATAAAAAAAAATTAATAAAAAATTGTGTATGTTAGTGCCGACTGTCGACACTATCAGCATCCACATTTAAAATTGGTTAGATAAATTCAAATGGCAAATATGATAATATTTATGACTCAATTAGTAAAATTGAAAGATTTATGACCAAATTGGTAAAAGTGCACTAATTTAGGACTTTCTAGACAATTTTCCTAATGTCCGATCATGCTCTATCCTATGGTATCGAGTAATTTGTAATGCATACTATTATAATTTCTGTTGTATTTTTCACAATTAATTGAGATGTTTTTTTTTTTTTTTTTTGTGCGAGAAGAAGATCTGTATTAAATTGAAGGTTAGGGGAAAAAATCGAACAGTTAAAGATATACCTTTTCAATGGTGATTAATTCATCTACGTTATCCAATGGGGTCCGATGGTCCCGTGCGAGCGCAGCCTCCTTCTTCCCAAGACACCTCTTGATGAATCTCTTAGCAAGAGCAATGGTACCCACCCATCTCTCCTCTTCCCCCTCACTAAATATGTGTACCCTCTCATGCGAATCGGATCGACTTCACCAGGTGCAACGCCCCCACTTTCGTGCTCCAAGCTCATATAATCAGCAATCACTTTTGTAGTCCTCTCCAAAGATTGCCGGCTCGCCGCCATCAAGGCCCGAGCCCTCTCGTCGGACTTCATGGACATGATGAAGATGAGGTACGCGGTCGCGACCCCGACCCCGTGTTGGAACTGTCTCGGAATTGCCAGTCTACCAAAAAGAGCAACCAAAACAAGTTGATCGTGACCTCCCAATTGTAGCTCTTCCACCTCTCGTTGTCCTCAAGGCGTATGCGAGATAGAATCGGTGCTCCCGAGGATGATCACAAGGAACACTGCCCAGACAGGGAATAACTCGTTAAACGGAGCGTCTTGCATGAGGCCTAGAGCGTAGGTGAATACATAGGTTGAGAGAGTGTAGGCCGCAAAAGTGATGAGCTGGAACATGCTGCTGCTGCAGCGGCGCCGGCATGAGCCGAAGGTGACGAGGAAGAGGAGCAAGAAGGCGGTGAAGATGACTAGGAGCTCGATCCTCACGAGCCTCCCTTTGGGAGTTTCCAGGAGCCACATGGTGCCGTACGTGACATTGTCGTCTGGGATTGGCACCGGCGCCACCGCCGTGTTTAGGTTCGTTTCCATCAAATTCCTCATGTTTGGTACTGATTACTTAAGCTGGTTATTCGGCTTCTAATTGGAGAAAGAAATGATGGAATTTCTGTGTGAGAGAGAGAGAGAGTCGCAAAGTTTTGATTACGCTAGAGTACTAAAAGCACTTCATAGACGCATATCTATGACGAGAGAATCAGTGGCTTTTGGGAGGTTCAAGGGAAAGGAGATAAGGAAAAGAACGAAGGAGAAAGGAAGTTGACAACTTTGCCATGTTTTTTTTTTTTTTTTTTTGAACTTTTGGCAAGTACTAACAAAATTCCACACAGTGGGCCCTCCCTATACGTGTCAATCAATCAATGGGTCTAGTACAATCTACTTGGCACTTATGAAGTATGCGGTATGGGAAGACATTTTCTCATACATGCGATATTTTCTCTCAAGAATAAATACGGTGGTATGAACTTGAGTGGAGCCGCCGAGATGTCGAGAAATTGTGCTATGACATGGATGGTTTCAGTTTGGAACTGCTCTTGAACTTTCGCGATTTGATTCAATTCAATTTGACTTTCAAGTTGAACTGGCTCGAAAGACTTTAGGATAAATGCGTGCCATCAAATGTGCAAAAAGAGGAAGATTAACAAGAGTGTGGTATTTTACCAAAAAAAAAAAACAAGAGTGTGATAACGTTTTCAACGCTTATTATATAAGGGTGTGCATTGATCCCAATCCAACTAGAGAGCCTGATCAGATTGAATCGAGCCAACTAGTTTTGGGTTGTTTCTACAAGAATCGATCTAGTTCCTAGTTCTTGGTTCCCAATTTTTGAAAACGAGAATAGCCAATCCGCTTCTTGGCTTTGAGGGATGAATTGGACCAATTGAAACAAACCGATGGAACTTGTTAAAATTGTGTCTTAAGTTTGAGCCGCACAATATCCGATATAAATTTACCGATTGGACAAAACCGTGGTATTTTTTGACAAATGTGGAGAAGATTCCTCATTTCCACACAAGCTGCCTCCGTTTGGAGTCTTGCACGGGGTGTACAAGTTGACAGAGACTTCTCTTATCACAATAGAAGGGCGAGAAACTCTTACAGATGAGGCAATGGGGAAAACCAGAAGAAATGAAGGGAGGAGAGAGTCCCACTTTTATGAATATTTTAATAAGGAATAAATATACTAAATATCCTAAGACTTATCATGAAAATATAATTAAGTTATAAAACTTTCAAAAAGTGTAATGGAGTTCTTCCATCAATACAATCAATTTAGCTAATGGAAAATACTGACATGGAAATTTTAACTTATTTTCTCTCTCTTACATGGCATTTTTATTACTTTTTTTCCTTTAAAATTTATTTAGTTTAGACTAAAAGACTAAAAAAAAAAAAGGCTAAAATGCTTAAAGTTTACTTTGTTTCATATAAATTTCTAAAATAGCCAAGTTAATTTCAAATAAGGGCTCAATCTTACCGACGGGCCAAATTTTCACCGGCAAGCAGCACTTTATTTTTCTGGCTGTGGAAACATAAAAATCCTCCCGGCAAAGGACATGACGCTGATTTTTTTTTTTCTTGGGCCTGGAGGGCGGCCAAGCAACATGCAGCTTTTCTCTTCCATGCCCTCCTCCATGAGCATCTTACTCACGTACCTAAGAATAGAATTAGAGTTTCCCTATCTTTTTGAGATTGCACCTCCAAGCTATCGGAAGCCGCGATGCATCAGCAATCAGGTTGTCGGGTTAGCCGCGTGTTTGAATCCATTAACAAGATTCCGACTTGGGTGGATCAAAAAATCAAAATCAATCCATGGTCAAGCGTCAACCCATATAAGGAATTAAAATGTTATCTGAAAAGTGTTTCCATAAAAATCTAACCCAGAAAAATCCGGACCACAATTCCTTGCAAAAAAAAAAAAAAAAATTTGAGAAAACGAAGATGCCACGTGTATTCAAGAAGCGTTAAGCCTTCTAATGCGCCTCATCCTGCTCTACACCGATCTCGACCTCCGCCATGGCGTCTGGCTGGAAGAGTGCGGAGAGGCCCGACATCGAGCTCCGCCAGCCCAGATTCGTGGACAAGCTCTGTCATGAAGCTGAGCATCAGTCAACCCTCGCCAAGGGTCAACTGCTCTCGCCGGGAAAATCCAACCGGCCATGACGTACGCCCCACCATCTGCAATCTCTCTCTCTCTCTCCTAGTTTAAGACTTTTTTTCTATGGCCAAACTTTTGTTTTCGACAACGAGGTTCCTGAAGACGAGCTCAATGTCGAGGTTGCAACATCCTCAATCATTTCCACATTTAGGTCATCGTTGTGCTGGAGCTACTACCATCTGCTAAAATTCAACTTAGTATAGGAATGCCGCCATCCGAAATGTAGCTTCACATCAAAGTTACACATGGACGATCTTGTGAAACCCTTTAGAGAGATGGTCTAATTCCTAGAAGATGTCCCTCTTGAATGGGGGATACTATTTGCAAATGGAACTGATCTTGAAGATGATCACCGGATTTGCTATTATGAGCTTAAAAAAATTCTAGTGTTGACATTCAAAGCAAGCCTCTGTCGAAGAAATTCACGATGATAATGTTGCCAATTCTAGCGTTGACATTCAAAGCAACCCTCTGTTGAAGAAGTTCGCAATGATAGTGTTGCCATGGAAGGCCAACTTGAAAGTTGTGATGGAAGCGAAACCATTGGATAAAGTAAAGATTTTGAGGAAAGAGCTCGAGAAGTCACAACCAAGCCCAAAGTTTGATCTTCCTTTGGAGGGGTATTTTTTTATATACATAAACAAAGTAGGATGGAAGAAGATAAGTCATTCAAATAGCGTGACGTCAAGATGGGTGATAATATTGAGGTTTTTAGGGGACGATGTCACGATGAGTCCTAGTTTTTGTTTCCAATATCCATTCAATTAGGGGTGTCAACGGTTCGGTTCGGTTCGGTTCGGTTCGGTTTTTCGGTTTTCGGTTTTTAACTTTTGGTTTTCGGTTTTCTTTCTTTTTACTTTTTTCAAGAATCATCCCCACCTCGGAAGCAAGAATCTCCAGATTTCTTTTTGTTTCGCCCGCCGGGATCCGGATGAGTGTTCTTGGGTACCCGGATGCGTTCGACGCACCGGAGCTTCGGTGTGTGGAACAACGCCGCCTTCGACAACGGTGAGTTCGAAGACTCCGCCGCCGTCGCCGCTGCCGTCCGGGCGTCTTGGTTGTCCGTCAACCCCGTCTTCGTGAAGCTCTCCGACTCGCTCGAGTCCAACGACTTCAGCAAGGAAATCCGAGCCCGAGTGCGCCAATTCCCAGATTTCCCTCAAATCCTCCGTTCCTTCCAAGATCCGGTGGAAGCGGGGCGTCTTGGAGCCCTGTCGCCAAAGCCATAGATCAAGAAGGCAATGGCAGGACTATAGATGCGGAGATTGAGTAGGTAGAGAAGGAGATCACGCGCCTATCGTTGAGGCTCGAGGCGCTTCGCCTTGAGAAGGCCAAAGCTGGGGACGAGAAGAAGCCCCACGGGAGAGTCGTCTCGGCCAAGTTCAAGGAGCCGAAGTAAGTGGTGGGGATCGGAAGAGATCCGGATGCTGCGAAGAGGATCAAGGAGACTCGCTGTCAAGCGCGAAGCCGAAATTGAATCGGAGAGGGCTCGGTTTGGGGCTGGTGGAGATCCGCTTCAAGCGCCGGCAAATTGCGTCCCTCGATCGAGGAGAGTTCACTCTTGGTTTGTCAATACTGTAACCGGAGGAATCGTGCTTCGGAAGCTGGAGGAGATTGAAAGTTACGAAGGAGAGGATAGATATTATCGGTTTGTGGTTCGGTTCGGTTCGGTTAACCGATAAAAACCGAACCAATAAAAAAATATCGGTTTTAATGAGAACCGAACCCGAAAACCGAACCAACCGAAATAACCGAAATTTTCGGTTCGGTTCGGTTCGGTTTTCGGTTCGGTTCTTTACACCCCTACATTCAATGCGGTTTTCCAGGAGATCTATGGCGGGATGACAATAAGGTTCTTATTATGAGTAGAGTTTAATGGTCTAGCGGCAAATGCAATCCCCTCTTATCTTCTATATTGGCATTATCGGGTTTTCGAGATCCAATTTTTGTCCTTTTTTTTTTCGTCGTTATCGTCATTATTACTTTCTTAGGTCTTTTTGGAACATAATTTAGTCTTCGTGTGTGAAATTTGTATCTAATTTCAATTCCGCCTGCCAAATTAACAATAAGACACTTCACTTATTAACTAATATGTATCTAATGAGGCTCACATTTCAGATTTTTCAAAAGTCTATTTTTTATATCACCTTCTCCCTTTCCTCCGTTGCTCTGTTCTCCTCTCTTCAACACCCCTCACATTTTCCTCCCCAAAATCACTACTACCGCCTCCTCCCACCAACAGCCGCTCCATTGTCCCAACCTCTCCTCATCCGTTTCGTTGTCTGTCCCCCGTCCCCCGCCATCTCCTTGACCTGTCTCGCTTCCCTCCCCTCTCTCCCTTGCCTCCAAGCTCTTCGACGTCTCTCCCCCAATCGCGCTCTCCGGCTTTCCTCCTTTCGCAGCTCTCTCTTGCCTTCTTTCCTCTCCTCTCAATCGCAATCTCAATCCGCTTAGTCTCACGTAGTCCTTCATGATCCACATCTTCGCCAAAGGAGATTCTTTTTCTATTCACTTCTCTCCAGACTCGCCTCTTCAAAGCAGAGAAAATATTGGGTACCTAACCACGCAATTTGTGCTCTAAACGTGACACGTGTCCGTGTGTCGGTCCACGTCGTCCCACTCCTCCATTTCAAACGAACGCGCGGGAGGTTTCTCTCTCGAGCATAAGCCTTGGCCCACCCTCTCTCCTCTCTGTCTCTCTACCCGTTCTCCGTTCTGTTGCGGGAGAACAAAATTGCGGAGGTTGAGAGGAAAACATAAAGTTTGAGCCCCTCCACCTCCGCCTCCGCCTCCGCTGGTTGCCTTCGTCGCCCCCGACTCCGACGCCCGACGCCGACGCAGCCTCCTTCTTCCTCTTGCGACCTCTAGTCCACTCTCTCTCTCTCTCTCTCTCTCTCTCTCTTTCGTCCTCGAAGTCGCGCCTCTCTTCCAGCAAACCCCGACGCCGATGCCCCTCCGCCGGTTGCCTCCGTCGACGTCGGAGTCCGTCACCCCGACTCCAACGCCGACGCCGACGTCATCGCCTCCCTCTCCACGAGCGAAGGTCGCTCTGCTCGCTCTTTCTCTCTTTCCCTCGCAAAGCGCCCCCTGCTCCTGAACGCGGACGCCGCCGACGTCATCGCCTCCCGCCGTCGCCTTCCCAAGCCCCCATTGGCGACTCCCGTACGTCCGAAGGTTCGTTTTTTTTTTTTTTTTTTGGATTCTACTTGGTAGAATTCGGTTCCGTGTTAATGTTTAAGTTTATAGATACATCTGCATTAGGTACTCTTTATCTTACTTGTTCGACTTGCTGTGTTATTCGGATAGTTAGTGAAGATAGCAAGATAGTGAAACGGCGGTATCTTTTGAGATTGTTTACATATAGTCCTCCTAAGGGATTAGAGGCTTCGAGCTAAATTGGTCACTCCATGCTTTTATTTTCTCCCAAAATCGTGTGTCGTTGGAGAAGTTGATCCTTGCGTTCGAATAGTCATTTGCGTTGCAATTCCAAAGGTGTAACTAACTCGGTTGTGAAGGATAAGATCAAAATTTCTCTCTAAGATCTGCCTTCTTGGTCCATCGATCTATCAAAAATAAGTAGTTTACTTAGGCAAATTCATTGCAGCTTGGGCTGTTTAAACCAACAAGTACCTCTTATTTTGTTCATGTGCCAACGTGAGATATGGTGGGACATCCTCACAAGCATGGAGCCAGAAGCTTATCTCTCTATTTGCTTTGCAAGAGAACCACTGAAAATTGCAGGTTTCTTGTGTTTAGCTGAATTTGACATGTAGTGACAGATTGACCAATTTGTGAAGATGACTAATTTCACGTTGCCAAAGTAGTATTGAGGATTGGCAAAGCACTATTGAGGATTGGCTAATTACTTTTAGGGTTTAGTTTTGATGTATATATATTAAAGTTTATTGAATAATACAGTAACTTTTCTCTACATGTATCGAGCTCAGTGGTTTAACCCTAGACGCCGGAGTAGCCCGACCGCCGTCGACTGTCGGGACCGCCGTCGGTCCGCCATCACCGTTCGGCGAGCTCTCCTTCGCGGGGCTCGCTGCGGAGTTCGCTCACTCTCCTTCGCGGGGCTCGCTCGCGGGAGTTCGCCGCGCAGCCTTCCGGTTCGCTCGCGCGGCTCTCTCGGCTCACTCGCGCGGCTCGCGGGGTTTCGTGGGCTCGCTCGGCTCATGGCAGCTCTGGCCCCGCCCGCACGGTTTTGCTCGCGCGACTTCCGCGCGCCGTGCTTGTGTGCATTTGCTGGCTGACGCCAGGGTTTTGACGACCCATGCTTGTTGGATTTGGTGGTGTAGCTGTTTTGCAGCCGAGGCGGAGGCGGGTGTTGTGGCACGCCGCATCACGTAGCGGAGGAACTCTTGCGCTCTTGTAACGATGAGGTCGGTGAAGAGAGGAAAACCCTAGAGAGAGAAGAAGACAAGTTAGTAAGACATGAGTGCAATAGCACTCATGGGATGTTTTGGGAATTCTGCTTTAAAGTTGCTGATTTGGCTAATTTGGCTGATTAATGAAGCAAAGTTGCTGCTTGGGTATAGTGCAATTATTTATTTGATGATTTGAAAGTTGTGTGTAGCTTCGTCGATTTATTTGGTAGTGGTAATATTGGGTTATTGGTGTTGAGGCTGAATTGTTTGGAAGCTAAGGTTCGGAAGTTTGCTTATTCTTATTTGAAAAATGGGCGATGAGAAAGAATATCTTGTGATGAGTGAGGTGATTTCCTCTTCATCTAATCGAAGTGCGATAAGAAGCTCGCGGGTATTGCTAACTTCCATCAATGGAAGAAAATTGTGAAGCTTACTTTGACGAGGGCGTGAATCAACATAGACACTTAACCGAGTTAAAGCCCGAGAGATGATGTAACTTGGGATGGTGTTGATGCACGCATTCTTAGTCAAATGTTGAATTCTATGGAGAGTAATATAGTTGACATGGTAACTCATGTTGATACAAATGAGAGAACTATGGGAGTATTTGAATGTGCTGTATTCGGCCAAGATAATTTGTCACGGATTTATGAGCTATCGTAGGAATTTTATCGATTTGAAAGAAAGGGCGTTCTATTATTACTCAATGCTTTGCAGACTTTAAGAGATTGTATGAGGAGTTGAATCTTTGTTCTCCCTATTTCAGGTGATGTTCAACAAATGCAACGTCAAAGGGAACAATTGGATGTAATGGGATTCTTAGGATGTCTTGGTTCGAGTGTGAAAATGTTAGGTCTCGAATTCTTGGAGGAGAGAATATAGCATCACTCACTGCAGATACATTTGCTCGAGTTCTTCGAGTATCTCGTGGAGTCCTCTCGGGATACATCATCAATGGTGGGGAGTTCAGCCCTTGTGTCCAGCACTCCGAACCTGGTAGTGGTAATAGGAGTGATGGAGGAACCTGTGGTGGGCCCATAGTGGGCGTGGTGTCCGAGGAGGAGGCCGAGGTATTGGAATAGGAGAGGTCAAGGTAATCAGCATCCTTATGGACAATTCCATATATCTACTGATAATTCGGGAAATACACGAGTTTGTCATTACCGTGGCAAAACCTGGTCATATTCAAAAATTTTGCTACAAGCTACATGGGAGACTAGGGCAGCAAATAACACCGGTTTGTTAATACGGCATCTAATATTAACCCTACTCCACAATCATCTAAAGACAAGGTGGTGGTTATGTTTGGTGAGGAATATGCTCGGTACACACGGTCTCAAATCTCTGTTTCTTCCATCGCTACTTTGGCTCGGACAGTAATGCTACCGCATGTCTTTCGGCTACTTCGTCCTTGGATCATTGATTCGGGGGCTTCGATCACATGTCGTCTTTCGGTATATTTTCCTCTTTTTCTCCATCTTCGTCCATAGTTACTCTAGCCAATGGGTCACCTACACATGTTAAGGAATTGGCACGCTTAACCCAAGTCCTTCATTACCTTTGTCCTCGGTGCTTTATCTTCCACAACTTCCATTTAACCTAATGTCTGTTAGTAAGTTAACCAAAAACTTTCGGTGTTCGGTAACCTTTTATCCCGATTCTTGTGTCTTCCAAAATCTGGCTACGAAGAAGACGATTGGTAGAGGACATGAGGAAGGGGGGCTGTATGTACTTGAAGATGCTTCTTCAATTGCTTGCACAAGTGTTGCGTCCCCACATCAAATCCATTGTCGTCTTGGTCATCCTTCTCTACGTAGTCTTCAAAAGTTAGATTCTAGTTTTCAATCTCTTTCTAGTCTAGAGTGCGAGTCATGCCAACTTGGCAAATTACATCGTGTTAGTTATACACCTCGAGTCGTTAAACGATCGGCATCTCCTTTTTATTAGTTCATTCAAATATTTGGGGTCCATGTCGTGTGGTTTCCAATTCGGGTTTCAGATATTTTGTTACTTTTGTCGATGACTATTCCAGAGTTACTTGGTTATATTTAATGAAAGATCGTTCAGAATTATTTTCTATTTTTGTGCATTTATATCTGAAATTTATACTCAATTTGGCATGCGTGTTAAAGTTCTGCGTTCTGATAATGCTAAGGAGTATTTTTCCACATCCTTTTCTGATTTTATGATTCAACATGGTATGATCCATGAATCTTCCTCGCCCCGATACTCCACAACAAAATGGTATTGCGAACGGAAGAATAGGCATTTATTGGAAGTTACTAGATCCATGTTATTTGAGATGAAGGTACCGAAAACCTTTTGGTCTACGTCTTTGTTCTAACTGCATGTTATCTCATTAATCGCATGCCTTCTTCTATTCTCGCAAGGTGGTATTCCTTTTTCCACCTTGCTTCCTAGTGAACCACCTTGTTTATCTTACCACCCGTATCTTTGGTTGTGTTTGTTTTGTTCGTGATCATCGACCCGGAGTATCAAAACTTGATCCCAAGGCACTCAAGTGTATGTTTATGGGTTATTCCCGCACTCAAAAGGGATATCGCTGTTATTCTCCATTACTGAGAAAATATTTTGTAACATCTGATGTTTCATTTTTTGAATCCACTCCTTATCATAATGTTCCAATTGATGTGTCTGAATTAGATGAAGACTTGTATTTGACCATCATTCGGTCTACTATTCCCAATGTTTCACTAGTATCTACAGAGAAACCACCTCCACCTCCAGGTTTATACACGACGTCATCGTGATGCTACTACCGCTCCCCTGCTCCTCATGTCACTACTACGTCGACTTCAGCTCCAGATCCGCCATTAGCTGTCCCTCCTCTTGTATCTGATCTTGATCTTCCTATTGCTCATCGCAAAGGTACACGTACTTGTACTCAACATTCTATTGCAAATTTTATTTCTCACTCTTCTGTGTCTCCTACTTTTCGAGCCTTTTTAACTACTGTTGAACAATATCCTATCCCCAAGTCTGTTGCTGAGGCATTACAAAGTTCTGGTTGGAGGACAGCAATGGAAGAAGAATTACAGGCTCTTGAGATTAATCAAACTTGGGACTTAGTACCACTTCCTCTAGGCAAACTGCTATTGGTTGTCGATGGGTGTATGCTGTAAAAGTCAACCCCGATGGTTCTCTTGCTCGTTTAAAAGCAAGACTTGTTGCAAAAGGGTATGCTCAGGTGTATGGGGTTGACTATCTAGACACATTTTCTCCCGTTGCCAAACTTACTTCTGTTCGTATTTTTGATCTCTCTTCTGCAACGTATAATTGGCCTTTATTTCAGCTTGATGTTAAGAATGCTTTCTTGAATGGCACTCTTCATGAGGAAGTTTATATGGAGCAACCTCGAGGTTTGTTGCTCAAGGAGTCTCGGACTAGTTTGCAAATTAAAAATCTTTTATATGGTTTGAAACAATCTCACGAGCATGGTTTGGAAGATTTTCCGAGGTTGTATTGTCTTTTGGGCTATCAAGATGTGGAAATGATCATTCTTTCTTTTATAAACAATCAAGGGAGGCAAACTATTCTTGATTGTGTATGTTGATGATATTATCATCACGGGGAGATGACTTGGTTGGTATACGAGCTAAAGCCTATCTTCAGCAAGGAGTTTCAAACTAAGGACTTAGGAAAATTGAAATATTTCCTAGAATTGAAGTGGCACAATCACAAAAGGTGTTGTTCGTCACCGGCGAAAATATGTCTTGAATTTGCTCACGGAGACAAGTATGTTGGGATCAAAGCCTCTTGATTCACCCATGGAACAAGGGGTTAAATTAGTTGCTGATGGAGGAGAAATTCTTAATAATCCTAAGAGATATAGAAGGCTCGGTAGGTAAGCTGAATTATCTTACGATTTACTCGACCAGACATTGCTTTTCTGTCATGTAGTAAGCAATTTTTTGTCTTCCCTCGTACATCTCACTGGGATGCAGTTATTCGGATATTGAGGTATTTGAAGAAAGCTCGGGAAAAGAATTCTTTACCAAAACTATGGTCATAACAAAGTTGAAGGTTTTTCCTCATGCTTGATTGGGCTTGGTCTCCATATGATAAGAAGATCAACTACTAGATATTGTACCTTAGTCGGAGGAAATCTGATATCATGGAAAAAGTAAGAAACAAAAGTATTGTTGCTCGCTCTAGTGCTGCCGAGTCAAAATATAGAGCCATGGCACAAGTGACGTGTGAATTAGTGTGGATTCGATAGTTATTGACTAAGTTAGGCTTTTAAAGATTTAGTACCCATGACTTTGTGTGGTGTGATAATAAAGCTGCTGTGCATATAGCTTCCAACCCGTGTTTCATGAGAGAACAAAAACACATTGAGGTTGATTGTCATTTTATCTTAGAGAAGTTGCAAAGTGGAGTAATTCTTCCCAAATCATGTTCGAACTTAGTGAACAACAAGACATCTTTACTAAGTCCTTGGGTAATGGGAGGATAGAACATATTTGTAACAAGCCAGGCATGATTAATATTTATGCTCCAACTTGAGGGGGAGTGTTAGGAGTAAGAAGGGTAAATTAGTCTTTACCACTTTTAGGGTTTAGTTTTGATGTATATATATTAAAAGTTTATTGAATAATACTAAGTAACTTTTCTCAACACTGAATCTTCTTTTATTGTTTTGGTGATTCTATTTTTGTTCATATTCAATGCTTAAAGCTTCCATTTAGTTCTTGCTTAATGTTTCATCATTTTGAAAACTTGCTTGTGTTGTTAGCCGAGAAATGTTGGACTGATTTTTTCATTCATGAGATGAGCTGCTGCCAAGCTTGCAGATTTTGCACAAACATGTGAGTCTGAATGGTGCATAAGAATCTCTTTTATTTTTCCTTCATGTAGATCGATAGCAACACGGATGGGCTAGTGGATTTTACTGAGTTTGTTGCAGCTACTCTTCATGTGCATCAAATGGAGGAACATGACTCAGAGAAGTGGCAGCTGTGGTCACAGGTCGCTTTTGAGAAATTTGACAATGATCGTGATGGTTATATAACCCTAGAAGAACTTCGACTGGTAAGTTTGACTATCTTCATTTAATCATCCCTTCCACATTCATTTGCCCTCTAGTTCTCATTTGTGTCACTACGGGTATGGGTAGAGTGAAAATTAAATTACGTAGACAGGGCTAAATGTATTTGTTTTAATTTGTAACTGAATTTTGACTCTGTCTCTTGGGAGCTTGAAGTTTGTTTCTTGCAAAATTGCCCAAAAGTTGGGATAAGTCGTCTGTCTTTTTGCATATTGGGCACAAAATAGTAGCATAGCTACTTTCTGTTGCAACTTCACATAAAGAAACTGTTCAGCTTGTGACCTTGATAATTTGGTTATTGTCTCATCTGAAAATACTAGCCCAAAGTCTGAATCTTGCTTTCTTTCTTTTCTTGGTTTCGTGTCTGGTATGCTACTGCAGTGCCTTTTTATATGCTACGTTCTTGGTTCTCTCACTCTTTTCCCGGTGTTCAATCTATTTTTTTGCGCTCTTGATTATGAGGGTTTGTGGGTTTGCTGGTTGAGAGAGAGAGAGAGAGAGGGGGGTTATTTGTGTGGGGCACAAGCGTGATGTTTTGGTGCTTGAAGTCTGCAGTGTAATTGGAGTTTGATAAGGTAGAAGTTTTGGGATTTTCCTTTTCTTCATTAATCTATCAATATATATATAGGGCACAACCCGGAGAAATCAATTTTTAGCTCTTTGTTTCTACCTCTACCTTCTTGTCACAGGCTGAAAAAGCAGCACGTATGACGGCTGAAACAAAGAAATGAACTTTGAAGACGTTTTTGTTGTCATAGCCTGGGCGGGAAAGCAGGAGATACTGTGACAGTGTTTCGACCCTGCTGAACATAGTCTTGCATGGAAAGTCAGAAATTTAGTTGAGATACTCCTATAACTGATCCACCAGAATGGGCCATTGCCGCCACAGATAATGGTACCTGCAGAAAATGGTCCTCATGTAAAAGCCACTGGTGAGTCTTAAAGTCAAAATGGTCTGTATGTGGGTGCCTGTACAGCTTCTCTAGAAATACAAGAACTAGTCGGTAGTATTCAGCATGTTTCATTGTTTTGGATTTATTAATTTCTTTTCTTAACTTCTCAAATAAAGCTGAAAGAGAAATGATGAAATATGACAATGTGCGGGAACTCTTAAGATATTGTTTTAGCTCATCGTGATTCCAAGATGCTTGTCTCTAGGAGTGAATTTTCTAAGGAATTATATCCTTATGCTGCTTAATAACTAATTGACTGACATACACTAAGTGCTCTTATCAGCCAGAGTCAAAATCATTCTTACATGCAAGTTAATTAGCATGTTGACTTGCTTTGCAGTGGAAGGTCCATTGGATGCTTACATGATAGACTTTGTGTTCTCTGAGAGAGAGAAGATGGAGGGATTTTTGACAACAAAGATGGCATGGACTACCACATACCTGTGTTTGGAGGATTAATAAAGGGAGCCACCAATGCACACATTACACATTGCAGTTGAAATGGCTCCAATTGCGAATGTAATCTCCATGTTGTGATTCCAGGTATTATTGTCTGTCTACTTCGTGCTCCTTTATCAGGCCTTTTTTCTTGACCTACTGTTGGCCATTGGTTACTCCTCAAAAATACTTCCAACAACTTCAATTTCTCATTTTGTTCAGTGTGGACTTGAGATTTGATACTAAAGAGAGTGAGTGCAAGGATATCCATGTAATCAGCTCCACTTAGTTGGAGATGGATTAGTGGTTATTTTTGTTGGTAGTCATTATCCTGTTCTTGGGGCATGATTATCATATAGTACTTGAGAGTGCCAATGCTATCAGAGTTTTAATTGACACGATTTTGATGTTTTTGCAAGTTTTATTATTCTCATGAAAAAATTGTCAAAAGCTGAAGTAGGTTTTTTGCCTACTATTTTGCCTATTTGTCCTGCATTGTGGACGAACATTCACAGAAGTAGAAATATTCCATCACCATGGCCCCTTGGAGGACCTCCAAAGTCTGTAATGTGCTGCACCATGGGGATTGGAATGAACTTGAGTGGTTCTTGTTTGGCATTCCTGGACAATCAAGGACAGGACAAGCTTGCTGAAATATGCCATCATATTGTAAGCTAAATTAGAGGTTCAAATATCAGTACTCCAAACTTTTTAACCTTACCAAGGAAGTTCTGCTCAGCACCTCATTGGCCTTCTTCCTTGTGGTTCTCCACTCAGTTCCTTTGTGACCCCACTCCCGTCCTTTTCTCATATTTGTTGCATGTGGAAAAAAATAAGCACAAGTTTTGCAGTTCTGACAGTATGTCATGAACATGAAACTTGCTCATCATCTCCAGCAGTAGATACTTCTCCAATATAGAAATAGTAAAACTGTCAGGATTGAAGTAGTTGGCCATGTTAAATTTCCATCTTTCAACTCCAAGCAATATGGTATGATGAAGAATCTTCTTCAATGAGAAAAGTTTGGAAGTTGAAACCGAACAAGCGTGGTGGTTGTAATTTTTGCTTTCTTAAAACAGATATGATTTTTCTAAATATGACTAGATATGTAAACCTAAATGTTGAATTGTCATGCGATTTGCTGCAGTAGTCTGATGACGTGCAGATGCACTTGCATTGCATCTCAAGGACCAGAAGAAAAAACAACTTCCCCACCGCCCGCGTTATCTTTCTTTACCTATATTGTGAAATTCCATGATAACTTCAGCTTTCGTTTGGATTCAATAACGTGCCGTTCATTTTGTTACAGAATTCCTTTTACAATGTGACGCAGGTGGGAGGCCTTGGTGAAGTTGTGACTAGTCTATCCCATTCCGTTCAAGAATTAAATCACAATGTTGACATTGTTCTTCCAAAGTATTACTTTTTGAACCTTGGCAATGTGAGCTTCAATTCTGATGCTTTTGCTTTTTAATTTATGTTGATTCTGCTGAGAGTCTTAGTCTTAGTCTTTGTGACTATTGCCTTAATTAACGCTTTATAACATGAATTAATTAAGATCTATGGAAAGCAGTTTGTCCAACTGCCGGGCCTAAACAGACTTAGCATTAGCAAATTTGAATTGGAATTGGAATGGCATCACATCGTTGATTCTAGACCAAGCATAAGGCAGTCCATTGTTCTCATTGGTTGGGAATGTCAAAACATCTTAGAGTTGGCATTTTAAACATAATAACTTTTAAGTTGTTCCTGATGTGCCTGTACCTCCATAGGTGAAGGAAGACCTATATCTTTACCACGTTCAGAGTTCCTTTATGGCGGATGGCGCTACATGTAATCTTGCTTCATATTGTTATTGGATGCTTTAGCTTGCTACCTAGTGTAACGGATGATGTAGATGGTCAGCTGATTTGGTTTTTCCTTTTCATTTTTTTTGTGGTATCTTGAGTCCTTAAAATACTTTGATCTTTAGGCCTTAAAATGCTTTGTATTAGATCAGCTTTCTTGCACACGACCTTTGTTGGCAGTTTAAGTATTATTCTTCTCTGCTGAATGATTATAAAGTAAATCAGGATATTTTTGCTGGCTAAAGTTTCATCATGACTTTGCATATCTTTTGAATTTTTCTACTCTCTTAAACATTCCTGCGGAAGTGTTGGCCCTATAACTGTACTCTAATTACTTCTTGTATACATCCTTTGATTAGGTCAATGACTTCCAGCTTCACAGGAGTTATGGCTGGGGTGGGAATGAAATAAAAGTTTCGCATGGAAAGGTGGAAGGTGTTCCAGTGTACTTTTTGGAGCCACAAAAGGGTAAATATTTTCTGTAGCACCCATTTGCTTCTTAAGAGACTCATACTCTCCATTACATGGGTCCATCTTACTACAGGAGTTGTCTATTACAAGCTAACTTTTTGAGAAATGTCTAATCTGAGCTGTGTGCTTCTATATGAAATGCTGTCTTTGAAAGCTCTATGAAGGGACTCTTTCATGGAAACTGCAGTGTCAAATTTGTTTCATAAAAGATAAAGTTGAAGGGGATGGAAAATGAATGTGCCCTTTAATGTGGCACGTACCAGAAAGTTTACTATATACTTGGTTTATCTTAAATATGCTGTTCTACCATGGGTCTGGAAGTTGCTTTTTGTGGCTAATTAAAGGAGGCATAGTTACTTGATTTATGGTAGGGTAGATCATAAATTCTGCTAATAGTTTGTAGATTATTATTTCAGCATAGGATTATAGATGCCTTGTGCTTTGCGTTCTGAGAGTGCTATGGAACTGACAACTTTTAGACCGTACATCTTAGAATACATGCATGTTGATTATTGCTAGTGACTAAAGAGTAAGGACTCATATTGCCCATGGAACTGCTGTTGTTCGTTATAGTTGTGAGTTTGTGATACTCAGATCTGACAGTCGATACTGATGCTCCTGGATCCTGTAAGCTAAAAGAGTTCCTTAGACACCTGCGAGTTGTCCTTTTTCCATCTGTGTATCATTAGAAAATAATTGCATCTCATTTTTAATGTAAAGTGGATATTTTGAGGATATTGAAAACACACAAAGGCAACCTGCGTGAGAACTTCTTTTAGTTTCCTCTGATTTAGTTGAATAATAGTTAAAAAGTAAATAATCATTTTTCAGTACATGTGAA
>CM024653.1:58875486-58966233 GCA_014182695.1 Eucalyptus albens
AGAAGGAGAGAGGACGACGATGGATCGAGATAGGACAGCGGAGGGCAAGCTTAATCCCTGGAGGACCACTTCAGGACGTTGACGATGGATCGAGATTGGACAGCGGAGGGCAGAAAAAGCGATTCATGCTGGAAGTTTACTTCAGGACGTCGAGGGAACCCGGCGATTTGGTGAACCTGTACGGGGAAGACGCGGTGATGAGATATCGGGCGAGAAAATCAGGGCAAGGAGGCTATGCTCGCCAAACTCACCTCCCTTCGGCAGTTGCGGCTCAAGCCCTCAACATGGGCTGCCTGCCCGTCAGCCGCACCGACCTCAGCAGCGGCTTTACGGCTGGTCTGCGGCTACCTCTGGCTGGAGGGCAACAAGGTTCCCCGCTTCTCTCCCAGGCCCGCTCTCTCTCTCTCTCTCTCTCGGTTGAAGGATCCTTTTATATTTTATCTATTTCTTTCTTAGCGTCCAAGTGTGGTGTGGATGAGATGGCATTTTTGTTGATTGAATATCACCTTGGGCGATCCCTTCATTCATTATTAGTAACCAGAGTATCTGTTTATAAGATTCACTTGCAGCGAACCGAATTGTTGCTCCGAATTTACCTTTTAGGTTATTATTTCTTGTGAATTCTTTGCAATTTCTCTATCGAATCGCACTCCTCGTCCTCAATCAATCCCAATCAATCAATCAATCATATTGCATTTCGATATCAAGTTGTCTAACGCTCTGCTGTTGTTCTGCCCTGCCCTCAGACGTTCTTTTTGCAGCCAACACCAGAAGGGAGCTTTTGCTATATCGAACAGCATTTTCGCGCATACTTTCATGGAACCTGAACCAGGAACGTGGGTTCATTGACGATGCCTTTTCCCTTGCCTAGGAGGCCACGGTTCGTGTTATTTTGGTCAGTACTTATTTCGGTTTTCTTCCTTGTGGACAATGGTGAAACTTCATCCACCTTACTGATGAATGGACTTTAAAGTATTTCGGTTTAGAATATTCTTTTGCGTTGGCTTTTATTATCACAGCCAGAACTCTGATTTAATTTAGTTTTGGTGATGAAAGGTTAATCAAGTTTCACAAGCAACGTGAGCTTAACTTGGAAATCTGAGTCCCCAGAAGATAATCCTTGATTTCAAAGGGTGTCAAAAGCTTAAATGCAAATGGGTGAGTTTCAACTATATAGACGGCAAGCAGGACGCCCACCCTTTCGATCAGGCCTCTCGGTCTTGGTTGAAGGATCCCTTTATATTTTATCTATTTCTTTTTTAGCGTCCAAGTATGTTTTGGATGAGATGGCATTTTTGTCGATTGAATATCACCTTACTTTGGTCCTTCATTCATTGTTAGCAGCAGATTATCTGTTGTAGATTTCTGGTGTTGCTCCAATGAAGTTTCAGAAGAAAGAAGGATTTTACCTTTTCAAGTTATTATTTCTTGTGAATTCACACCGTTTCTCTATCTAATCGCAGCTCCTCGTCCTCAATCAATCAAATTGCATTTCGATTACCCGTGTACATCTCAAGTTTGTCTAACGCTCTGCTGTTAGCCCATTTGCCCTCAGATGTTCATTTTTGCGTTGGCGTCATGGATCGAGTTTTGTCCATACCGCAGGAGGGGAACAACTGTGGCGACGAGCGTTTCTAAAATGCCTGTAAGGATACCGAGACGTTTTCAGTTTGCTTTATACATCGCGACCTGAGCTCTGATTTGACTTTGACTGATTGATGACTTCAGTATGAAGTTTCTTGTATGCCACGCTACCGCCAGCATGCAAAGGGCTAGATCGGTAGTGCGACGTGAGCAAAATGTTTTTGTTTTTGTTTTTTGTTTTGTTTTGTTTTTTGTTTTTTTTTGGTAAAGGTAAAAGAATATATATTGAGCTATAACCAACTATACAAAGATCTGGTGCCAAAAACTTACACTCATAAAAATCAGTGGAAAGAGTCAAAAGTAAAACAAAGCCTACACTGAGTCAGTAAAAACAAAGCCAGCCGCAAACAAGGTGGCAGGCGAAAACAGAGAAGCAAGAAACAGCCTAAACAACAAGCCCAAAGAACAGCAAGGTCCACGAACGAACCATGACAGCAATTCCGCATGCGCCAAGCAAAAGCAGCCAGCAGTCGAGCGGAGTAGCTAACCAGCAGCACAAGCCAACCATGATCGAGAGCCACGAATCAGCTAAGTACTACAGGAGGTATTCCTCGAGGGTTGAGAAGAGCTACGCCGGCACCAGACGAGCCACGGCACCAAAGATTAGCTACGGCGTTGAAGCAGTTCCGTCTCCTAAAATGAGAAAATAATTGGATCAATGCCCCAGCTGTGCTGCAGACTCTTGTATTCTCAAGGGTTGAGAAGAGCTACGCCGGCACCAGACGAGCCATGGCACCAAAAATTAGCTATGGCGTTGTAGCAGTTCCGTCTCCATAGATGAGAAAATAATCGGATCAATGCCTCAGCTACGCTATAGCCTCCTATTCCTTGTAATATCCTCCACATTCCTGAAAGTGATGGCCTTGTCTCTGACTACTTTAAATATATGGTTCTTCACAATCAAAATCTACTTTAAAGAGATGATTCTTCACAGTCAAAATCACAAAAAGAGACTGCTCTCTAAAAATGCTATTCCTATTTTTCCAGATAATATGATAGAGAGCACCAAAAGAAAAATGGACAATGCATTTATAGAACTCTTTACATGAGGGGAAGGCTATAACCTTTGGAGATTCTCCTCCCATGATCTATTGCGACATGGCATATTACATCTGGCTGCTCAAAAAGAAAAGCAAAACTAGCAGTGATGTGGCATCAAAAAATAAGCAATTGATGGAATTTGGTGTGGCATTGCAAAAAGGCACATGCCCCACCATCAGATACCATAAGATAGTAAGGAGTGCTTGGGTAGGAAGTCTACGCCTGGCAATAAGCCAAAAGATTGACTTGGCACTATGGTACCTTAGTGCAATCGAGGTTGTCCCACATAAAAAAGAAAAAGAAAAAAAATTGAAAATTTATTAAAATATTATTAAAATGTTTTTTTGGTAGTGTTACGTAAATCGGCCAGCCAATGTACGGAGTTAGCAAAAATCCAGCCAAAATTAGTTGAAAAGATTAAATTGACATTGAATTAAAATGTTTTAAAAATTAAGTCAATATTGATTCAAAAGAGTTAGGACTAAATTGACGTCATTAATAAGTTTTGGACTGAATTGACACTAATAGGACTAAATTGGTATCATTAAGATATATGATTAAATTGGTACCATTTTAATGATTAAATTGGCATCAATATAATTGGTTAAGAACTTTTTTTTTGATGCTTCTCAATGGTTAGGTGACTAAAAATGTTTTCAAGTACGATCAATCTTAGTAATGGCTGCTGTGATGAGCCAAAAAGTACAAAAATCACTTGCCCTTTTAAAATGACTACTTCATTCCACTTCATCATACGAGCACTTCTAGAAAGGGGGATCGAGAGTGGGCATGGGTGACCGGTTTACAAGGGACGAGTCCATGCATATATGGCACGAAAACACAGTTCAGCATACATTGGCCGTCTGCAAGAACATGGACTCTAACCGCATGATTATGGATTCACATGCGTTGAACGGGCATGTGGAATAAAAATTGCACAACCGGTGGTCATAAAGATTGGACTCATATCAAAAGTAGAGAGTTGAAGCCATGAGTTAATAGGAGTTGAACTTGGGAGTTAAGACCATGAAATAGAGATAGGGGAACTTAACAGCGCCAAGGATGACGTGTTGGGGAGTGTAATAGCTCTGGGTGGAAATCACCGTGTATTTGTACGAATAGGTATAATCCATGGAATTGCAAAAACTATCAATGATACCACCACGGCTTTGATACCCCTAGCATGTCATCCCTAGCGCCGTTAACCTATGCTTTCACCTTTACATGCGGAAGCATAAATGGACAAAGAACATTCGAGGACAATCGACATTCAAAGGAACACATGCACAAAAAATATAAACTAGGCCAACACATTTCATTTCTTATTTATTTACTTTAGGCAACATGGCAAGGTATACTGGGAGCTTTCGAAAAAGGTCTGTCATCTTGAAGCATACCAAAAATACACCTAAGGTACTAACCTAACCTTGGGATTGCCTGTACATAACTAGCTACCTATCCTTCGGAACTGGTATGTCCAAAAATCATCACCTAGATCCTAAAAATGCTGCGTCGCTATCCTGCCCTTGCCTTAGTCTATCATACTACCACCATCATCATCTCCACCTCTGTGTGGATGTGGGATCGGTCCCATAGCTATCTCTGATGCGTGCGTAGATAGCAAGGAATCCCAAGAGTACTAGGCTCATCGGGGCTCCCATCGTTGATCAGTATCACTATACACCGAATAAAAGTGATGCCCAAAAAATTTGAATCTACGAACTCAAAATTCCTAGTTGAAAAGTCCCAGGGCACCATTACTGATGGAAGTAAGAGGCCCAGAAAGGATCAGCAAATTTACGACTACTCTTAAAGAGACAATAATCCACCAAAAATGAGCATAACACTCGGCAAGAAAATTACTAATTAGTCTACACCACATAAGTCAATAACATCACATGCGAAGAAAACAAAAGATTATTATTATAATATCAACTTGCTTGAGAACCTTTCTTAAAATCAAAATAGCAAATGGGAAAACGTTTCCTCTTAAAACAGTAACCAAATAAATCGTAAAATAAATTTGAAATAGCAATTAACCATCTTTACTGTAAATTGACGCCACCATCTTTCGGGACCCCATTATCCCCGTGCATCTCGCATCCATCCGGTATTGCGAGGACATTTGAGGAACCATGTTACATCCCCAGGTATCTGGAGGAATTTAGTTACCTCTCCAAGCAAATCTGTTTGAAAAATCATGAAACTTTAATCCGGCAGGGACGAGACTCCGATGAACCCTTTTGTGAAGAATTTGAGTCTAGTTTAGCTTGTACTGGTTCCAATAATTTTCTGAAATTTGGATCAAAACAGGGCATAAAAGCCAGATTGTAACAGGTTCTGGAAATCGCATTTTGGATACCTAAATGAACTCCAAAAATCATGGGAAAATTCCATGTTATAGTTTAAGACGCGATCTAAAACTTTTGTGGAGGACATTAGTCTAAATTGTTTATAAAAATCCTGTAGAAAATGGAAACCGAGCAGAGGTTTGAAAACGGCTTATTAAAACAATTTCGGACCTGCATAATTTTTATATATTTTGCACATGCAAAGTCTGAAAAATCTGAAATTTTAGTATGTTGTAGAAAAGCCATTATGAAGGCAGTCCCATCAAATTTGTTCCATAAAGACCTACACAAAATTAGCAAAATTCGGTCTATAGTAAATAGACCTGAAAATTGACGTAACCTCGGATTCGTCCATAACTCGTGTCAATTAAGCTTAAATTGAGGCACCCTTCAATATCCAGCATCCTAACAACATAATAATATACCAAGACCATCGATGAACATAATTAAGCACAAACTTGATCAAGGTGATTAAAACTCAAGGGAATCGACCTCGATGTATGGAAATTTAACCTACGTAGCATACTCGGGCAATAATTCACTTGCCCTTGGTCATAGATAAATTGTGTTCATGGTTCGGTGAGCTCTCAGAAATCCCGAACTGCTGTTGTCCGAGCTGAGGCGACAGGCAGGGAAGATGGCGATGCGAGTTGTCGGCCAAGCTGAGAGCGACCATGGCGAGGTCGCAGCGTTAAAATTGAGCGGAAAGGTCGGTCTTACAGAATAGAGGGAAACGGTGGTCGTGTGGGGGTGATAATGAGTGAGCAGCTGCGGTTTCAACTCTGTAGCAACGGTCTTCAAGCCGACTACCGCTTTTCACCTTGAGCGGCACCGTTGGACGCTGGCAACCGGAGGAAAGACCAGCTGGCCGTGCGCGTCACGCCTAAGAAGGGCAGATGGCATTGGCTGAGTTGGTTGGATTTGAGAGGAGAGAAAGCCTGTATAGTGCGGTCTCCTTCTTCGCACAGCTTCGGGGCAACAAGGAAGTCATCCGCGGAGCCAGGTTTCATTGCGAGGGCAGACACCTGGTGAGAGAGAGAGAGAGCGTGCGCGAAGGTGAGGCGCGCTGGTGGCCGTGGGCGGGCCGACTTGGTGGCGAAGCGACGTTGCTTGTTAATTATTCGAGGCTCACGATTTCGTTGGGCGAAAACCGGATGTCAGCCACAGTTGAGGTGGACGCTACTGACCGGCTGAAGCTTGGTTTATCGTAATGTCATCGGATGAACAGCTTGCAAATAGTTTTATGCGGCACTTCGCCAAACCTGGATGGCAATGAGTCTTTGTAAGAGGCAAAAAAAGTCGAAAGAACTTGCACAATGATTGATAATATAAGCAGCACACAATTCGATCATCTGTTACGAAAACCCGGCCATGGGAAACTTCAATCTGATCCAGTTAAGTCTGTCTAAAACTCTTCATCAAAGCCAATCGAATTGTCACCTAGCTAAAAGATTATAGCGATGAGGTCATTGTTACAAGAACGGGTACTAGGAACCACGTCAGAATGCAAAAGCACAGTATGTCACTCAAGATTATTAGTTAATCGAGTGATCAAGCATGTCGGTTTGACAAGTAAAAGCAATGACTGATCATTTGGTCCTTTGCATCTGGTTCTGTCCGAGCAAATCTTTTGCCATCAAAGCATCAACTATAGCATAAACTTCTTATGTTGATGATGCGGTGCATAACTAATTTCCGTGTAGATAATGCATCGGAAATGTATATAACAAAGCCGTTGATGATTACAAGAGGCTCGAAAAGTTATTGTATGTATCTATCTGAGATCACCTCCCAGTCAAAGAAATAAAGCTAATTACTTATCACAAATTAGTATGACCACATCACCTAAAAAATCACAAGTTTGCACATATATTTATTTGTCCACAACGTGTTGACAAATGAGTTTGTCCAAATTTTTCTTAAAATTTATGGATCAAGCCAATGGAAAATAACCCGATCTTTAAACTTTAAGCTAAGTGATCATAGACATAAAAAAAGAGGAAAAAATGGAGGGATCAAGTTAAAGATAGCACCATGGTCAGAAGCAAGGATTATTGGTAAAAGAAAACCACAAGTGTCAAAACTTGGCACAAAATGACATTTAAGTATAAAAAATTACGAAAATGACATTTAAGTATCACTTTTGGAAAAATGAGGCATGGAGTGTCACATCCGGCAAACCGTTGGAAATCCTATATGGCAATTTGTTATTAATTTTGTTTGCTTGCATTGTGGCTCGTTGAAGGCTGACTCAACAAAGAAACACAAAAACGACGTCATTTTGGCACAATTTGAATTTTAATATAAAAAAATAATTAATTAAATTTAAAATCAAATTTAAAAAGAAAAGGGAGGAAGAAGATGAATGGCAGCCGGTGGCGAGGGGGCTCGGCCCTCGCGCCGTCGCCATCACCGGGGAATGGGGGGGAGAGTCGCTGGGGTTGCAAAGCCTTGGCCGGTCGACGACCCCAATGTGGCGATGAGAGCGCGAGCCCTCACCCATATCTTGGGGGGGGTTGTGGCCCTTTCCGAGATTTAGTGAGGGTCATCGGCCCTCGCCCGATCGGAGCAAGGGCCACTCCCGGTGACCCCTCCCCACCTTCTGGCGATGGCGGGGCAATAGCGATGGCGGCAAGGGTTGAGGCTCTCACCCACCAGCTTGCTCGTCTTCCTCCCCCCTTTTTTTTTAATTTAGTTTTTAAATTAAATTTAATTAATTTTTATATTAATTGTTTACCTACGTCAGTAGCAAAACGACGTCATTTTGGCACTTGTTTAGCCACGTCAACGTGCAAAAGCGACATTGTTTTGCATTTTGGCTTGCGAGGAAAATCGTCATGTCGGTGTTTGGCCGGATTTTCTCGCCATTGGAACTTAAGCGATTCATTTTACTCTGATTTTGGCATTTAAATATCACTTTCCTAACTTTTGGTACTTAAGTATCATTTCATGTCAAGTTTTGGCACTCTAAGTGTCATTTTCTCAAGGATTATTAGTACAACCATACCCAAGCTAAAAACCCCTTATAGCGTCTTCTTCATTATTGTTGTCTCTAAACTTGAAAAGATTACAAGTATTTTCACACCAAAATGATAATCTCTCTCTTTATAAATATAACGAAAGAGATGACCCATGGTTAGGAAAGTGGATAAAGATCCTTCCTTGGTAGATTGTGTCATCGGCCCTTCCCTAGATTCAGCGAGGGTCATCGGCCCTCGCCCAGTCGGGCCAAGGGCCACTCCTAGCCCGACCCTCCCCCACCTTCCTAGCGACGGTGGGGCAACGGCGGTGGGTAGTAAGGGCTGAGCTCTCAACCACCAGCTGCTCATCTTCCTCCCCCCTCCCCTCCCTTTTTTTCAATTTGGTTTAAATTTAATTTAATTAATGTTTATATTAATTATTTACCTACGTCAGCAGCAAAAACGACATTATTTTGGCACTTGTTTAGCCACGTCAACATGTAAAATGACGTCATTTTGCATTTAGCTCACCAGAAAATCGCGTCAAGTCAACGTTTGGCTGGATTTTCTCGCCATTGGAATTTAATTGATTCATTTTACTTCGATTTTGACATTTAAATGTCACTTTCCTAACTTTTGGTATTTAAGTGTCCCTTCATGTCAAGTTTTGACACTCTAAGTGTCATTTTCTCAAGGATTATTAGTACAACCATAGCCAAGCTAAAAACCCCTTATAGCGTCTTCTTCATTATTGTTGTCTCTAAACTTGAAAAGATTACAAGTATTTTTTCACACCAAAATGATAATCTTTCTCTATATATATAACGAAAGAGATGACCCATGGTTAAGAAGTGGATAAAGATCCTTCCTTGGTAGACTGTGTGGACTCTAATGAATGGCAAATCTACTTCCATGTAAGCAAGAGGAGGCTCTTGTCTTTCCTTCAAAGGTAAACTTTTCAAATGACTATTATCTTTCTGTTCCTCAACATGGCAAAAAATCCAAATCCTTATTATTAGGGCTTTGCTAATATAATAGTGTTATAGTATATTAAAGACTCCCACCTAATTATTTATCTTAATATCAATCAATAGCATGAGGGTGCTCACTTTTTTCAACTCTATTCCATGCCCCGCTTTCTGTTGATGGTAATTTACCTCGGTGTTCTTTGGCAAGAGAGGTTTAAAGGAATGGATCGTCTTCTCATATCGATCCTGTCATATTGCATGAGCTTTCAAGGAACGTTAGGCATGTCCGTAAATGAAAACCGCCAGCATTTCCCTCGAACATTAGTAACTTTTATATTGACGCTCTTAGAAAATTACTGATATTATTCGATTATTTTGAATTACCAAATATTCCGAACACATAACATCATTTACTTTCATAGGTTACTAGTGTGTTAAAGTTATTATTTTGATTCAAAATTAAGAATCTTAATTTGAGTCACTCGCCCATATCATCATTTATTTAATTTTGCCAATTTACCAACTATTTTAATGGTTCACTAAATATATTTGAGTCTATTACCGATGTGTTAAACTTATCAAGTAAGAGTTGGTTATTTCGTGTAAGAGTTAGTGGCAGCTTCACATGTTGGTAGATTATAAGAACAGTTGGCAATTATCAAACAATCAAATAGAAAGCTGGTATTTGACTAAATAAAGTTAATTCCATATATGCGTCTACAGCAATTACATATAACTGTTGATGAATTTTGAAGAGATTTGATAATCTATAATAAGAGTTGGTATCTTTAATGGATTGGTAAGTCCCAAATATATATTGGTAAATTACCAGAACAAATGTATTTACAACAAAAAATAACCTAACTTGTTTAAATCAATCAATAGTGAGTTTAATTTGTTAAATGAGTTTGGTTGATCTTGATTGACATTGCTATTGGGGAAAAACTCCAAAATAATGGTCTGAAATTGTTTCATTTTGTTAAATAAGGACATGAAGTGGATATTATTTCAAATAAGAGCTTAAAATAGATCTTATTTCAAATAATGGTTTGAAGTATTTATATCAGTCTAAAAAAGGCCTAAACTCATCGGTTTGTGAAAGGAAATTTCATCTTTTAAGATTTTCAAATTTTTAATATTCTCTTTCTTTTCATAAAAAGACAAAAAGGAAAAACATGGGCAAGAGGGAGCCCCTCTTGCCTGTGCTATTGCCCCATCGAAGGCTGGCGAGGTTGTCGGCACTTGGGCGAGGGTCGGTGACCTTTACGAGAAGCCGGAGAGAGGGCAGCGACCCTCTCCCAGATTTGGGTGAGGGTTCCACCCTCACCCCGACACAGGCAAGGCTGTCGGCCCTTGCTTAGCACCCCAGGACCTAAGGCGAGGTCCAAAGGCATCGGGCGAGGATAAGCGACCTTTCAAAATGCAGGGAGAGGGTTGCCGCCCTCTCTTGCTTCCGGGCGAGGATTGTTAGCCCTCACCCAAGTGTTGGTGACCCCATGACCTTCATCGCCGATGGGTCGGCAGCTCCCTCCCACTCATGGTTTTCCTTTTTTCTAAAATTTGTTTAATCTAATTTAATTTAAATTTAACTAGTGTTTTGATAAAAATATCTTTGCTCGGTCGAAATATTTTGCCGATCTACGAGGCTAGGTTCCTATTTGAAATAGTTATAACCACTTTAAGACCTTTGGGTTTGATATGCCCACTTTGAGCTCCTATTTGAAATAATATACACTTCATACCCTTATTTGAGAAAATTAGAGCACTTCGGGCTTTTATTTGAAATTTTCCCTTATTATCGTTAACTATACAATATAGTTATTGACCAATGTATGATAACCATAGTGTATAGCTTTCAATGACTATTGATGAGCGACAAAATGCAATTGATCAAGGCAGACTAATTGTCGATAGTGCTTCGAGTTACTAAAAAATTGACAATTGTACAACATAAAAATCGACATATGCAAAGAGGAATTGTCGATAATTACGTGGAATCGACATCGACGAGTAGGTGAGGAGTGTTCAACGAAGTTGATCAACGGAACAAGCAAAGACTTGGCTACTCCAAATTTGGCTAAGTGTGGGAAGCAAAGGGGAGAAAATTTGGACGAGGATACTGACTGAAGGCAAAGGTATCTAGTGACGCTTGAGTAACTCTGAACTTAGCATCGTTTATAATTTATCGTAATGTCTTTCTTCGAACACCTTTTAGAATGTTGGAGGCTGCACTCCACGAAACCTGGACGGAAATGGGACTACATGATTGAATTGATGAGTCCTAGTCTTTGTAGAACAAAACAACAGAAAGAAATTGGACAATAATTGATAGTATCCGTAACACCCAATTCGACCATCTGTAGTGAAAATTTGGCATGGTTAACTTACATCTGATTGAATTAACTCCGTCAAACAGTCAAATAGCTAACAACATGAATTAAAACAATCACCAAAAGGCACACGTATTAGATAATTTTCAGAATCTATAGTTTACCGTATTGAGATTTTCCTATTGTTCTATTGCTTTCGCTGATAATTATCAGTAAATTTCAAAATATTCTCCTGACATGATGGTGTTTAGAGCACATACCAATTTTCTTGTTTACGTATTGAATTACAAGCTATCTTGATAACTTACCAAATATCTTCTCTAAATTTCACCCAAGTGAAGCCGTTTGCCACTTTAACATGAACATCCTCCCTTTATTCTCTGTCTAGTTTTTTAACCTTAATGCCATCATTGTTTTTGACACTGGTTAATCATTCTCATCCCTTTGTAACTCTTATGCAGTCTACCAAGTACACTTTCCGTCGTATAAACCCATCACAAGTTCTTCAAGCTTCGAAAGAAACGTAATTTGATTTACTTATCAATATCAGCGTTTATCTAATTATTCCAATTTACAACTATTCCTGAGTTGGTTACTCAGCTTAATGCAATCCTCGATCACTCTAACAATGAGTTTGGGAATGCCATTATCAAGGTACCCTACTTATTTTCTCCTCAGCTACATACTACCAGTCGCCAAAATTCATAGTCTGGTCAAGTGGATCTTGATCTGGAGTCTTGAAATTTAAGAAACCGAAGGATTTGCCTTGGGTTCTGTTTTCTTTGGACCGCCTTCAGAATTCATGAAGTTGCAGATTATAATGAAATTGCGCCATGCATCGAAAAGTAAGAAGTAAAAGTTCTCCCACAGGATTTCTTTGCTTTCTGGATGTTTGACCTTGCAAATGCATCTGGAGCTGTACTCTACTATATGGCAATACCCCAGAATGTTAGTTTACGGAGAGTCACTTTCCATTATTAAGATTCTTTTCTAGATTACAGGCTCTCTTCCCCACTTGAGAGATGAAAGATCCTTTCAATTCGATACTTAGCTCATATATCCATAAATTGGCGATATTAGAATATTTACTTGATTCTCCATATCTTTCGGGATTCTGCATATATCTTCTACTAGTGTGAAATTCTTGATTATATTATATTTATCTTATTACCTTATAATTAACCAATAACTCATGCATCAAAATATATAGAAATCCTGCATTTTTCTCTTCCGTATATATGCTTAACTTGGAATCGAAGATGTGAAAAAAGAGGTAGCTGGAAGCTATCCATTGTTAACAAAAGCCACACTCAAACCCATGACAAAAGAACAAATTTATGACAGCGACATAGCAATGGTAATTGCAGTAAATTGCTGCTTTATTTTGGTAGAATCCCGGCGACATGATCGGTCCTCCAAAGAACAGAAGGAATCTGAAAATCTCTCATGTCACCGATGCCTCCATTAGGTCTAATACACCGAGACAACTAAAAACTGATAGTCTTAGATTAAAAAGTTCATCAGGTGGAGCAAGAGATGTCGACATTTGAAACGGAGAGGGGTACATACGGGTGGTGGAGTACTTGAACGAGAGGACCTGACCGGGGAGAGGGCTGCCCCGTTATTCACCAAGCAGTCGTCGTAGTCGAGCCGCTTGAAGATTTCTGGTCTTATCAGGTTGTCGGAGCTGAATTCGCCGCAGTGGAAGTGGACGTTCGCGATGGTGCACGCCGACGAGCATTCATTCTTAATTTCAACTGAGAAGATCGGAATCCCCGAAGGTTGCATGCCTACTGAGGCTTGGTTTATCGTAATGTCTCTCTCCGAACACCTTTCAGATTGTTGGAGGCTGCACTCCACCAAACCTGGACGGGAATGGGAGTACATGACTGATAAGTCGTAGTCTTTATAGAAGCAAAACAACAGAAAGAAATTGCACAATAATTAATAGTATACACAGCACGCGATTCGACCATCTGTAGTGAACCGGCATAATTAACTTTCATCAGATTGAATTAACTCCTTCAAATGATCGAATTGCTAACAACATGAATTAAAACAATCACCAAAAGGCACACAGAACATTATTATGTCCGAGCAAATCTTTTTCCATCAATGCGATGAACATAGGCTAGCATAAGCTTATCACACGGACAATACATCGCATAAAACTAATTCCATGCAGAAAATACATCGGAAAGCATGAATTCTATGGACATATATATCAAACCCATCGATCATCGTGAGATTCTTGAAAAGATAATTGTACAGACATCATAGAATTTTTAAGCCATCATAGTAAAGATATACCATGGTCAGATACAAGGATTATTAGGACAACCACGAGCCAGCAGAGAATCTCCGGCGACGTTTTCTTCATTGTTGTCGTCTCTAAACTTAAAAAAGCAGTATCAGTATTTTCTCACCAAACTTAGAATCTCCGTTTCCCTCACTTGATTGTTTTATAACCAAAGAGACGACCAATGTTTAGGAAAGCGAATAAAGATGCATCCGTGCTAGGCCGTGTAATCTACTGTATCGAATCTCCTTCAAAATGGCAAGCAAAAGGAGGAGGATTTTGTCTAAATTTCTTTGACCCTTCAATTCAGCTTTTCGAGACGAATCTCTTTGCATTTCTCAACATGACAAGAAAGCCAATTTTTTGGTGTTTATTAATGGAAAATAAGAGGATGAATGGAAAATAGGAGGATGACAATAAAGTTGCAGGCAAAACAAGTCCACCCAATATTTTCTAGGGAGTAGAAATTGCCTCCACCCCAAGTTTTCCTGTAATCTTTTATTCCACTTGAGGGGACTATCAAGAGGGAATTTTCCAATTAGAACATATAATAATAGATCAATCAAAATAAAAAGATTGTCTTATTTCCACCCCAATCTTTACACTCCCAAAAATAGCTTCTTCTTCTTTTTTACCATTTTGCCCCTTTGTCGTGCATGCTTTGATCAAATTTTCCTCCCTTTTTATTTGTTTTTTCCTTTTCTTTTCTTGCGGCTTCCACGTTCCTCCTCCTTCTAAGAAAATATTAAATGAACTTGTTTTGCCAGTTAGCCCTATGTCACTCCACTCATTGAGTTGCTTACTAATGTGTTAAACATACTAGATAAAAGTTGATAATTCCGTGTAACCATGGCCTCATATGTTGGTAGATCATAAAAACACTTTACAATTACGAAACAATCAAATAAATGATGTACTTGATTAGAATAAAGTCAATAATTTTGTATAAAAGCTGAAACAATTCCATATAATTGTTAATAAATTTTGAAAGAGTTGATTATCTATTATAAGAGTTGGTATCCTTGACCAACTGGTAAACTCCTAGATATTTGTTTGTAAAATTATTGAATATCAAATGTACTTCCACTGTTTGGGGTAAAGAAGAGCTACAAGAGTTAATCCCTCATCGCTCTATTGCTTGGTACGCTGACATTAATGGTGAGATAGTAAAACCATTGAGAGGATTCGATGGTCCACATAGTCATGACAATGGTGGCCACGTGATGATGCCAAAGGTCATTAATACTTGAGTTGAACAGCGGCTTAGATGGCTCATTTTTGGGTTAATATGGGTGTAATGGTGCTAGTTGATCCGACTTTCTTCTTAGGACTAATTGGGTGTTATCATATAGCATTGTCTCAGCTAAGTTCACGAATTGGAGATAAGCGGACTTGTTGTTATTTCTTTTTAGGTGTTTGTATTAATACTTTGAAGATGAACATTAAAAATAAAGTGCACATGTAGATTATTTAAACTTGTTATATTTCTGTTACCAAATAATGTGATTATTTTATTATGCTTCCGAGTTTTTTTTAAAGAAAAATAAATAATTGAAGAAAGATTTTGTGTCTCACTTGACACTGTGGGGTGTCACAGGCACTCACTGGATTGATTGAACGAGGTGGCGCCCCCGCCCTGCTTTGCCCACAAGCCGTCAACCCTTACTAGAGCATCGGCAAGGGAGGGCTGGCAGCCGCTAGCTGTAGAAGAGGGGCTATGCGCCCTCAAATATCATCTTTAAATTTTACCCAAATGAAGCTGTTTTAACATGAACATCCTCCCTTTATTCTCTATCTAGTTTTTTTAACCTTAATGCCATCATTGTTTTGAACATTGGTTAATCGTTCTCATCCCTTTGTAATGTATAAACCCATCACAAATTCTTCAAGTTTCGAAAAAAAAAAAACTTAGTTTAATTTACTTATAGATATCAACGCTTATCTAATCTTTCCAATTTACCAATTATTCCAATAGTTGACTACAATTAATTGAGTTAGTTACTAAGCTTACTGTAAACCTCGATCATCCTAAAAATGAGTTTCGGAATGCCATTATCAAGGTACCGTACTTATTTTCTACTTAGCTACTTACTACCAGCGTTGCCAAAATTCACAGTCGCGTCAAGTGGATCTTGATCTGGAAACTTGAACTTAACAAACCAAAGGATTTGCCATGGGTTCTCTTTTCTTTGGACCGCCTTCAGAAGTCATAAAGTTGCTGATTATAATGAAATTGCACCATGCATCAAAAAGCAAGATGTTAAAGTGCTCCCACCGGACTTCTTTGCTTTCTGGATGTTTGACGTTGCAAATGCATCTGGAGCTGTACTATACGATATGGCAATCCCCCTGAATGTGGGTTTACGGAGAGTCACTTTCCATTATTAAGATTCTTTTCTTGATTACAGGCTCTCTTCCCCCGCTTGACAGAGATTCAATACTCAGCTCATATATCCATGGTTAGCCATGTTAGAACATTTACTTGATTTTTCATATCTCTCGTGATTATGCATATATCTTCTTTGAATGTGATATCCTTGTTCGATTGTAATTGATATTATATTTATCTTATTACCTTATAATCAACCAATAACTCATATACACTTTATCAATACATCAAAATATATAGAAATCCCATATTTTTCTCTTCCGTATATATGCTTAACTTGGAATCGAAGATGTGAAAATAGAGGTAGCTGAGTGCTATCCTATTGTTAACAAAAGCCACACTCAAAACACGACAGAAGAACAAATTTTGTGACAGTGACATAGCAATGGTAAGTGCAATAAATTGCTGCTTTATTTTTTAAGAATCCGGGCAACATGATCGGTCCTCCAAAGAACAGAAGGAATCTGAAAATCTCCCATGTCGCCGATGCCTTCATTAGGTCTAATACACCGAGACAACTAAAAACTGATAGTCTTATATTAAAAAGTTCATCAGGTGGAGCAAGAGATGTCGAGATTTGAAACGGAGAGAGGGTACATGCGGGTGGTGGGGTACTTGAACGAGGGGACCTGACCGGGGGTGAGGGCTGTCCCGTTATTCACCAAGCCGTCATCATAGTCCAGCCACTTGAAGATTTTTGGTCTTATCAGATTGTCGGAGCTGAATTCGCCACAGTGGAAGCAGACGTCCGCGATGGTGCACGCTGACGAGCATTCGTTCATAACTTCAACCAATAAAATGGGAATCCCCGAAGGTTTCCTGCCTAATAAGACTTGGTTTATTGTAATGTCTTTCTTCGATCACCTTTCAGAATGTTGAAGGCTGCACCCACCAAACCAGGATGGGAATGGGAGTACATAATTGATGAGTCCTAGTCTCTGTAGAAGCAAAACAACAGAAAGAAATTGCACAATGATTTATAGTATCTACAGCACACAATTTGACCATCTGTTATGAAAACCTCACATGGTTAACTTTCATCTGATCAAATTATATCGAATTGCTAACTACACGAATTAAAACAATCACCAAAATGCACACAAAGCAATATGCAGAAATGGAGTCATATAACTAAATGATGTTAACTTGAGAACCACTTAAACAACTGATTATAGCGATGAGACGGATGTTTGAAGGTGAGGAACCCTGTCAAAAAGCAGAATGTTATCATGTAACTTGACATTATTAGTTAACTGAGCGAACAATCATGTCCCTTTGACGATGTAAAAAAGCAATGACGATGGTCATTTGACCAATTTGGATCAAGGCCAAACTTGCTTAGGCAAGAACATTATTGTGTCCAAGCAAATCTTGTCATCAATGTGACAAAAATAGGTTAGCATAAACTTATCCCACGGACAATACGGTACGTAAAACTATTTCCATGCAGAAAATATATCGGAAAATGTGGTTTCTATGGACGTTTATATCAACCTGTCAATGATCGCAAGATTCTTGAAAAGTTAATTATATAGGCATCCTAGATTCGTTAAGCCATCATAGTAAAGATATACCATGGTCAAATATAAGGATTATTAGGAAAACCACGAACCAGCTGAGAACCTCCAATGACGTTTTCTTCATTGTTGCTGTCTCCAAACTTGAAAAAGCAAATACTAGTATTTTCTCACCAAACTGAGAATCTTTGTTTTTCTCACTTCATTATTTTATAACGAAAGAGACGACCAACGTCTAGGAAAATGAATAAAGATGCATCCATGTTAGGCTGTGTACTCTACTGAATTGAGTATCCTTCAAAATGGCAAGCAAAAGGAGGATTTTGTCTAAATTTCTTTGACCTTGCAATTTACTCGATCTCGAAAGATTAGCTTTTCCAGACGAATCTCTCTGCATTTTTCAGCATGGTAAGAAATGCCAATTGTTTGTGTTTCTTGATGGAAAATGAGAGGATGACAATAAAGCCTCTGGCAAAGCCCCAAGTTTTCCTGTAATCTTTATTTCCTTCGGTGGGCCTACCAAGTGGGAATATTTCAACTAGAAGCAATGATAACAAATCATTCCAAATAAAAAGGATTGTGCTATTTCCACTCCAGTTTGGGCTTTACACTCCCCAAAATAGTGTTTTTGCCATTTTGCCCCTTTGCCTTGCATGATTGGATCAAATTTTTCTCCCTTGTTATTTGGTTTTTCCTTTTCTTTTCTTGCAAGTTTCACATTCCTTCCTCCGAGAAAATATTGAGTGGGCTCGTTTTGTTAGTTGTGTTACTCCACTCGTTGAGTTAGTTATCAATGTGTTAAACTTACTAGATAAAAGTTGATAATTTCATGTAAGAGTTAGAAACGGCTTCATATGTTGGTAGATTATAAGAACAATTCATAATTACACAACAATCAAATAAATGCTTGTAATTGATTAGAGTAAAGCCAACAATTTCATACAAAAGTTGAAAACGATTTCATATAAATGTTGATAAATTTTGAAAGAGTTGATTATCTATTATAAGAGTTGGTATCTTTAACCAATTGGTAAACTCCTATATATATGTTCGTAAAATTATTAAAGCGGTGGGTACTTTTGAAACAATCGATTAAACTTTGTTAGGTAGACTTGGATAAGATTTGGTAATTTTTGTATTAAAATTAGTAGCTAAGCAAGTTAGTAAGTTGCAAAATAAATTTTGGCAAAAGTAATAAGTGCAACCAAAATCCTAAAACTTCCAATAAAAGTATCATCACATTCTAAAATTTTCAATTTGTACAATCACATCTCAAAACTTAACCGAAGAGTGCAATCAAGTACCCTTTTAACTTCATCCTATTTGAGCGATTTAATATGATATTTTTAAATATCTTTCACGGCCGTGTGATGCTGTTTGGCGCTAAGTGGGGTATTCGTCTCTATCCTTTTCCTTTTTGTTATTTTCATTTTTTTCTATTTTGATTTTTGATTTTTCTTTTTCATGTGACATGTACGTGGCAACAAATTAGTGGCTACATGACCTCAAAAAATATTTAGAAAAGCCATGACAGTGGTTTCATTGCTCAAATTAGACAAAGCTAACGGATATACTGGATTGCACGTTTTAGCCATTACACATTAATTGTGTTTTTGTTAGAAGTTTTAGATGTTTAATTGCACTTTATCCCTTTGATACATCATGAAAACAATTGGTAAATGGTAATTCACAAGCCATCAAATACTTAATGGTTACTAACTCAAATAAGAGCTATCGATTTCATATAAGAATTGGCAACTTAAATTCACAAAAAAAAAAAAAAAAAAAAACAAATGTTGGTAAATGAAAAGAAAATTGTGCAAAAATCCTAAATCTATTACAATTTTATCAAGTTTAGTTATAAACATTTTAATTTTGTCAGTTGAGTTCTAAATATTTTTACATGTTACTAATTGAATCCTAATAGCTGACGTGGGCATCAATTGTCCTTAGAGGCATGAGTAACGTTGACATAAACAATTTTTAATAATATTTTAAATTTTTTTCAGATTTCTCTATTAATCATTTTCTTATTATTTTTTCTCTTCTTTTGTTTTCTTTCTTTTTCCTTTTTCCCTCTGTCGACCACCACTAGGCAAGCAACAACCGCCCTTGGGCGAGGGATGCCAAGGCCTAGGCTAACAAGGGTCACACTAGCCTAAGCGAGCATGGGAAACCCTCTCCCATGCTAGCCCATTGCTAGCCTAGGCCCAGGCGTCCCTTGCTCTAGGCTAGCAAGGGCGACCACCTGAGGCCAATGACCTCTGCCCACTACTGAAAAGGCCTGATAGTGGCCGGTAAAGGGAAAAATGGGAAAGATGGAAAGGAGGCCAAAAAAAAAAAAAAAGAACAAAGAGAAAAGGGGAAAAAAAGAAAAGAACGAGATGAGAAGAAAATAAAAAGAAAAGGAAAATAAAATAAAATAAAAAATTCGAATATGCCACGAAGGACAATGGGCGTCCATGTCAATGATTTCAAGTTAAAACTAACTAGTGAACTCTATAACAAAATATTTAAAAAAAAAAAAAATTCAAAACTCAATTAATAAAATTGGCAAAAGTATAATAAGTTTAAATTTTTTGAATAATTTTCTTGTAAATTATGAAAATGGTCAATGGTATTCAAAATTTGTTGACAATTTCTTGTAACAGTTGTTGACTTTTAACCCATTTGTCAGGATAGTAGGTACTTTTGAAACAATGAAACAAAAGTTGATAAATGGAGTTGGATAAGAGTTAGCATGTTTAACATGCCCGTAGGTTGCATATATAAAAATGGGAAAATTCTAAATAAAAGCCCTAACTACCCTTATTTTTTTCGAATAAGAAATTGAAGTAAAGTTAGTTTCAAATAAAGACTTGACATAGCCATGTCAATATTAAAAAAGGGCCTAAAATCACTAACTTGTGAAGGACAATTTTTTCTTTTAAAATTTCAATTTTTTTTCCTTTTTTTTTCTTTTTTTGGTTTTTCTTTTCATTAAAAACTATTTAAAAAAAAAAAGAGCAAAAGCACACCCACATGTGGCGGCCGCCCCATCACCGGTGGGGCAAGGGTGATGGTTGGTGGAATTGTCAGCGCTTGGGTGAGGGCCGACAACCCTTGTCAACCAAAGGCGAGGGCCAAGCCATTGCCAAAAATGAGAGAGGGCAGCAACCCTCTACCAAATTTAGGCAATGGTTACCAACCCTCTCGTCTATATTTTTGCCTTTTAAAAAAAATGATAATAATAATTTTAGATTTAAATTGTGTCTGGACAAAATATCCCCGATTTGCCATGATATTTTGCCAACCGATGAGCTAGCGAGACTAGAGCTTTATTTGAAGAATAATGCTAGGCAACAGCACCGTTACTCCTTGAAGAGTACGGGTGCTCCCCAACCAAACAAAATTTCAAGGAAATCGGATAGATTAGGGCGTGTTGATAACGTTTTGTTCCGATGAATAATTTTTGAACAAAAATAGTATTTTTTGTTTTGTTCCCAGAAACAATTTCTAAGTATAAGAACACACTTGATAACTACAAAAAAATTGTACTCCAGGAATAGAAATGCGTTTGATAAACTTGTATAATTTTTTCATTTCTTTTAATTTTTCAATATTTTATTATATTTTTCCTTTTTATTCTTCTTTCTTTTTTCTTTTTTCTTTTTTTCCTTTTGGCCGGTTGCCGAAGCGGACCCCCGGCGAGGCCCCTCCAGCAAGCCCAAGCTCGCCAGATCTGAGTGAGCTCGAGCTCGCCAAATCTGGGCAAGGCCAAGCCTCGCCAGTGGCCTCCCGAGGTCCACCAAGCTCCTCGTCTTCTACTACATCCACGGTGGTAGCTTCTGCATCGGTTCTCACACCTGGCCCAACTACCAGAACTACTGCTTCAAACTCACCTCCGAGCTCCATGCCGTGGTCGTATCCCTCGACTATTGGCTGGCCCCAGAGAACCGACTCCTGGCTGATATATTCAGGAGGCCACCGGCCCCGACTATCGGCTGGCCTTGGAGAACCGGCTTTAAGAAGAAGAAGAAGAAACAATTTTTTCTACTTCTTCTTTCTATTACAAATCTGTTCGAAAACAAAAATTTTACTAAACGCATTTTTGTTCTTTTTTTTTCCCCGGAACAAAATAACAAAAATTTATGTTCTAGAGAACATAAATAAAAATAAACAAACATGCCCTTATTTGTTCAGTTTCCTTCATAAATCTATTAATCAAGTGGGATTCTTTAGATTAAAAAAATAGACTAAATAAAAAGAAAATAGAAAAATCTTGGAGAATTGAAAAGAGCTTTATTGAAAGTATTATCCACATGAAATATTTTAAATTCCACGTTAAAAGAATTAATGTGTAAACAATCATAATTACGATTCATTCATGAAAAATAATGATAATAATAATTTGAGTAATGCTAGGGTGACGGCACCGTTACTCCTTGGAGAGTAATGGTGCTCACCCAAACACAAAATTTTTCAAGGAAACCAGGCAACTTATTTGTCCGGTTTCCTTGAGAAATCTATAAATCAAGTGGGATTCTTTAGATTAAAAAAATAGACTAAATAAAAAGAAAATAGAAAAATCTTGGAGAATTGAAAAGAGTTTTATTGAAAGCATTATCAACATGAAATATTTTAAATTCCATGTAAAAAGACTAGTTCAAATATTTTTATTATAAGAAAAATAAATTGAGGATTTCTACTGACAACATAATTATATATAGCACTGTTCACACTTGCAATCGTGAAAAAAAAAAAAAAAAAATATTCATCATTTTATTAAATGAATACAATTACCAAAATTTATAGTGTACTAAATTTGTTTTATTAGACTTTTTGCCTTACTTACCTTTTTTATATTTTGTATAGCCTAACTTTTTCATTGTCCTAGCCAAATTTAAATTTAACGTATCTTAACTAGATAAGTATATATCATGTATTAGTTCAAGAAATGCCACAAGAAGACTCATTGTAGTGTACATGATTTTTTCACTTATTCGATAATGCTATGATATCTCATTAAATTAATGAAATACCCATGTGGGTTACTAATATGACTTTCTTGTGAGGATGGTTTCCTTTGGTCCTATGTGGCCTCGTCCTTCCTCTTTTGTGTCAGCCGATGTTTAGGCCTTTGCTCACTTAGGCCGCTCTTGCATTGTTCGTTTGCATCTGGTGCCCTTCCACTCGTTTAGACTCTGTGTCTTGTTGAGTGCAAATTTTGTGGTGCTAGATCTTGTGTAAATGTTAATTCTAAGCTCTATACATCATTACCTTTTACCAAAAAAAATAATAATTTGTGAAAATAGTATCGTAAGCTAAGTAGTGTAAATATCAACACACAACACGTGATATGACAAGTACGTATCGGAATCACGTGTCGAAATTCTAAACTCATATATTAGAATTTCCGACTCGTGTCAAAAAGTATCGAGAGAACTAACCAAGTATTAGATTTTTCAACACGTGTTAACCAAGTGTTGGAATGTTTGACATGATACGAGAACTCCCGAAAAATGTTGGTGCTTCTTAGGTCGCAAGTATACTATGAAACAATTGAGTTTTACATTTAAATAGTTATAGAAAGCTATTAAAAAAAGTTCACAAGCATCAAGTATATTTCCTTTTTGTTAATTTCATTATCTATTTGAAATAAAAATATTGTCAAAGTTTTTTCAAGATTCTTTGTAAATTTGCTAGTCAGTTGCCAATATCCCCTCAAAGATCATATTAGGGGTGAGCATGGTCCGGGTTGGTCCAGGCCACCCCCTAACCCTAGGACCAACCCGTATAGTATCAGTCCTTAATTTTTAGGACCGAGGACCGACCCTATTGAGCCTGGGATCAAAGACCGGACCGACCCAATGGGTTCGATCCGATTCCAGGGTCAACCCGAGACCGATCAATAATTTTTTCGTCTTATTTTTTATACTCCCTAAAAAAGCAAACCTACAAATTCAAATTACACATCCATCGACAATGCGGCATTATGCAACTAAACTATAAATACAAATACATATTTAGCAAATTAAAGATGACACAATAATAGAAATTTTATACCTACTAACTACTCATCGAGATATGGGACAAGATGGATAGTTCTTGTAATCATCTATCTTTAATATTTATAACACCATATACAAAAGCATTTTCCTGTATTTGATCATATAGAGTCCACTTAACCAAAAAATGAGCTTCACACCACTTGACTAGTATTTGATCATGTATAGTCTACTCAACCAAAAAATGAGATTCACACCACTTAACTAGCAAATCACCGTAGCAATTGCAGGACTACTCAACTCTTCAAAAACTTCTACCATTTGACACAAATTGAAAATCAAAGTGTAGCTGAAATTCATTAGTATAATATAATTAAACCATAAAAAGTTCAAAATATTTAATATAAACCATGAATATATAACTTCACATCTTGTTAATTCACTTGAACTTCTAAACACCTGAAAACAAAACAAACGACACATAATTAATACTCAACAAAAGTTTTTAATTAAAATTATTATTAGTACTATTGATAGAATGTCTCAATATAATATAATATAACATACATTTTATTTAGGTTTGAATGTATAAAATAATTATAAATAATATAATATAATATACATGATTGGTTCGGGGTTGGACCAACCCAAAACTCTTAGGACCAGAACTAACCCGCACGCGGTGTTGGTCCAGTATTTTAGGACCAAGGACCGACACGGTCCCTTGGGAACCGGACCAAGACCGACAGGGGTTGGGCGGTCAGGTCGGTCTAAGGTCAACCCTAGACCACTACTCACCCCTAGGTCATATGTAGTTGAAAAGGCACCATTATTCATGGAAAATAATTGTGCCATCAACCTAGCATTGTTCTTATTTGAAATAGACAAAACCACTTCAGACATTTATTTTAAAAAATAAAGCAATTCAAGCTCTTATTTAAAGCTTCCTCTATAAAAATTGTTAAATTATTACAACGGATGGTAATTTTGAAATGATTGAAATAATTAGAATAGTGAAATAAGGATTGATATTTTCATATGTAATCGATAATTTGAACTTCAAAGGTGAAAATTGGTGACTCATCGGAAAGGATGTTGATATTTATTTAAAAGTTGGATATTAAACCAGGGGAATGCAGCTGGCAATTTTGAAATAACAATGGATAACTTGATCTCCGCAGATAGAAAATTGATTACAATATAAACTATTAACGAATTTTCAAAAGCGTTGGTAAATGCGTTTAAATTATCAAAAAAGTTGGTAATTTTGGAAATACAATTAGACGTCAATACTTTCGAAATCTTTCTGCGAAATACATAGGTTTAGCAAGAGAACTTTAAATTGAACTCTATCTCTCTAGCAAGACAATCACTCATCCGGCAAAGACTACATATAATCACATTCATTGAAAGTTTTAAGTAGGGATTTTCTCGTTCAATCTTTGACCACGGCCGATCCCAAAACGAGTGACCGGAATAAATAAATAAATAAAAAGACATCATCTCCATATAGAACAGGGGAATTAAAGATTTCCCCTGCCAGCTTACAGCTTATTTATTGGGGCTAATTTAAATATAATAATGACTTCATCTAACATCAATCAGGAAACTGATTTCGAATGGACAGGGACTAAGCTAAATAAACCATGGCTACGATAATGTTAGAGAGGGAAAAAAGAAATACTGTACATAGTAGGTTTTTGACTCCTCTTATTTGAGATATGTATACCTCCTCCATCCATTCAAGCCAATGCTACTAGCAACTTTCCCATCCAGCGCGATACGTGCGGACAAGCTAATGTGAGTATGCATCAAAACTATGCTAGTCCTCCAAGGACAGACTCTGGTCCTCAATACTTTTAAAGGACGCAGGGACACCTCCTCAAACAGCACATGCCGCCTTAAATATATCATTGCTTGATTAGACGCAGTTCCCAGTTACCCTCACCGTCGATAAGCCGCAATTCCAACGAATGGAATGGAATAAGAGCAGGACGCTGGAAAAAAGAAAACGACATGAGTCCATCAGTAACTTCAACAAGCAGAAAAGGAACTCAAGCTGCACTATCAGAAGCATTGGGACACATCTAACATCACATTATAGTCCACTAAAACTGACAACAACCCCCCCCAAAAAAAAAAAATTGAAATGTCATCAATAACAATCATTCCTAAGAGATAGCAAAAAAGCAATGAAAAACACGTTCTACTTACTTGTGAGGAAGTGACAACAGTTATACCCATATCAGCCGCAAGCCTATACAAGTGTTCCTCGACATCAACACTCGTGGCACTGTTGTCAAAAGAAGGCGAAAGGGTAAGTAAGACAAAACACAATGAGACATCATGTAAGTGTTACGAGAAAAAAACAAATGTTCGAACATTTGACATACTTAGTGCACTCGTCGAGAATGCCAAACAGGGGCTTGTGGAAGAATAATCGTGCCTACATCGGGAAAAATGTAAGAATGTTAGAAGTAGATTAGGCAGCAGAATTATTGACACAAAATGTGAAATGGAAATTCACTCACCATGCCCAATCTCTGTTGTTCTCCCAGAGAAAGGACATCTTCCCAATTTTTGTTAGCATCCCAACTACCTCCCTCCCTCTCCAGAAGGTAATTTAATCTGACGTTCTCAAGAATAGTTTTCAGATGCATGTCTAGGTGGGTCGAGTCACCTGATCTCTGATCTGAAATCACATTGCAATCCACATTAACAGCATTTAATCAGCCACACAAAAGAATGAAGAGCTACAAAGCCCTTTTCTAATCTCCCTCCATAACTCATTAATGAGCTCTCTCTTCCAGTTCTTGATAAAAACAAAGAAAATAACAAAGATTACATCTAATAAACAAATAAATTACCTATCCCATTAAACTGTGATATTCTGAGCTCTGCTTCCTCATGTGAAAGTGGATATATAATTTGATCCCTCAGAGTTCCTAAGCATGTATATGGCCGTTGGGGAACATAGAAAATCCCACAACCTGGTCTAGTTTCGTTATTTGATTGGGATGGTTTTGTGAGTCTTCCACTTACGATGGGCCAAAGACCTCGCAGAGCTCTAAAAACAGAACTCTTGCCGCTACCGTTGGGACCTAAAAACTCCGAATTTGGTAAATGTACAATTTCCAGTATAGCATACTATCAAAGAAACCAAAAGAAAAATCTCTAACCAGTAACAAGTAAGCTCTTTCCAGGTACAACATCACATGTAAACTTCCTGGCAAGCAATTTCTGTGCTGGGGTAATGATGTCCACTTTATAGAATGAAATTTTGTCTTCAGAATGAAAATTGCTGCTTTTTGATGGCAATATGGCATCGGATGCAGATACCCCTGATTGAACATCAACTTCATCAGTAGTAAGCAAAACATTTGGACTCCTAAGTACAAAATACACAGAGTACACTACTTCGCACACCACTAAATATGTTCAGGTAGCATTGACACGGAGCAGAAGTATGTTAGTCTGAAAGTAGAGGGAAAATACTAAAAGAAAAAGAAGCACAGTCAAGCATATTCATGCCAAACCTGCTGACTAAGACTAAATATCATACTGAAGCACATTCGTGCCAAAGAGCATGGACAAAGAAAATATTTAGTCATCAATGCATTTCCAGAGAAAGATGTACCAGACTGAGCAGCAGCATCTAGAAGCTCTTCAAGCTCAAAAATCCGATTAATACCACCGGAGAGCTCAAGGAATTTTCTGTGCAACTCGAGAATATCGCCAAATGCTAAAAAGCTCTGAGACACTACAGATGCTAAGAACCGCAAAGCATGTGCCAGCTCACCTGCTCGTATACAAACAAATTATGAAGGAAAAAAGAGAGTACTCTCAATGAAACAGAGTCTTGATTAAATAGTAAAGTCACCTTGAGTAGAAATCAAGGCCCTGTCTCCCTTGTGTTCTATAGCATACAACAAGCTCAGACCCCACGTAACATTATGGGGTAGTTGCTTGGTGATAAAATCATCCAGGATGCCAAAAAGCCATTTTTTCTTCAACAGCAATTCAGAGTGATGTAGAAGCTCATGAAATCTTGACTCAACCATCTGCTTGATATTTCAACATGTAAGTAGAATGATTGAGGACATGGGGTATCTTGATACAATGCATGGAAAACAATTTACATACATATATGCATCCATGAATTTATACGCATGATGCTTGAATCATCTATCCACCTCATTAAAATTTGACCATACATAGTGTAGAAGTTGCATGCGCATACCCTAGAAAATAGATAAACAGGAATTTGAGTCTCTTAAGTTTGTTCACTCCATTGAGAGAATTGCTAACTAAACAAAAACACTTCCCAAATATTAAAGCTCTAATAATATCTCCCAATGAAGATAGCAGCCAGGGTCTCAATGCCCAAAATCAGGTGATAATTGACAAGTATCAAGCATTTGCGTTAAGGATTTAAAGAGCAGCCATTGTTGCCTGGCAATTGCAAAATGGATGTTGGAAGACATGATGGACTCATGTGACAGGCTGAGGGTGTTGGCTTCTATCTTTGTTAATTATATACCCATTAGGTAGACTAAACTATGTTCCTTTTCCCAGGTAGAAAAGAACTGAGTGACCAATGCAAATGAGAGAAGAGATGGTCAAGTGTACGCTTGGCAGCAATACCCTAACATCTATTCTGAGAACAGGAGAAAAGTTGGGGAAAAATAAAAAGAGAAAAAGATCCAATGAAGCATCATCAAGAGCAAATAATGTGAACTTCCAGAGCTAGAATCTTGCATGAAAACTGATTTAGGTCCCACATAACTCATCAGTCTAGAATCGAAAGTACCGAAGATGAAGGCTAAAAACAGGCAGGCAACAAGGAGCTATTCATGTATATCCATCTACACAAGCGATTCCACTGTGACACACTTCCAATTTCAACCATACAGCATTCAGACTGATAGCATGGGAAAAGAAATGGGAATAAGCTTACAGCTTTTTCTCGGGCACCACCACCAAAGAAAGCTACAGATTCAGCATGTGTGCGCAGCCTTTCATGCATGAACCTGGTTCATTCATGACCGCAAATTACATCAGTGCTAAAATTATGTAAATTAGAGCCAAATATGCTGAGGAATCGAAACTCTATTACCTAAAGGTTCCTTCTAGCTGTTGTTGTTGACTAGTCAGGTCGCCAAAGTCAGGAGTCACAGTCCTTAAGAAACCCAAACCTAGTAACATGTAAGCATACAATATGGCAACACCCCTCCGACCCGTCAAAAGCTTCATTCGCCAGGTGAACCTTATTTAATGCAGCATCAAGAAATGTTCCTGTGAAATCAGTGAATAACCAAAGAGGATCTATGCCTGCATATGAGGCTAGATTGACAAAATCTATGGATCATTGTGAAATTGATATTACAGAGACAAACTCACCAGAGAATGTCAACAGATGGCTTTACCATTCCAGTGACTAATCCTGACAAATCAGTAGTTAACTTTTCAAGATCAGTAGTTATCCTCTGGTCAGCATCTATGTTTCTGCTTGACATGTTGAAAACCTGAAAAAGAAACATGAAATAAAAGCTTCAGTTAGTATCCTGGACAACTAACTCAAAATTTTAATGTCTAAGAGACAAATTGCCACCTTTAGGCTTTGTTTGGTTTGTGAGAGAGATCAGAGGGAAAGCCCCCCCCCCAAAAAAAAAAAAAAAAAACCTTCATTTTCTTTCCCTCCTCTCTTCCCCAAACAAAGTCTTAGGCAGTTGTCTACATTGGGAAGATGCTCACAATAAAATCAAAGAGGAGCTTTTCTTTATTTATTGAATAAATTAATGCTAAAACACAAGAAATGAACCGATTCATGCAATGAATACAGGGAACCACACAGCCAGTTTTGCGTGACATGGTACCTTGTAGAAAGCATTGTTTCTAAGATAATTCTTCAGTAGATGCTGTGTCAGGCGTATCCTCCACCCAAGGGCTAGCCTTGCTGTCAGATGCCTGAAATGAAGCCAGCTCACGCTCATACATAATATAATACTTAATTGGCAAAGCTTCAAAACAGGATGAATTTCTAAATAAACAATGAAGCTAAGGCATTCCGCTAGCATGCAAAAGAAGTCATTCCGCTAGCATGCAAAAGAAGTATCTAAATGCTGTTAGAGTAGCCGTAGAAGTACACATGGGGCCGCCTGTTCATGATACTGCAACTTACATATTCTGATGTTTGTGCAATTGACTTCCTCACATAAATCATTTTTTCTAACATGAAAAACAATTAATTTATACCAAATGTCCCTACTTCCAATCTCACATATCTGTTTGAGCCATATACTGCAGAACATAGGATCAGGCCGAAATGGCTAGTGTGGACTGTACAAATGACATTTGACTCTTTTAGAAGAAATCGGGGACAGACACGAATCTCAATGAAAGTACCTCAAAGAAGGTGCAATGAAGGAAGATGCAGCACTTTGCAGGACACTAACACCAATAAGCCGAGTGAAAGATGCCTTGTCCTGCTCTAGGACATACTTCACAGTGGTTCCTGATAAGAGTTGTTGAACAGCTATTTTTAAATACTCATCTCATTAGAAAAATAAATCAATTGAGACATGGAGAAAAGATACCGTTCAACGAGGCAATACGATCTGATACCCATGTTCTTGATAATACAAGAACAGCGACTGCAAGAAGTTGTGCACCTTGTTTATCAAACACTGTCGGTACCTGGAGAACAGGAAGAAATTCAGCAACTCACGTTATGAATTGGTTGATAACATAAAAAGAAACCCACAAAATGCAGGTCTAGTGACAGAAATACAGGGAGTAGCAACCTAGATAAAGAATGTGAACCATTTCATCTACCTAGCATTAAAACAAACTTTTGGGACTTATCTAGAAAACACAATTAAAAGAGATAGCCTTTCGGGGGCATGTGATTATGCATGAGAACATAACACTGGCATATTTAAGCCGTCTCATCCAGTCATACTCCTCAGGAAGACCATGTCTTGCAAAGCAAGACAGACATTTCATAGCAACAGTTAACATGCACAACAAGGATAGATAATGAGCACTGGGAAGGATACTTACCAATACTTTGACTAAGGCAGCTACTCTCAATGGCAATATCCTCGGTGAGCACTTAAGTTGTGGGACAAGAGGCAATGAACTAAGATTGTCAGTAGAAGGAGATCTTGCAATCACCTCTGATACATATGACTGTGCCTTTGTTTTTGAAAATGCAGAGTCCTAAGACAAGTTGCAACCATGGGATGTTAGTTCTTAACTAAGCTTAGAAATTATTTAAGAAACAACTAACAACACTTCGATGTTCATGCCTTTGCGTTGGTAGCAAATGCTCGCTGGACAGCCATTGCATCATTCTGGCGTTCTGTCTCCGAAGACATAATCCTATTGCTTCCAGCTTCAGTGAGGACAGGAGAATCATCCCTGCATCTTTTATGTTCAGTACAACAGAACAGCTTCCTGTGATCCAAAGAATCAAGAAAATTACAGCATTATCTAAACACACCAACCTCTTGTAGTGCACGCTCCAGCCCCCTTCACCATCCAGGGACAAAACCACATCATGAAACGCAACCAATGCAGGCCTATGTGAAATGGTTATGCATGATGTTCCCATAGCCAGAACTTTAGCACAAAACCGTTCCTCCATATCGGTTGTCACAGCACTTGTGCACTCATCAAGAATTGCAAACTTAGGCTTGTGGTAGAATAGCCTAGCCATCCCTAATCTCTGCTGCTCCCCCAAAGATAATTCATCACCCCAATTTATCTCTTTCTCTGGTGGATAACGGTCCAACAAATACTCCAGATCAACCTACAAGATAAGAGAAAAAGCCCATGGAGACTAGTGTCAAGGGTACATTACAGATCCATCCATCGTTAGATATATTGATTTATTATACTTATAGCAAAACACACATGAAGGACAAGTGGAAGCATCTACATTTTTCAGCAGCTCCACCATTTCAGGTCGTGTGAGTTTTTTTTCTGGATCTTCCGTAAGAGGATAAATCAGCTGGTCACGAAGTGTGCCAAAAGCGGTGTACGGTCGTTGCGGCACGTAGAATATCTCCTTATTAAGGTCAGAACCAATGCCAGGTTTTGCAATATGGCCGGATACAAGTGGCCACAGGCCTCCTAGAACTCGAAAAAGCGAACTTTTCCCACTGCCATTTGGTCCTATAATGGAGGTAATGATGTAGTTTATGTTAGAAATGCAGGTATTGCACTGCTTGGGAGAAAATTGAGTGAAGTCATCACTAAAATAGGTGCACTACCATTGATTCAACAGATCTTGACATAGGCAATACAAGTAATCTAATCCAATAACTCAAATAGATGGCGAGTTGGAACTTAAAAGCTACATCTAGACCAAACTTAAATTAACTTATGACCAGCAAAGGTGAAAATCTCATTTTAGAATGCTAACCTCACATATCACTGTCCTGGAAATTCAATACCCTAGCACACGCATTAGATTGTCCAAACAGCAGAGGTCAAAAGAATGCAGAAGCAATTTCATTTTTAACATTATGTCTGTGCAATGGATCTGCTTCTGGAGACACAACCATTATCTATTGATTGCTTAAAGCAAGAACATATGAAGATTCTGCAATGCGAATCTTTACATTATGGCAAATATTCCTTTTGTCCCCCACCCCCAAAAAAAAAAAAAAAAAAGACTTGAATGTGGAGAAATCATGTCAGAGGTGCTAATGAAAATTCTACTGTTAATCTTTGTATTTACACCATTACAAGCTACCATAGAGTTATCTAAAAGCAAACATCCTTTCTGTGCCTTCCTCGATTTCGCCTAGTACAGGAACAGCAAAATAGGCACAAGTAGAAGATTTACACAGGCATGGGTTTCCTCCTAGCTTGACAAAAAACAAGCACGATTTTTTTCCAATTTCAATCAAATTTTTCCCAACTGGGACTAGCCTACTGTTATAGTTAACGCGTTAATATAAGGGTGCATTTGGTAACCATTCTATCCCTAGAAACAATTTCTGCTCAGTAATTCTTTCTAATTCTATTCCCTGGATGAGTTTTTGAGCATTCGAACGCGTTTGGTGACTGCACAAAATGTCTATTCCTGAAATAGAACAAGAACAAAAATGCATTTGATACAACTCTAAAAAAATTTTATGACCTAAAATTTCTTGTAATTTTTTAATAAATTTTTTAGATTTTTCCTTTTTTCTTTTCTTTTTCCCTTCTCTTCTTCTTCCTCCTCTAGCCAGTCACTAGGCTTCTCAGTGATGGCCAACGGCCAGCCAGAGCTAAGAGCTGGCAAACTCACGGCCTCAAGAGAGCCTCGCCAGCCCCCGGTGAGGTCGGCCTCACCATGGCTGGGCAAGGTCAAGCCTCGCTGAGGGCCCACAAGGTCACCAAACCTTAACTTTGGCTGGTCACTGAACCTAGTGACCGGTTAGAGAAGGAAGAAGAAGAAAAGAAAAACAAGAAAAGGAAAGGAAAAAAAATGGCTCATTTCTAGAATTATTCTTGGGAACAAAAAAGTAACTTTTTTCTACTTATTAATTCTGTTCCAAATCTATTCCCCAGTCACTAATTTGTTCCCAAGAATAAAAAGATTAATTGGCATAATTAAACAAATTTCTATTTAACTAAGAATTGGCCATTTACCAAATAGGGCCTAAAGGATCAAATAGTTTGAATTTGTGAGTCCACTATACGTTGTCAGTTCATGATGCAAAGGGGACTACTCTATAAGGCACAGCTTTTTCATAGGCGAGGCCAGCTCTCTGGAAAAAGAAAGGCAGAAGAGGAAGAGGAGAATCAAATAAATAAAGGTACGTAAGTCCCTTGCTCATGGGTCACCTAAACTCCAAGCAAGCAGAGGAGACTAGATGTTGAGGTGCGAAAGCCAAGACACCTTGTTAATAATAACATTACCTGTAATCAAAAGATTTGACCCTGATTCAACCTTTAAAGTTAAATCCTCCACCAAAACATTTTGAGTCGGGGTAACAACCTGGAAGACAATGTTAATATGTGAAAAGGGAAAGAAAGCGTAATGTAGTGAGTAAAGTTATTTTGAGTACCTTGACATTAGAAAATTGTATGAAATTAGCTTCACTGAAAATTTGGTTTCCATTTCCTCGAGAAGAATATTTTTCATTGGCACCGCTTAGCTCTCTTGATATGACCATTAATTCATGAATGCGGTCTGCATAACCACTGAGCAGATGAAACCAGTGTCAGAAAGAAACTGAAAAGTCATGCCTAGGACATTCAATTAGCAAGAAAAGAACTGCCTGCGAACACACAAAACCAAATATATAACAATGTAACAAGCATATGAAGATTCCCAACATAAATTCATGAAGACCCCAAAACACGAGAAAATATTGGCTTGAAAAGAATAACTAAACCAGATGTTTGGGAATTGGTTAAAGAAAAGTACAAAGAATTGCTACAGTGGTGATGGTTAATCAAGCAATACCTGAGACGATTGAGCCGTCTTGAACTTATAGACAGTGTACCAAGAGATTGAAACAAGGATATGATGACACTGGTATGGTATCTCAAATTGCTCAACATTTCAGCACGTCCCAGAGTTGAAGTATCGGGTCTAAGGTCACCAGCAAAGAAAGGTTCGATAATCAAGATAACAGCAACTGTGGCGCCTAGATATTTCAACAAGAAGTCTTGGATCATTCCAAACCACCAATGGTCATGAAGGACAACTCTCATGTGCTTCACCAGATTTTGAAACTTCTGCTGAATATGAGATGCTTCTCTCTTTTCTCCGCCATAAAATGCTATACTTTCTGCATGGGTCCTCAACCGAGAATGGACCTGCCGATATTCTCCTTCCAGTTGTTGCTCTATGGACATTAGTTTCCCAAAAGCAGGAGAGAAATTTCTGATCATGGCCCCTGCCCCCATTACATATGCCTGCAAAATAAAATCAAGTACTCGAATTGAGATAACTGACCTTTGAATCTAAACCATCTGCTAATCAACGTTAATGAGGAGAGAGGACTACCAAAATCCAAAAAACGTATTTTGGGCTAGCATAAGAACATAGGCGCCAGGTATAAAGCAGGCCATCCGCTACAGCTGTCAAATCATCCTGCACAAGATCGCTCAATTCTGAACAGAACCTTGGTACATCACTTGCGATCCGTTGCTCTGGATTAGATATGCGCCCATCAACATGGGAAATTTTGTAGTATGCCATATTCTGTAACCATATAGAGAATTAAGCAACTGCAGTGAACAAAGCAGGCAGAATATATGGTGTGATCACTAGCTAATCGAATAATTACAACTTGACCCCTCGTGACAGGACTACATACTGATACTTGAAAAACAAAACTTCATTTTTTTAACTTGTGACATATTGCTTTAAGCCGCTTGTTACAATAATAAAAGTTCCGCGCAAATTAAAGGCACGCCATAGTGTTTGTAGAGAGTAAGAGACATGGAAAACAAACAAGTGCCACTGAATGCTTGGTTTGACATAATCCACACTAAATTAAAGAATAAAGAAGGAGAATTGTCCTAAACTTCAGCTTGAAGATCCAACAACAAGACACACCTCGAAGTAATGGGTGTGGATCAATTTCGTCAATATCTTCCTAAAACGCAGACTGAGCGTCCCTGTTATGTACTTTGAAGTAGAGTGTATCGTGGAATGAAGAAAGCATAATAGGATATTTTCTGAAATCAGCCGGAAGAATAGTGGAACGCGCCGAAGAAAAGCAGCACGAAACAAAAAACCTTGCACTTTTGCTAATCTATTGCTCAAAGCCGTCCGAAATACCTGAAAAAGAAAATAGAGTTAGCATCCCATCCCAAGTTGGCAGTCTTCCTATTCATTGAAATTTAAGTACCAAATAAAGCCATACATAAGAAGGTAACTAACTACTGGTGATGCAGATGTAAAGCTCCGGAAAACATGCACACTTAGATATACAAATTTATACAAATTGCGGCATAGAGTAACTGACAATAAGGTCTTTTAGCAATTAGACAGGCCAGGGCATGGAAGGAGCAAGGACAGGAACAGACAAGCACAATCTTCATTCTTACCTGATTGACATGGCTTACAAAACCAACCATGCCTAACCATAAGACCTACATAGAGTTTCCTCGCACCGTTCACACCACTTGTAACATCAATACTTCTCAATTACTACGGTCATAATGCCAATTCTGGCTATGAAGTGAAATTCCCATCCAATTATATTAATGGGCCAAACATCTACCACGTTGATTATACTTAAATTTTCTAAATGGTCATTAATAACAAATACCAGTCCACAACAATCGAAATTTTCCTGAAAAAATCATCGACAAACTATTGAGTCAGGAGCTTTCGGTAATAATTCAGCAAAACATTGCAAAGGCTGTCACATACAACCAGAAGATGCAACATCCTCCTTAAGGCTTCTATCAATCAATTTTTCTGCAAACACCAATTTTAATTGCATTTGCTTTTCATCACATTCATAATCTCCTTCAGAAGTTCAGTATCAATTTCTCTTGCCAATAAATTAGGCTGATGTACTTTTTATTACACACATCAAAATATATAGAAAATTTTGTAAGTCTCTCTTCTGCTTTATTAGCCTATTTCCCGAATAGAGGATCATTGTTGTTCTTCTATATCACTCTCCAAGCCATTAACTTCCACCCTTCCTAGCAAAGAATTATCCAGTCCACAACCTCTCAATAATTACAAGCACCACATAAAATAGAATCCACAGCCTGCCACAGCAAGCATTATGTTATAGCATGGGAAGCTGTCACTACTGCTACAAGCCACTACTGCAGTAAGAACTGATTTCAACACCTGTAGACGCATCATCTTAACCATTTTCAGCCTTCTTTTGTGTTTTACAGCTTAATACTTTCAGTTTCTTCGACTTCATTGGTCCACATCCACAACCCCCAGGACACATTTGCTATACCTCCACTAACTATGACCAAAACTCAAATCCTTCATTCTAACTCCTTTGCAAATCCAATCTCTACCTGGTAATTCCAAGCCCGCAAGAACACACCAGTCCCCAAGTTTAATTTCCTATAAGTAACCCCCAGAACGCATTTGCTATACTTCCTCTCCTAAGAGCTATTGCTTCCCATGGAGGATATCTACTACAATTAAACTAAATGTTTGAAATTTAACATGTATGCCACAAATGGATATGTTAACTATACCCTCAGGCACAGAAAGCAACTAATAAAATAGCCAATTGAGAAATTCCATGTTCCAACTGCAACTCAAAGAAATCCATAGCATATCATCATAACAGAATTCTCTAATTGACAGTCATCTGCCTTCTTCTTTTGTTTTTTGTTGTTGTTCTGTCATTGCTATCGCTGCTGCGGGTGGGAAGGTGCCAGCCCTATGGTAAAAACTAACCCAGTTTCGAGTAATATTACCAAATGGTTTAGTCAAGAGACAATCAAGGTATAAAAAAGGATACGATAGCTTACCCTTAAGGTCATATCTCAAAACAAACAATCAGCAAGAAGGGAATCCAAAAGAAGAACGACATAACATTAACAACCGACTAGGGAAAAAAAAAAAAAAAAAAAAGAGTTCTAGAAAACAAGTCTTAAATACTCTATACCATTCTATAATTTAAAGGTAGAGTGTTATAATACAGCGTGATTTTAGACCTTGCAAGCAATGGGGATTAAAAAGCATACTTTCCCTAATGAAAACAAAGCCAAAACAAGTTATTTTCTATGCCACATATAGATGAAAATAAATCAGACAGAACCCATGCAAGAGCTTCAATGTTCCAAAGAAGACAATAACTCCACAATCTTGAAATAATGAGCCAATGCTTCATACTTGTTAAGGATTAGTACTGAAGGTTTAACGTTCATCTTTACTGGAAGATCAATCGCATTGATGAACAACCTACCACTTTAGTTAAAACATACACATCCATTATGTCATGGCATTCGACACGTATGGAAGAAGACTCAGAAAGTAAAGATGAAAAGAACAAAATAATTTATAGGAAATATTCTCTGGTTAAAGAATTAGCTCACCACTATACCAATTAGAGCCAAAAGGTCCCTTGCACCCATCTGGCCCATCTTGGATAGAAGAATGGCTGTAAGGACCTGCAGTGACTTCAATCCACCTTTCTTTTTACTAGCTTTTTTTCCACTTTCCTGACCTCTGTCAGCCTTATTTGATTTTTCTTGGTCATTGTCAATCCCATTAAAATGACCAAAAGTATTGGACTTCTGTTTGCTAAAACGGGAATGAGCATATGCAGCAGTGCTGCCAGCAACTAAGATGCCGGTGGCAAGAAGAAGGGATTTCCTGCAGGAAGAGTTAACACAATTTACAAACAGGGTGACTATCAAATGGAAACTGCCATTTGTGCATGAGAAAGTAGTTGGCAGCAGCAATTCCAAACCACGAATAAACGGACACACTATTCATAGCAAGAGTCACGCTTTTCTAACTTCAACAGACTACAGAACCACATTCCTTCGAGTACACTAGTCGTCAGAGAGAACCAAGCAGAACAGAATAGAAACCATTAACTCAAAAGCAGGCAGCATAACGGCACGAGTGCACATGATTGAGAAGGTGAAACTCACAGAGGACATCTTTCAAAAGAAACCATAAAACAACCAGACACTAAAACAGGCTATCTTCAAGGCATTGGCCGATACACCATTGACCGATCACAGCCGCAAAATCCAAAGCAACTACAAGTAATTGACTATCAAGTCCGCGAGCTCTTGCTCTCGCCCTTACTCAATAAACGACAGCGAGGCATTACCTTCTGGAAGCCAGAAGACCCCGACCATGCTCCGTCAACTGCAGCAACTGAAGAGAAGGCATGGCTTCAGATAGACACGCGAACCCGCGCTACCTCGTTCAAGAATTCAGTGTCCTAACCGACTAAACAACCGAGCCGAGCCACACCCAAAACCCTAATCGCCATCACCGAACGACCTCCTCCAGCTCCTCCGCTCCCCACCACCCTTCCCCCGCGAGATCGAATCTCAACCCTCGAGACCCAATTGACCAAAAGATCGATTAATGAGCGCAAAATCGGAGCTTTCTCACTCGGGCTCAATCCGACGAATCAAGAAGGGCGGAATCAAGAAGACCCAGAAGAAGATTCGGCGGGCCGACGAGTCACCCTCTTCATGTGACCTCAATTCGAGCAGGTTGCGCTCGCCGTTCCACCACGAGAGAGAGAGAGAGAGACAGGTGAACCGTTAAGAGTTACAACAGATGGAGGATGGGACAGAGATCGAGCTGCGCTGAAAACGTCGGTCTCCTTCGGGTTGTCGACGCACGCACGGCTTTTGGCAAATTGGCATCACGACATTGCGACGCGACACGACAACCGATCCGCGCTCCGAGCAAAAGGTACGGGTCGTTTAAGATTTTTGCTCCTCTTCCTCGAGGTTAGAAAAATGGACATCATCAGGCGTTGAAGAAAAGGTTTTGATATTTTTTTAATCCCTTTTCAGATCCCGAAACTCTTCCCCTTTTGACCATCTGTTTCTTTCCGAAAGAAGTGTGGTTTGATGACGCCCGGCCTATCCTCTGCATTGCACATGGCTTATCCGGTGAAACTAGGTGAGGAATAGCCATCCGATTATTCATCTTTTAATTTTACATTTGACTTATGAAAGTTCCTTTCGGGCGTGAATGATGACCTTCTATCGCAGCAAATTAATTTCCGGTGAGAATTGGACTTTTTATTTTTATTTCCTACGTAAATTTCTAAGTAAAGGTACACATTTAATAACAATACATAATTTATATTCCTCAAATAGAAGTTCATTTAATAACAACACAAATTTTCTCTTTCCTAGGCTGTTGGCAGACAGCGAATGGCGACAGTTGAGCAACCCGACTCTTAAGAGGGCAACTAATGAGAAAAAAAATTTATTTCTCATTTTTTGTTCAAGAAATAATAAAGTAAAAAAATTTTGCCTCATATTTTTGTTCCAAACCTATTTTAAGATTAAAAAGTTATTCTAAAAATAGAAAAATGAAATTACATTACCAAAGTAAATTTCTAAAATTGGGAACAGAAAAATAAAATATAAAAAAACGAAATGGTTATTATGCACACATTTCTATGATTGACATATTCTTTCATATGTTTTTGGGCGTTTATATTACAAAATATTTAATAACTCGCAAAAAGAGCTGTGAGAAATATCACAATATTTCGTACTTTATTTTCGAAGGAGGACAATTTCTATCATATTTTTTCATTAAAGGCCCTTTCAAGTTTTTATAATTTTGGGCATTTAGAGGTCTTTCTTGAAGATGGGACTAATCCCACAACCGTTATGACGGGACCCGCGGCCTCTTTAGTGCACTTCCCATAATGCCGTTGAATCGGGACGGTACAAACGTAGAAATGGCACGTCTGCATTTCCTCTCCCCGTCCTTATGTACTCTCTCCCCTTCCTTTGCAAATTTTTTGGTCATATATCTTTGCAAAATTAACTGGCCGGAGCTCTATGATCCAACCCACCTAGGATCTTTGAGGTCGTTTCATCTGTTAAAATGCACGAGTGAATTATGTTAAAAGAATCTCACATAAGAAAATTAATATAGTATAAAACAGTTAATAGTTTTTATTTGACTCATAAGTCATTAATTTAAGCTTTTTAGTAAAAATAAGTTCAATTGCATGTGTTAACAGACTCAAATTTGGGCTCCCTGTTGATTATCTTTCCAAGTGAAAGGTATTGAATTTTTGCTGTACGTTCTCAACTAAAGGTATCAAAGCTGTGGTAAAGAAATGCTTATGCGTGAAGACGTAAGGAGGAGATTGTTAGGATATATGTGTGAGTTGTGTTAGAAAAATTCTAAATTACAAAATTAATATTGTGTAAAGCAATTTATACATTATAATTGACTTATAACTTATTGGTTTAAATTTTTTAGTGAAAGTAGATTCAAAATATATTAATAGGCTCGGACTTAAAATCCATCTTGGCAATCTCCTCATGCAACGATAATGGGCATCTCGTGCGCACTTTTTCACTACTATCACCTCTAAAAATCGCAGCAAAAGCGGCTGCTAGCTGACCTAAGCCCTTCTTGTGCAGTGCGCGTCCCTCATTTCTTTCCCCACTGCGCCAGAAGGGGCTTTAACTCCTTTTCTCTCTTTCTTTTTGTCGTTTGAGGCCCTTAAAAGGAGCTTTTTCACCATCAAAAGCAGTTCACTTGGATTACCTTCGCCATTGGAAGGAGTCCTTCAATTTCACCAGTTGTGCTAATTGGGGCGTTGGCTTTAAAGAAGAAAGAGTAAGGTTGCTATCCGTTGCGTGTTTTGTAGTTGGTGCAATCTTGAAACGTGGATCCTTGGATTGCACACTGCGCTTTCACTGAGAATGACTGGTTGCAATTTCAAAACGCAAATTGAGAAGAAAGGAAGTTTCAGGAGATGGGATCGATCCATTTTCTGTGAAGCAACTTCACGTCATCCAGTCGATGATGCGGACGAGGTGCCTCCTCAACCGAGAAAACGAAGAAGAATAAGGAAAAACCAGGGAGGAGGGACGCCCGGCAATCAAGGAGAGAGAGGAAGCGTGGCTAGATGGAATGGTTTAGGAGCAAAGGTAATTATGGTCGGTTCACCAAAATGGGCTGTGGATCTAGCTATAATGGATGTGGAAATAGCCCCCACCTTTTTACTAATTTTTCAACTATCTTGAGCAATCTAAGGAAAATATTTCTTGTTTGGTTGGAGAAAGGATAATGGAAGTTGAAGGAAATAGATTAAAATAAAGGAAAAGTATTTTTGCAGATTCCACATCTTTATTTCCCTTCTTTTTCATTATTTCTCCTCATTTTAAATAAATATAGATAAGACAACGAATATTTATGTAAATTTACTAACTTCATTTCCCTTCAATGTACATCCAAATGATTAACAAACTTTTATTAAGTCCACTACTTCTCTAGAAAATCATCACACGTTCATTATTGGATGTACATTCGACATTAATTTTATAATTGAATTTTTCCGCATTGATGAATACGTCACTTATTATTAACACCAATAATGGACTTTATAGAAATTTTCATTCCATTATTCGCCTTATGCTTCCTTTATTTCCTTCTCCCTTCATTTTTCTTGATACTTGTAAAACCAAACAAACGAGGTTGGGATACCTAGAGTACCATAACTTGGCATGGAGGGATCTTAAGGGGAAAAGTGCCAAAAAAGTCCTAAACCTTTTGTCTTTGTGCCGATTTAGTCCTAAACCTTTTTTTGGTGCCGATTCAGTCCTAAACCTTTTTAAGTTGTGCCAATTCAGTCATTTCCGGCCAATTTTGGCGGATCTTGCTAACCTTGGGCCGGCCGGCCGCTGACGTGGCCTGATCGGCGCCGACGTAGACAACTTTTAATAATATTTTAATATTTTTAAAAAATATTTTAAATATTTTATTTTTATTTTAAAAAAAAAAATATTTTTTTATTTTTTTGTTTTTGTCTTTTTCCTCCAGCCGGGTCGCCGAGGTCGGCGACCGGCCGGAGGCGACCTCCGCGAGGGCGAGGCCGACCTCGCCGGATCGGCGAGGTCGAGCCTCGCCGGCCATGGGCGAGGGCGGCGAGGCGAGCCTCGCCCATGGCCCGATCCGGCGAGGTCGGGCGAGGCTCGCCCTCGCCGGATCCGGCGAGGTCGAGCCTCGCCGGCCATGGGCGAGGGGCGGCGAGGCGAGCCTCGCCCATGGCCCGATCCGGCGAGGTCGGGCGAGGCTCGTCCTCGCCGGATCCGGGCGAGGTCGAGCCTCGCCGGCCATGGGCGAGGCTCGCCTCGCCGGATCTCGCGGGCCATGGGCGAGGCTCGCCTCGCCGCTCGCCCTCGCCGGATCGGCGAGGCGAGCCTCGCCCATGGCCCGATCCGGCGAGGTCGGGCGAGGCTCGCCCTCGCCGGATCTGGCGAGGTCGGGCGAGGCTCGCCCTCGCCGGATCCGGCGAGGTCGAGCCTCGCCGCCCTCGCCGCCATGGGCGAGGCTCGCCTCGCCGGCCCTTGCCCATGGCCGGCGAGGCTCGACCTCGCCAGATCCGGCGAGGTCGGCCTCGCCCTCGCCGGGAGGTCGCCTCCGGCCGGTCGCCGGACTGTGCGGCCGGCCTGGTCGCCGAGACTGTGCGGACCGGCCGGAGGAAAAAGACAAAAAAAAAAAAAATAAGAAAAATAAGAAAATAATTTTTTTAAAATAAAAATAAAATATTTAAAATATTTTTAAAAAATAAAAAATATTAAAATATTATTAAAAGTTGTCCACGTCAGCGCCGATCAGGCCACGTCAGCCGGCCGGCGTCCAGTCAACAAGATCCGGCCAAAATTGGCCGGAAAGGACTAAATTGGCACAACTAAAAAGGTTTAGGACTGAATCGGCACCAAAAAAAGGTTTAGGACTAAATCGGCACAAAGGCAAAAGGTTTAGGACTTTTTTGGCACTTTTCCGATACTTAAGTGCCGTAACTTTAAAATGGTACACTTAAGTGCCATTATCGGAGTAAAATGGAATACTTAAGTGCCAATCCAGCCAAAAACCGGCCAAAATGCGGACGTGGCATTTTCCAACGACATGCTTAACTGATGTGACAATTTAAAAAAAAAAAAAAAGCACAAGTGGAGGAGGGAAACAACGTCGCCCCATCCACTGTGCATTTGGCCAAACTAAACGACGTCATTTTTCCTTAGTGTTAAACGACGTCGTTTGGTTTATTTGGATATTAACCTTTCGTCAATTCACACTAGGTTTGACGTCCTCTCCATCCATCGCCGTTCACAGCTCGCCGTTCGCAGGTGATCGCTCGCCGTCGTTGCTCGCCTTCGTCGCTCACCGTCGTCGCTCGCCGTAATCGCTCACCGTCGTCGATTTGCTCAGGTTTTTTCTCTTCTTCCTCTCCCCTGTGGTGAAATTAGGGCTCCGACTCATTTATGAGGGCTCGGACTTGAAATTTGGGGGTCGGCTGGGAAAGCTCAGGCTTGATGTGAGATTTATGGCTCAGATGTGGTGCTACAATCCTATTGGAGGGTTCGAATTGACAGTTTAGGAGCGGCATTGAAATATAGGCTCGATGTAGGGCTTGGTAGGGGGAAAATTAGGGCTCGGTGTAGGGCTCGACGTCGCCTCATCCACTGTGATGTGTGATTTATTCGGGGTGTTGAATTGTGATGTGCGAAAATAATTTGTAGTGGTCGGATGTGAAATGTGCGATGATTGGTGATTGTTAGGGTTCAGAGTATTGGACTTTGGACATGTTCGAATTGAAGGTTGTGGGGATGGGGACTTCTGGATATTTTTTTAATAAATTGCATTGTTGAGGACCCATGCTGAGGAATCTCTCCATATTTTAAAGGAATACAACGGCATAATCAAAGCAGTTGTCAGGTGGTCCCATCTTTATTTTTATTTGTCCTTGTCTTGAGGCCTCTTGTTTTCAAGCTGTAGCTGTCGTCTGATCGCATCTTCCCTCTCTCTTTCTTCTTTTCTTTTCTTTAATAAAGAGTGGAGGGACCTCCACTTGCAATTGTCTATTCTTTGTGAATGTGGTCCCAAAAGTTAATTGTATATTTGTCCTATTTTGTTGCAGAAATGGCGCATAAAGACTATGTTGCTGTCATCGTTTACTACGATGGAGATTTTGTGATTGGGGAGGATGAGTGGGAGTATGAGGGGGGAATGAGGGTACTCTCTTTGTAGATATAAAGAATGCATCTTATATTGGATTTGTTAGGGATATAGTGACATTTTTGCTTTGTAGAGTACAAAAGTTATTGTACTGTGTTCCTGGGAAAGGCTTGAGAGATGGTTTGAGAGTTTTGGAAGATGATAATGGTTTTAGGGATGTCTTATATCATTATATTCATGGTGAAGAGGCAAAAGTGTTTGTTGAAAACAATAGTGATAGTGAGGACGAAGATGATGACAGAGATAACACCCAAGTAAGAGAATGAGGAGATGGTATTCAAGTTAGTACTGAGGTTAGGGATGAAGTATGGCATGATGGACAGGATGAGGAGGAGAGGGGCACAAATGCTGTTCACTAGAGCGATTGTGACATGGGTGATGTCACAATCACAGAATTAGATTGGGAAGTAGCTGAATCCAGTGACGGTGATGATGATGATAACGATGAAGGGTTGGCTGCTGAAGCTGAAAATTTATTAATCTTAAATGACGCCGACGATGAGGAGCTTACACAGTCAAGGAAAATACAAAGGGACTTTTTGTCAGATAGATTTGCAACTTTGCATGTAGTTGTTCATCCAAATAGAGACGAAGGCCCTGCAGATGTTGGCGTTGCTGGCCAGGTCCTGGAGATAGATTATGAAGAAAGCATCGACACCGCAACTTCCCAGGACGAAGTTGAAGAAGATCAACGAGCTGTGCGTAGAAGGAAAAGTAAGTTTCCTTCCTATGATCCATCTGTTGCCTCTCTTACTTTGTCAGTAGGTATGAAATTCTATGATGCGATACAATTTAGGGAAGCTATACTGAAGAACTCCATTGCTGCACAAAGAAATATTGATTTCATTAGAAATACCAAAATTTGTTAGAGCTAGATGTTCGCAGCAAAACTGTCCATGGAAGATTTACAGTGCGTTTGTTAAGAAGAGTGGGTCTTTTCAAATTAGAGCCTACCAAGAGGAACACACTTGTTCCATTAATTTTCAAAACAAAAGGGTAACAAGTGCATGGTTGTCCAAGCACTTCTTCGATCTGATCAAGGTGATGCCCGAGATGAAAATTGCTAACTTTAGGATCTTTGGTGAAGGAGCGTGTAGGCATCAATGTATCTAGGAATCAGTGCAAAAGAGCAAAGCAAAAGGTGATAAAGATACTTATTGGTCAGTATGCTAAGGAATATGGGCAGGTGTGGGAGTATGCTTGGGAGTGTAGGCTACAAAACCCTATAAGTAGAGTGTATGTAGAGGTGATTGAGAGACCGCTTCCTAATCATGGGACCAAGTTCGATAAGTTCTATGTGTGCTTTGATGCATACAGACGATGATTTTTAGCTGGTTGTAGACGGATTATAGGATTGGATGGTTGTTTCTTGAAGGGCTTGTGCAAGGGAGAATTGTTGGTAACGATTGGAAGAGATGCGAATAACCAAATATTCCCACTAGCTTGGACTATTGTAAAGATTGAGAACAAGGACAATTGGTCATGGTCCTTGAAAAATCCAATGGCTGACTTGGAGATAACAAACGGGGAATGGTGGGCATTCATGAGTGACTAACAAAAGGTAATGCTTGCTTTTTGAAAAATTTAGTCAATAATTTGCTTTGCTTTGTAATATGAACATGTAATTTGCTCTAGTATTTCTTACTTTGAATTATTGCAAGGATTGGTTCCGGCAGTAGCCGAGTTGTTGCCCCATGCTGAACATCGAATGTGTGCGTGGCACATATACATAAATTGGGCAAAGAACTATAAAGGGGATAAGCTGCAATTGCAATTTTGGCACGTAGCAAATAGTGCAAACATGGCTGACTTTAGAATAGCCAAAGAAGGACTACTTCAGTTGACAAAGGAAGGTTGTCCTACCCTATTTCAACTAGAACCGAAGCATTGGTATAGGGCATTATTCAGTGAGGAGTTCAAGTGCGATAACGTCGACAACAACATTTGTGAAGTCTTTAATTCGAAGATAATAGATGCCAGATGCAAACCAGTCATCTCAATGCTTGAAGATATACGAGTTGCGACTATGACTCGGCTGCAGAAACAAAGAGATGATGCTGCAAAGTGGACAAGACAATATGGTCCTAGGATTGTCAAAAAATTGGATGAGAACTTGGCTACAAGTACGCATTGTCATCCCATTTGGAATGGAGATGACGGATATGAGATAATGAAGGGTGCATATAAGTATGTTGTCAATCTAGGAAGTAGGAAGTGTTCATGTAGAGCATGGCAAGTAAGTGGAATTCCATGTGCACATGCCATATGTGCCATCCAGTTGAAGCGCGACAATACAGATGATTACATCGATGATTGGTACCATAAATCAAAATATCTTGCTTCCTATCAGTTCATGATGTAGCCAATTAGAAGTAGCAAGTTTTGGGAGCCCATGGATCATGAAGCACCTCAACCTTTGCCACTGAAGAAGAAAATTGGAAGGACAAAACGAAGACGAAGAATGGCGGAGGGAGAGATCTCGGGTCAAAGCAAAGAATGAGCGGGCAGGGTGCAAAGATCACGTGCTCTTATTGTTGCCTAACAGGCCACAATATTAAATGTTGTCAATTGATGAAGCAACAACAACCGTTGAGGCAAGGTGAAGGGCCTAGTGAAGAGACAGTTGGAGAAATTCACATAGCAGGGCCAAGTGAGTCGACTGTTCTTCAGTCAACAAGTAGAACCCCAGTAAGTCATGAAATTTATTTTATGTTTATGTTGCTTCCTTGTCGTTTATCATAAAAATGTACATAATATCCTATTTGGCCTTGTATGTAATGTGTTTGTTAGGTCACAAGAAGAACCTCAGTAAGTCATGAAACTGAACAGCATGTTCGAAGAAGGCAATGTATAAGACAGCCAGGTGAAGGATTGGTCCAAGCAGCATCACGGCCAGGTGAAGGATTGACCCAAGCAGCATTAGGGCTAGCTGAAGGATTAGCCCAAGCAGCATCACGGCCAAAATGATTGTTCTTGAGCGAAAGAAATACCCAAAGTGGTAAATTCAACCAATTTGTATTCAATTTTTATTATTATATGTCTCGATATTATATTTATGGTATCTTTTGGCCTCTTTCTTAGGTTCGAAGAAAGCAAGTTAGAACTCAACTGCCAACTAAAGGGCCATCACAGGAGCCACCTCAAGGATCATCACAGGGGCCACCAGAAGAATTACTGCAATGGGCGCCACAAGCACCACCACCAGTACCACCAGAAGGCCCAACAAAAGGAGGTGTCACTGAAGTTGAAGGGCTACACAGAAGGACAACTAGAACAAGGCCAGGTGAAGGGGCAGGTACACAAAGGCCATCTAGAAGACGCCCATCACAATTGGTTGAAGAAGCCCCGACTGTAGTTAAAGGGTCCAAGAAAGCAGGAAAAAGGGGCAACAAATCACAAGTTCCTAAAAGTGACACCCCTATTCAAACAAGAGGGGCACTTGGGAAGAGGTTAAGACAATATGGCTATGGCCTTTATACAGATGAGCGCATCTTGGAACAGTTATTCTCAATGTAAGTTTTATTGGCTGCATTTAATTTAATTTTAATTTATGCTGTAGATTTTTGCTAACAATTTTTTTTTTTTTGTAGCCTGGGAGAAGTTCAGAGGTTCTTATCTCAGGCTCAACTCAAGAATCAATGGCTGCACCAACAAAAAAGAAAACATCAACTGTGCCAACAAAAAAGAAGAGAAAGAACCCAGCTCCAGCTCCTTTTGATTCAAATCGGCCTAGGATATTTGCAGCTCCATCTGAATCGGTGGATACCGAGAAGGTTGAAGAAGAAGTTGCACGTCCAGTTAGGAAGAGTGCCAGAATTATGAATCAAGTGAAAGGCCCATCGAAAGGAGCACGAACATGGGGTGTCGTGCATATTGATTGATGAGATGAGATGTGATAGGATTTGTGGAGCTTAGGAGTCAAAACAGTTATGTAAACGTTGATATTGTCAGACTTTCTATGGATGGTTATCTTTTTTTTTTTAGTTTGTCATTCATTGATGTTGTCAGACTCAGACTTAATGAAATATCAATTAAATGATCTTGCGCTGCTTGTCAATTTATGTTGTTGTTTATCATGGATTTTGCTTTTACTTGTTCTTCTTCGCTTTGTTGGTGTTCTCGTGGTGATAGCCGGAGTCTTTGGTGTATCTGGTGATGGTGGATGGTGATGTTTGGTGGTAGTTAGTTTGTTGTTGGGGTGCTAATGTGGTGGCTGGGGTGCTGGTGTGGCTGGTGGTGATGCCTGATGATTATTGGTTTGTGGTGGGGGTTATAGGCTTAAGCAGTTGCACCTACACATGGTACAAGTGTGCAGTTTGCACATCTTACACCATGTGTACTGATGCAAACTACTGCAAGGCTTAGCTTGCACTAGTATCTTGTGCAGCAACACCACCGGCATGGTGGTGGCTAGAGCACCTAGTGTGTAGTGTGGCTAGTGGTGATGGTGATGGTTGGTGGTGCAGCCGATTCTGGTGGCTGGCACAATTTTTAGAGAAAACCCACAAAAAAATTGGCACTTAACTGATCCTATTCTAAAAAAACTTGGCACTTAATTGTTCACTTTTAACTACAAGTGACACTTAACTGATCACTTTAAATAAATTGACACTTAAGTGATCATTTTTTCATCGCGACTAGCACTTACGTGATTACTAAATACAACTTATGGCACTCAAGTAATCACTCATGTTTGTCTTGTGTATATGTTGGTCTGCATCAAAACAGAGAAGATGATGGTAAACTTATGGCAACTCCATACGACAGCACAAACAACAACAAAGCCACAATGATCTTGTGGAACAACACAAACTTCTTCGCATCTTTCAAAAAGAAAAAACCCTACGTTTAATCCAGAACAACACCATTTTTAACTATGGCAGTCGGAGAAACTTTTTCTCATTTTCAAGTACTTTACATTTCATCATAAAGTACAATAAACAACAAAACAACACCATGATACACGCTTGGTAACAATTTCGTGCAATTTTCATCATTGAAACTTCATTCTTGAAAGGTTTAGTTGAAGATGCTTGAGCGTGCATTGAGACTTCATTCTTGAAAAGTTTAACTGAAGACGCTTGAGCTTGCATTGAATCAACATCGTCCAAGTCGTCCACGAACACAGATGGAGATTGCTGTCTTTTTTGAAGTAGATCTAATATCACCTCGTGGCTCGGTCGAGAACTTCTCATCGATCCATTTGAAGTATTTGCACTTCGACGCTTCTTTATATCGGGCGCATCCATAAAATCTTCTCCCAGGATTGATTTGAGTCCATGATGTTCTTCTTGGACTCGGTAACCCACAAAAACAGAAATGCTGGCCTTCTTCTTCGCTTCGGTGAGAGGAAATTGAGGCGCTCTTTGTGAGTCCCGCTCTCCATTTCCAAGATTCGACGAAGGAATTTTGGGCAAATGAAAATTAGGGTTCGAGACTTGAATTCGAGCACTTCAATAGGGATTTTGGCCGATTTAGGGTTTTAGATTTGGGGCATTTGGGGAGACGACGTCGTTTTGGAAGATTTGGGGCTTTTATTATGCAGACGACGTCGTTTCAGGTGAGTTAGAGCCGACTCAGCTCTTCGACGAGTCACGTAGGCAAAAAATAATAATAAAATATTGCCACGTAGGATTTCCAGCAAGGGTTGCCGGAGGTGGCACTTAAGTGTCCCACTAGAAAAAAAAAAAAAAAAGTGGCACTTAAGCGTACCGTTTTGAAGTTATGGCACATAAGTGTCCCCCCGTGCCAAGTTATAGCACTTGTGCTGTACTTCTGCCCCAAACAAACTGTAAAAGTTTGCCCTTTGGAATGTGCAAACAAAGTTGAATGTCTCAATTGGTACAAAGATTGAACGGTGCAAAGATGCAAAGATTGAACATTATGCATAACATTAATTTTTATATCAATGTAATGGTTAGTTACTTACTATACATGATGTGCAAAAGTTCATTTTCTGGTGAATATATATTTTCCAAAAATGGGTACAAAAATATTCAAAAAATGGGGAAGATAAGAGAAAACATGAGAAAGCATCAGGTCGGAGCTTGAAGTGGTAAACACCAATTGAATGGTGTCCGCAAATTATTCTTTGGAGAGGTTTGGCGATGCGTTTTCCATCATTTGTAGATGCATTGAAAAGGAGTTCCCCGACCAGGGTTCATTTTACACCCACCAAAGTCTGAAATCACTTAATCCAATGCTTCATAACCATTGATCTTGTAGGATCCATAGGTGGAATGCATTGAGATCCACAAAATCAAGAGGTTGCCCTCTATCCAGTGAACGCGTGTCCAGAGAAGAAGTTCTCATAATAGGGACGGAAAAGTAGATAGATGACTAATTTTGCAAGACGTCCTAATTTTTTGGATCTTACTAACGGATGCTTCTAGAGAATTCTTTAACCATTCTTATTGTGGAAATATTTAATTTAAACAAACTAATTAACTATAACACGAGAGAGATGGAATATTGGATATAGCAAACACGTAATATCATAGTAGACCTCCATCAAGGTCGTCCATGGTCACAAAGAGGCTGCGACCTTAATCTAAGGTCGCGGGCTACCCCTAGCCAGGAGGAGGTCAGAGGCCTCGTCTTAAAGGTGGGGAGATGTCAATGACGCTAGAGTTGGGGTAGGGTGGAGGGTGGCTATAGCACCAAAGATGCGAACAGCGGTCGGAGGTGGTCGACAACAGATAGGAGCGATGAAATCTTGATTAGGTGTCTGGATTAGAATTGTCTAATTAGGGTTTGTTTTGGAGGGTTGGGGATTTAAGAAGATTGATGGTAATTGGAAAAGAAACTAGGCAATTTATAAATAAATCATACTCGTTTCACAATGGGAGAAGCATTTTGGTGTCCAACATGAAAACACAAGATGCAAAATGATAATGTTGAAAGTAAAGGATCGAAAGTAATATAAATTAAAAGTAAGGAGGGTTTTTGGTATTTTCCTAATTAAACAATAAAAAGACAAAAAAGATATAATATGTGCTTCTCCTATTAATACTTTTTCGGACTTGAGTATGTCCTTAAACCGCTTCATTTGAGGCCTTATGCATCCTTTGGACATAAAACACCTAGGCTGCATTTGGCAATTAGGATAAAATTCAAGATAAAATAATTTTGCATTAGGCGCCTATTCTAGACAACATAAAGTTTAATATAAGAGGGAGATGGATCAAATAAAATTATCCCTTAAAAAATGTAGGATAATGCTGGATATAATTGCTATATTTATAATAGAAAAGTTATTATCTTGAATAACAAACTTCTTAAAATAAAATATTAAAATTATATTTCAATATAAATAATATTTGAATTCTAATATAGGAAATATAAATAACATTTTTTTTAATTTAATGATATTTTTATTTATATATTTGAATTTAATTCTATCTCATGATATAAATTCAACATATAAATATATTTATATTTGTATTTATATTTATTACATATTTTAGGTATATTAGTATATTTTACTATTTAATAAAATTTTATTAGAGAGTGATGAAAGGGGAAAAAGAAATAAAAAGAAATTAATGAAAAAGAGAGGAAAAATAAAATAAAACATCAATTAAAAAAAGTAGGTAAAAGTGTCGCAAGAGATTTTTATCATCTCAATTTGCAAAATTTTAGGTTTATTTACAATAATATGTCATTTATACCAAATAATGTAATGGTTTAATGTAAATATATCCAACTTTAATACTGCAATCATTAAACAAGTAGATAGAATACAACAAAATTCATGAATTTTATATCATATCATTTCAGTCCTATTTTGATTAGAATCTAGACCAAAGGTAGCCCTAGGAATAGAGCTCGATAAGAAACTGTACCAACAAGAGAGGGCGGGCATGTTGGCAAAAGTATGTTAAAATAAAGAATACAGTCTAGCAACCCTCCACTGTGGCGAAGCGGATAGGCGTATATGGCCCCTATGAGTGAGAAATTACACCGGTTTTGGTGAGGTTACCTTGTAACGAGAAACCAAGGATTTAAGGAAGGTAAAAAAAAAAAACAATATATAATTAAGCTACTTTTGGGAATAACTTTGCAAAGCCTTTGAACCTTCAAGGCCCTTCCGCGAATGCTAATGTGTTTGGCATTTATTTTTGGGAGCCCATTTCTCAAATGGTAGCATTTACAAGGCCTTCTAAGGCTTTTAGCTCAAGGCTCCCTCTCCCCTACTTTGGCTTTCTAGCATTCTCGGCATGCAACAGGACCTTAATTAATGAATTTTTTGAATTTTATTCTTAACCTCACTCGCTAATGATAATTCACATTTACCCCTTTTAACAAAAAAAAAAAAAAAAAACCCTTTAGGTCCATCGCCTCTCTTCCCTTGCGCGCTTGCCTAACGAAACGCAGCTCTCTCGCCTCTCTTTATTCACCTCATGGATGTAGCTCAGCTAGTGACATTGCTCGCCTAGTCGCCTCTAGTCGCCTGATAGATGGTCATCGCCAATCGCTTGGTTGATGGACGCATCCTGGTTGATGGACGCATCATCGCCTAGATTTGTTGCTGCGAGGCTCGCCAAGGTCACGGGACCTCAACTTCAACACGCCCGGGGTTGAGCAACCTTGGAGACCTCATTTGGACTCCAAAGTAATCTCTAGAAATCATCATTCTAAATTCAACAACCATGGAAGCTTCTAAGAAATGGAATGTCACTTTCACAAAGCACTTGAAGTTGAAGCTGAAGCGCGAGGTCTATCGCGCCGACTTCCTCTCTCTATGCAATGCCATCGGCAAGGTCTTCGCTTTCATTATAATCTAGGTCACTGATGTTCAATGCTTATTTAGTTGATGTTGATTCCTCTGTTTATGTTGGTTGTGGAATCACGTTCATCGGTTGTTGTTGTCTGTGGACCAATCTGTTTCTGTTTTCTGGTGAACTTTAATTTGTTGTCAATCTTTTGAGGTTTTTATTTTGTTATGAGCTAATCTGACTTTGGAGTTTGGACTTTGATTAGTGAGGCTTGGGGGCGTCCTGGATTTTGTGTTTCGATGATTGAATTAAGTCAAGTGATTCATTCATCGGCTTTGCTATAGTTGGTTTGTGGCGAGATGTCAATATTTGCTTGATTAGCATAGTATATGATGACAAGTTTCTTATTGATGGTTTCCCTTGGAACGAGGAAAATCATGCTGCATTTGAAGCTGTTGTAAGCTTGGCTCCACCTGTTTTTGTTTGAATTACACTACTATAATCTTATAACTAATCTAGTATCATCAATGCATATTAAATGACAAAAGAACACCTAAAGTGTCAAAACTTAGTATGGATGGATACTTAGGGTGTGTTTGTTTAAAATTGTTTATGTTCCCCGAAACACAAATTTTTGTTCTTTTGTTCCGGGGAACAAAAAAAGAACAGAAACAAGAAGTAGAAAAAAAACTTGTTTCTTATTTCTGGGAACACTTCCGAGAAACACTTTTTTTTTCTTCTCATTTTTCTTCTTCTTTTTTCTCTTTCTTTTTTTCTCCTTTTCTTCTTCTTCTTCTTCCTTTTGCCGGTCATTGGCCTTGGCCATAACTGTCGCTAGTGACCAGCCGGACGAGAGCTAGCGACCTCGCTGAAGCATCGATGGCCCCCAAAGAGGTCAAGCCTCGCCATGGCTTGCCGTGGCCGCGCGAAGTTGACCTTGCCCAGCCCTCGACAAGGCTTGGCTTGCTAGATTTGGGCGAGGTCGGCCTCGCCCAACCCGGGCGAGGCTCGCCTAGCCAACGGTGATCTCGCCAAGGCCAAGCGGCGTCCGATGAGCTCACGGGACGTCACCGTGGCTGGCGATCGACCAAAGAAAAAAAAAAAGGAAAAATATTAAAAAATTAAAAGAAACAAAAAAATTATACAAGTTTATTAACTGTGTTTCTGTTCTTTTTCTATTTCAAGAACATAAATTTTGTACAGTTACCAAACGCATTCTTCTATTAAAAAATTGTTCCGGGAACAAAAATAGTAAATTTTGTGCAATTACCAAACGCATTCTTCTATTAAAAAATTATTCTCGGAACAAAAATAGTAAAAACTATTTCTGTTCTAGGGAACAATTTTGAATAGAAACATTACCAAACGCACCCTTAAGTGCAAAAAATTACGAAAGTAATATTTAAGTGTCTTTAAAAAAAAAATGAGACACTTGAGTGCCAAGTTCGGCGAAATTGGTCGGAAATCCTACGTGGTAATTTTTAGTAATATAACTTGCCTATGTGGCACATCAAAGAACTAAGTTAGCAATAAAACCAAAACGACGTCGTTTTGTTTTTTGTTTTTTAATTAAATTAAAATATTTATTTAAAGAAAAGGAGGAGGAGGAAGCGAGAAGGCGAGGGTTGAGCCTTTGTTGCCACCTCCCCACCATCGCCAAGGTCGCCGGGGCTAGCAACCCCAGCCGACCAGTGGCGAGGGCCTACAAGCCTTTGCCTAAATCTAGGGCAAGGGTCATGGCCCTCCCTAGTTCCAACAAGGGTTGTTGGCCCTCGCTCGATTGAGCCAAGGGCCACCGCCCGCTAGGTTGACCTCCAACCCTCACAGGCCCTCACGTCGATCGATTAGGGTCCCGACCGATCCTTTTCCCATCGTTGCTAGCCTTTCCCAGTGACGATGGTAAGGTAATAGCAAGGACTACAATCTCCATCTTCCTTTTTAAATAATAATAATAAGAATAATAATTTAATTTAGTTGAAATTTTAATTTTATTAATTTTTATATGAATTATCTATCAATGTCAGCAGCAAAACAATGTCGTCTTTTTGCACTCGTCTAGCCATGTCAATGTGCAAAACAACGTCGTTTTATACTTGCCTTGTCGGAAAATCGTCATGTCAGCATTTTGGCCTGATTTTCTTGCCATTAATACTTAACTGATTTATTTTACTCTGATTTTGGCACTTAAGTATCCCTTCATACTAAGTTTTTGCGCTCCAAGTATTCTTTTGTCTATTTCAAATGCGAGCTTATTAGCTTTTGCATGTTGATCTTCCTTCCTAGAGGGATAACATATGAGATTTATGCAGACAAAAATTGAGCTAGAGTTCGTGCTGTTTTTTTATTGTTCTGAGGAAGAGATGGAAATGCGCTTATTGTATAGAAATCAAGTCAAGCAATTATTTCTTCACCACATTTACCATTCAAGCACAGAATCCTACTTTTGTCACCTTTCCAGCTCATGCAGTCATTTTAGAAATCTGATGCTTTTCCACTATTTGTTACTGGTTTTGAAGTGAAGAGAAGATAACAACATACAAACAATAAGGAAAATGTTTAAAGTGTTATTGGAGTCTAGCCTCCCAATTATCAAGTATTGCAATTCTAAGGGAAATGTCAAAAAGGTGTGGAAGTCTTTAAATGTGTTGAAATCTTCCGTAGGTGTATTTGCATGATCTTATTTCATTTAATTGCTAACCTATATTGCCTTTCATTTAAATTAATGCTAGAAAGCTTGTTGAAGAGGTTTCTGAAGCCGTTAAAAGTAATTTTCCCCTCAAATTTTGAGAAGGTAAGGCGTCAACATTGTGTTACTCAACTCAAAGGAACAAATTAATGGTTATTAGTTGGGCTGAATCGTCTTTACAAGTCGATATGATCCTATATGTTTATTAAATGTGGTCGTTGCTTTTGATTCATCCTTATAGTACCTTTTAGAGAACCAACGCTTGAAAATACTATCTAATGAGAACATTTAGCATAATGTTATAGCTTGTAACTACTTTGCATGTGTACATTTGTCTAATTATGCAAGGCTTCTTTTTCCACGCCCAGAATGGCTCTATTTATGTCCTACGGCTATTATATCCTTATTTAACATTAGGAGTAAAATTGTAGTTGCTCTGCCCCTTTAGTCTCCAAATGTTGTTTATGGTCCCTCACCCTCTCTCTCTCTCTCTCTCTCTCTCTCTCTCTCTCTAACTTTCCAACTCCGTCATTGTTTTGAATAGAAGTAATTCATGCATTGATAGAGAATTTCCAAAAAAAATTACGTCATATTGTTGTTACCCTTTTAGTTGAAATGCATGCAATGTAAAATATGTGGCATTTTTTTGGTGTCTAGTATGAATAAAAGATCAAGCAACACTTGATTGGGTTGATCACTCAAGTGTTGGTTTTTCATTCTTTGCTGAGAAGGCCAATTGGTTATATTTTAGATTCTCGATAGAAGCTATTTTCCTCTTATGAAGGTGTAGCTCCAATTTTTTTAGGTTTGTAACAGAATGGAAAAAGTAAAAGATTAAACTTAATAAAAACTCATCACTACCCAATAACAAGCTTTCTAGAAGACTTTTGTCCAATACGAGGGGGGTTCTATTTGCTGGAAAAAGAGAAGATTTTAGAACGGAGGAAGCTGAATCGTTTGGCCATATCTCATGAATTTCTTTGTTAGGCTCATTGAAACGATGATGATAAGTCCTTTGGTCATTTTGTGTCTTCCACACTAGTTGCCGGGGCAACAAAGAATAATTCTCTTCACTGATTGCCTCAGCTTCTCCACTAGAACTGCATCATTTGCCGATGTTGCGTTGGCAACATGAATTCTGAATAGAAGATCTTGCGCTTCTTCAACATTTGGTCTTGTTCTTGTTTTTGGTTTGTTGAGATGGAGAAGAGGTTGGGGTTGGTGTTTAAGTGAAATAGGTTCTCAGATTTACTTATCTGGCCATTTTCACAATTTATTATTGTAGGTCTGAACTGATTTATGGGCATGGTTCTATGCTCAAGTCTCATCTTGTCTTTCTAAAAAAAAATTGCATGTTGCGTTCCTATCCAAGTTTTTCTAACATCAATGTATGTCTTTTTTGACATCATTGTATTGACATTGTTATTTGACATCAGTATATGACTATTTCAAGATGATGACTATGGTTGTTTCGCCTAGATTCAACTCCATATTCGATGACAAAGAGATGGAATTGATGGCTTAGAGAGTAGAAATGGTGGAAAACAAGTTGAGTAACATTAAGTAACAGTTCAAGTCCTTGCATAGTATATTGTTGGAAAGGATTGATCATGTGGTGAATATGAACAACAATGTGCAAGTTGAAGTCTTAAGACTGAAAAAGTGAGAGACAATCATAAGATATGATCGTATTGAGTGATGTTATTATATAGTGACCATTGCTGAAACAACATGTTGGTTTCTACTTAATTGTTGCTTTTCATAGGAAGGATTACTTCTAGGACATTTGGCTTGATGTATGTCAATTGTACTAGAGAAAGTCATTCTTATTTTTCTAACTGATAAGTTGATGTATGTCAAACACTTATGTTGTTGCACATCAATTAATGCAAAAACATATTTTTGGAGCATCCATTTCTAGTAGATAATAACATAAGAATGTTGGTGGTTGCTGTCACATTGGACTTTTTAGATGTTGTCCAAGAATATGTAGGTATTATTTAAATATAACGTATTTATTTCCTCGAAACATATGTGGCCATGCTTATTATAATGAAATTACTCTCTTTTTAATTGAGAAAGATCCACTTGATATATTTTTCGGTTGTTAAATTTGTTAATATGACTTTAATACATTATTCTTAACACAAAAATATAAAAATTACAATCATTGTTTTTTCTTCAATTTTAAACAAATTAAAATAAATAAATAAACTTAAATTAGTCACGCCAAAGGACTTTCCAAATATATGTTTACCGAACAACCTTTCCCCAAAATAAATTTCTAAGGCACTTTACAGTTTACCAAATAGTCTTTACATTTCATCAAATCTATTTAGGTTAAAAGGTCTTTGCATTAACGCTCCCAAAAGCCGAACCTTAGTACATCTCCTAATCGTACTTTTTCACGCATTGAAGTACCCATTTGTTGTCATAGACAATCACATGACTTCACTTGTGCTCAAGCATTAGTGCCACGTGTCTACCAAACACCGACCTTAAAATTAACCTTCTCTCCGCTTAGCTCACCTACATGATGCCATTGCTAAGCCGTCACCGCCGCCTTCATAGGGCAAATTAGGCCATGTTTGTTTACTTTTGTTTATGTTCCCGAAACAAAAATTTCCATTCTTTTGTTCTGGGGAACAAAAAAAGAATAGAAACGAGTTTGTTTACATTTTTGTTTTGGGAATAAATTTGGAACAGAAACAAGAAATAAGGCAAACTTATTTCTTGTTCCTGAAACACTTTTGGAACACATTTGAGAAATAATTTTTCTCTTATTTTTTTCTTCTTTTTCTTTTCTTCTTCTTTTTTCTTTGGCCGGTCCCTGGTCTCAGCCATGGCCGGCGACTAGCCATCGAGGATTGGCGACCTCGTTGGAGCGTCGCCGGCCCCTGGTGAGGCTTGGCCTCACCTTGGCTGGGCGAGCCCCTATAATGTCTATAATATACACTTCAAACTAGGAATAGAACACACAACTACAAAAATAGGGTAATGTCTCCTCCAGGTAATGAAACTTTCATCTTCTTTGGAAATTGAAGGATCTAATTGCAAAGGCGAAGATGAATGCGAAGAGGAAGGTGAACCCGAGAACCGCGCCCACAACAGCCCCAAGAAAATCGTGCTCGTAGCCAAAGTAGTCCTTCAAGAAGTCCTTCACTGATTGGTAGTTGTCATCGAGCAGTTCTGTTATGTCCCCGAATTGCGTTACCAGCAGCCCATACAGTTTCCAACCAGGAATTCTCTGTTATTAGACAAGAACCGTTCAGTACTAGTCTCCAACCGATTCTGTTTCTTGTAGCAACAGCAGAGCATTTCATTATAATTTTGGACAAGAACGCTAACGGAGATCCTAATGACAAGGTACTCTGCTTTATTCATTCAAAATATCTGTAAGGAATTTTCTTTGCATTTGGCTCTGATTAATAACTTGTGACAAAATTGTCAATCCCAAAGAAAATTTTCTGCTGGAAACGTCAAAATCTGCTACTAAATGATGCGAGTGTCTCTTGAAATAAAATTTTCCAGGGGCATTCCCAAAAAGAATGGTGGAATTTTCCAGTGACTTACAGATCTGGGGATTACGAATCCGGCAAAGAGGTTCCAAATTCCATAAAATGCAGCAGAGACGATGGCGGAAACATGGTGGTTTGGTTTCAGAGCCACAACCATCATGCTGTAGAAAGTGAAGTAGAGCAGCGTGAAGTACATGAAGAAAATGTACCCAAAAGATCTTTGCAACCGACCGCTCGAATCCCATCATGGCGTACGTTATGATACCATATACTGCAGCTTGTGCTAGGATGTATGGAAGCTCAATGAGAACCTGAAAGTGGACATAGAGTTTAGTCAATCAGAGTAAGTTTGAATTATATTGCCTAGAGTGAGTACCTTCGTTGCTCTATGTGTCCGGTTTAGGTGCTTTCAAACCTGTGATAGTGTGTATGGCATGGCAGAATACATTCCTGCAGCCCTCTCTCTATAGAAGACTGTCCTCTCAACCGAAACCACAGGCTGGACTGCACCCGAGTTCTGAATCCCCAGGAAGAGAACTGCAGCATACATGGATCCCATTGCATTGAATAGATCTTGTTGTCCCTTCCTGCAAGTACAATCAAAAGTGTCGAAATTGTTTTTAGGTACAAGAATCAAGAATAGGCATGGGTGTGGAACTTAAGTTTTAAAGTAATTGGCAACTTACGGTCTGGAGCTGAGGTCCCAGAACATCGATCCAAACATCAAAGCTATGAAGGTGGTGAAAAGAAACTGAACAGCCGTGTATGGCGGGTTGAGCCAGTAGGACCAGTTTTGCTTCCATAAGCAAGCCATGACTTGGGTAAAGAAGGGCTGTGAATACTTGGTAGGAAAATACAGGTCTTTCGAACCAGGAGCAGGTACGCTTAGTTCTTTGATCAATGCCTTGTTCCTCCTAAAACGTATGCCATCAAGTTGGTCAAACCAATACGTGCTATCCTTATGGAGTTTTTTCGCCGGAGGAAGTATAACAGCACAATGAAATAGATGCATTTTGTGTAACAGCGTTTTAAATGAACTCACTTGTATAAATCTGATTTACTGTAGAGATCAGCAAAGTCGACCCCCAAAGCTAGTTCTTGTGCTGGGCCGGTGACTTCCAGCATCCAGGTTGCTGGATTGTAGCCATCTTTGATCAGACTCACTCCTTCAATACCCTTTTTATGAGAATAAGGTAACATACTTTAGCAACCGGGTAAGTGGAACGGAAGGAAACGAGGCAATTCAAAGACTCCTATGGTTCTGTACCTCGAAGTACTTTATGAGGTGGCAAGAATGTCGCCCCAGTGGACCGACATAAATCTCCTGTCCTCCTCGCTTCATCAGGAATAGCTGCGCGATATTTCAGGTGATGGTTTAGTTTACTGTTCCAAAATAAAGCTTCCAGAAAGAGTGGTTAACTTTTTATTTTAGTAGCAATGCTCACTTCATCAAAAGCTTTGAAGATGTCGATGCTTGGCTGATGAATCATGCACTCGACAGTCCTCCCAGTGTCCAACGTGTTCCTGACTGTTCTCATAACAATGGCAGCAGCTCTTCCATCCAATCCCGATGTAGGCTCGTCCATGAATATAATGGAGGGGTTTGCCACTAATTCGACCGCGATGGTTAACCTCTTCCGCTGTTCAGCTGAGAGACCACTGACTCCAGGCAATCCCACTAATGCTTGTCTCAAGGGATTGAGTTCCACCAGCTCCATTACTTCCTCAATGAACATCTACAACAAGTTTACAAGTAAAGACTCATTAACCCATTATTCGAATTTGACTGTTACAAAAATCAACTGAGAGCAAACTACGACAATTAGTAATGCAGACTGGATATTTTCAGTAATTAAAGTTCAGCAGATATATCTTCCTTCCAAAATGATCAACATATGGGAAGTGATTGTCAAGGATCATGAGTAAGAATCAATCTTCGAACTATATATATTTCTGACGTAAAAGTGAACCTTTCTGGTTTGCTCGTCGACTTCAGGAGGTAAACACAGCCATGCTGAGTAAAGCAAAGACTCGTAGACAGTAACATGAGGAGAATGAATGTCGTTTTGCTCGCAGTATCCCGAAATTCGAGCAAATGTTTCTTGCTTCTTCGGGTACCCAGAAATCATTATTGTCCCCTCGATGTAACCTCCGGTTTTTCTGCCGGCCAACACTGATGGGAGAACGGTAATAATTCGAACAATATTGAATCAACGCAGCGGAATAAAATAATCTCCCCTCTTGTGTAAACCTAATAGGAATCGATATAGTAGAGTAAAATAAATACCAAGCACGCGAACACAAGACGATTTTTTTACGTGAAAAACCTCCTCGATGTGAGGTGATAAAAAAACCATGGGACCGGAGTCCACCTGAAAATCTTTACTATCAATAAAATTGTTCTTCTCTAGCAAATACTAGAGGTACATAGCAGCAAACACCTCAAGAACATAATTCTTGGCAATACACATGAACTTCACAATAGATCAAGGATAAATCTGACCAAAAACGCAGGTTTTGATCAATCCACGAAAAACCTGATGTATGGAGCTTCAAACGAAAATCAAACCGTTCAGATTCGATAAAATTGCGCCACGAACATGGTGACAAAATTTCAGCTCAATCGGACCACTAATCGACCTCCGACGCCAGCTTGATGTAAATCGATATTGCCCAAAACCCCAGATTTTCTGCTTTCTCTTTTCTCTTGTTATTATTGTTTCCTTTTTTCTCTGCTACCTCTTTATATAGATAGTGAGAAACCCTATTTCCTCATATAACTTATTATATGGGCTCAAGCCATTTTTGGGCTTGCAACTCATTAGGCTTCCTCCACATAGGAGTGAACCCAGCTAACAAATCTCCCCCTCACGACAATGTGGAGGGATTTACCATCCCTGCTATCAAACGGCAATATTCAAGCTTCTCTCTTGGTAGAGTCTTCGTCATCATATCGGAGCCATTATGATCCGTATGAATTTTCTCAAGTTCCAACAACTTTTCATCTAGAACATCCCTTATCCAATGATATCTAACATCAATATGTTTCGATCTAGAATGAAAAGATGAATTCTTACCAAGATAAATTGCGCTTTGATTATCACAAAATAGCACATACCTCTTTTGCTTGAACCTAAGTTCTTCTAAGAACTTCTTCATCCATAGCATCTCTTTACTAGCTTCGAGTCACTTTGCAATGAATTCAGCTTCGATTGTAGAAAGTGCAACACACTTCTGCAATCTTGACTTCCATGACACAGCTCCACCCGCAAAAGAAATCAAATAACCGAAGTAGATTTACGAGTATCAATATCTCCTGCCAAGTCGGAATCTGTGTATCCAACTAACTCAAGTTTCCGGTCCCGAAACGAGTTTCAAATTTGAAGTTCCCGAAGATACCTCATAATCCACTTCTTTGCATTCCGGTGCTCTCTACTGGATTTGACAAATAGCGACTAACAACACCAAGCTGCATGCGCCAAGTACGGGCGTGTACATACCATCACATACATTAAGCTTTCTACAGCTGAAGCATATGGAATACTTTCCATATCTTTCTTCTCTTTATCAGTCGTAGGACTTTGCATCATATTTAACTTAAAGTGGGCAGCAAGAGGAGTACTAACCACTTTAGCCTTGTCCATGTAAAATTTCTGAATGATCTTTTCGATATATTTCTCTTGCGACAAAAACAACTTCTTAGCATCTCTGTCTCGGGTAATTCTAATGCCAATAATTTGCTTCGCCAAGCCCAAGTCTTTCATGGCAAAAGACTTGCTCAATTGCTTCTTCAATAACTCAATTCTTGAAGCATTCCTGCCAACAATCAGCATATCATCAACATAAAGCAAAAGAATAATAAAGTCATCATCAGAAAATTTTTGGACAAACACACAGTTATCCGAAGAAGTCTTCTTATAGCCCTGTTCTGTCATAACTGATGCAAACTTTTTATACCACTGTCTTGGTGCTTGTTTTAGGCCATAGATACTTTTCTTCAATTTGCACACATAATCCTCTTTCCCTTTCACTTTGAAACCCTCAGGTTGTTCCATGTATATCTCTTCCTCCAAGTCACCATGTAGGAAGGCTGTTTTAACATCCATTTGCTCAATTTCTAAATTTAGGCTAGCTGCCAAGCCTAGTACCACACGGATAGAAGACATTTTTACTACCGGAGAAAATATATCATCAAAATCAATACCCTTTCTCGACCGAATCCCTTAACAACCACTCTAGCTTTGTACCGTGGTTGTAAAGTATGTTCATCTTGCTTCAACCTATATACCCACTTGTTCTTCAAAGCTCTTTTACCTTTAGGTAACTTCACCAATTCAAAAGTATGATTATCATAAAGTGACTGCATCTCATCTCGCATAGCATCGAACCAATTGCTTTTGTACTCATCTTCTATTGCTTCTGCATAACACTCTGATTCACCTGCATCAGTCAATAATACATACTCATCTTCAGAATACCTGGTGGAAGGTTGTCGATCTCTAACGGATCTCCGGACTGGAACATCCAGTGGAACATCTAATTGAGCCTCTGGTTCAGGAATAGTATTATCTATTTCAACATGTTTAGGAACATGTGCGTTATTTGGAACATTGACTTCCTGCTTTGCTCTTCATCAACCTTTGTGTAGGAATATTTGTAAGAGGAACTGGATCTAAATCAACCAGATTATCACTAACTTGTGGTGCTGAAATCATCTTCGATTTCTCAATATCCTCTATTGTTTGATCTTCCATAAACACAACATCTCTGCTTCTTACAATTTTCTTTTCAAGTGGATCATAAAATTTGTAGCCAAGCATATCTTGTCCATAACCAATAAATATGCACTGTCGTGTTTTCACATCAAGTTTAGACCTCTCATCTTTGGGCATGCACAAATGCTTTGCACCCAAATACACGCAAATAATCATAAGAAACTTCTTTGCTTGTCCAAACTCTATTAGGAACATCAAACTCTAAAAGAACGCATGGAGTAAGATTTAATATATGCACAACTATACTTAAAGCCTCACCCCAAAAGGATCCAGGTAGCTTTGACTGTGAAAGTAAGCATCTTACCCTTTCAACCAATGTTATGTTCATTCTCTCAGCTAAGCCATTTAACTGAGGCGTCTTGGGAGGTGTCTTTTGATGTCGAATACCTTGTTGTCTGCAATATTCATCAAAAGGTCCAATATACTCTCCCCGTTATCGGTTCTAATACATTTCAATTTCTTTCCGGTTGTCTCTCAACCGAAGCCTGAAATTGCTTAAAAGCATCTAATACTTGATTTTTAGTTTTCAAGGTATAAATCCAAATTTTCCTTGAAAAATCATCTATGAAGGTAACAAAATAAAGAGAGCCACCAAGTGATTTTGTTTTCATAGGACCGCAAACATCAGAATGCACTAAATCCAGTATACCTGACTTTCTTGAAGGAGGGGAGCTTTTAAATGCAACTCTGTTTTGTTTTCCTGCTAAACAGTGAGCACACTTCTTTAGCGCTGAACTTTTCAATCCTGAAAGGAGCTTCTTCTTGGCCAATATTGACAAACCCTTCTCACTGATGTGACTGAGCCTCTTATGCCATAACTCAGCTGCATCTTCGCTATCTACTGCATTAATTTTGTTTGTAGACAACTTTGCCTGCATAATGTATAACGAAGAATATTTTTCACCTCTAGCCACAACAAGAGAACCTTTGGTAAGTTTCCATTGACCATTACTAAAGGTGCTACAATACCCCTCATCATCCAACTTGCCTATAGAAATCAAATTCAAGCGGATATCAGGTATATGTTTAACATTATTCAATACTAACCTCATGCCATTACTGGTTTCTAGGCACACATCACCGATGCCTATAGCTTGAGCTAGTCCATTGTTTCCCATCTTCATAGATCCGAAGTCACCTGACCCGTATGATGTAAAGAAATCCCTATGAGACGTAGCATGAACGGATGCACCACTATCAATTACTCAACTGGTCTCATGAGATACAAAATTCACCACATCACCATAAAAAATAGTGAGAAAGTCTTCTTTAAGTGCAGCGACACGATTGTCATCACTGTCATTATCACTTTTCTTCTCTTTACCTTTCTCCTTTTGTTTCTCCCTTTTTAACTGGTGACAAAACCTCTGAATATGTCCCTTCTGATGACAATAATGGCACTCAACATTAGCAAATTTATTATACTTACCTCTGCTTTTGTCTCGACTTTTATCTCTATTTCTCGGACCTCGAGACTCACTTCTCCCCCTTTTCTTAACAACCAAGGCATCAGAATGTGAAGATGACGATCCATGTGTCTTCCTTCTCATCTCTTCATTCAAAATACTACTCTTGGCCAAATCCATGGTAATTGTACCATTCGGGGCAGAATTAGACAAAGATGTTCGGAACGTCTCCCATGAGTCTGGCAAAGTACCAAGCAACCATAGTGCTTGTATCTCATCATCAAACTTGATTCCCATCGCAACCAATTGATTTATAATTCTTTGAAAAGAATTTAAATGATCGATCAAACGAGTACCATCATGATATCTCGAGCCATCATCTGTTTTATCAAAAATAACTTATTATTCCCAGTCTTTCGAGCATATAACTGTTCGAGCTTATCCCATAAACTGCGTGCATGTGTTTCCTCAATAATATTGTTCAAAACATTATCATCTACCCACTGCCTGATATAACCACACACTTGACGATGAAATATAGACCATTCAACATCAGTTTTATTCTCCGGTTTCTCCTCAACAAATATAGGCAAATAAAAATCTTTCACATATAAAAGATCTTCCATCTTCCCTTTCCAAATATGATAATTCCAACCATTCAGTGTAACCATTCTACTCATATTCGTTTCCATTGTTTAACACAAGGCAGAAAAATCAAGCAATAACCCGATGCTCTGATACCACTCGATGGGAGAACGGTAATAATTCGAACAATATCGAATCAACGCAGCGGAATAAAATAATCTCCCCTCTTGTGTAAATCTAATAGGAATCGATATAATAGAGTAAAATAAATACCAAGCACGCTAACACAAGACGATTTTTTTACGTGGAAAACCTCCTCGATGTGAGGAGATAAAAAAACCATGGGACCGGAGTCCACCTGAAAATCTTCACTATCAATAAAATTGTTCTTCTCTAGCAAATACTAGAGGTACATAGCAGCAAATACCTCAAGAACATAATTCTTGGCAATGCACATGAACTTCACAAGAGATCAAGAATAAATCTGACCAAAAACGCAAGTTTGATCAATCTACGAAAAACCTAATGTATGGAGCTTCAAACGAAAATCAAACCGTTCAGATTCGATAAAATTGCGCCACGAACATGCTGACAAAATTTCAGCTCAATCGGACCACGAATCGACCTCCGACGCCAGCTTGATGTAAATCAGATATTGTCCCAAACCCCAGATTTTTTGCTTTCTCTTTTTCTCTTATTCTATTTTGTTTCCTTTTTTTTTGTCACCTCTTTATATAGATAGTGAGAAACCCTATTTCCTCATATAACTTATTATATGGGCTCAAGCCATTTTTGGGCTTGCAACTCATTGGGCTTCCTCCACATAGAAGTGAACCTAGCTAACAAACACATCCATCAATGTGGTTTTACCTGCCCCACCGACGCCCATCAAAGCGGTAAGAACACCAGGCCTGAAGGCACCACTCACACTCTTCAGACGCACCAATTTGTCCTCTACGACACCTTGGTTCTTCATTTCCTGCACATTTAAGCCCAAGACAGTTAGGATCAGATTCCTAAGACGTGTGAAACTAAAACAGGACATTTGGTTTTCATCAGCTTATACCGGTGGCATGTCAAGGGAGTACTTAATATCGTCAAAAGTAATGGAATGTGGCTCGTACGGTAGAACCATTGCTCTTTTCCCGTTAATGTCAAAAGCGGTTTGTGGACGTCTAGATGAGGACCTGGAAGAATCCTTGCTTCCTCTCCTGATATCTCCTTCATCTGCAATTTAGAAATTTGAAACTTATCATGAGATTGGAGGGCTTCATATATATAATCAACTGAATCCCAAATGTCAGTCTTAAGCTAATAAATTCTACTTTTTCCTCCCTTACTGGAAGCATTGAGCATCGCTACCTAGAAAGTCAAAAAACAACATTCTAACGTAAACGTGATCTGTTACTTTTTCCTCCCTTACTTTTTCTTCTTTCTTTTTATCCTATTTAACTCCATTCACCATCATCGGGCCTCAGAAAATGGCCAATAGAGATTGCCGGCCTCAAACAATAGCCACCCTCGCCATTGCCAGCCCTAGCGAGGGTCACCCTCATTGGATCTGGCAAGGACGACTGGTGGAGGGAAAAAGAGATCAAGGAAAAGAAGTAAAAAAAGGAAAAAAATTCAAAAAATTAAAAGAAATTACAAAATTTGTTTATGCCAACATCAATCGTACCATATAAGATGACTAACACTAAGTAGAATGCCGAGTCAACCTTTTCCGATAATTGTATGAATTCGCAAATAATTGAAGAGTTTAAGACTAAATTAGCAAATAGTCAAAAGTTTTATAATTAAATTGTCAATTTGTCAAAAGGTATGGAACTAAATTAGTCAGATATTTCAACAAAAAAATTAGCCAAAAGTTTGACTAAATTGATACGAGTATAATAGGTTTATGATTTATTTTTATTTTTTTTATAATTTACCCTATAAGTTTTGGCAATTGAGTTTGATAGTCCCTAAGTTAGAGAGATTTAGAATTAAAGTTTTTGGAGACTTTTGGGATTATACAGTAATTCTAACTAGGAATATTTTAATTTAAAAATTATGAGAGATTAATGGGATTATATCTATCACGTTACGGTTTTGTTTATACTTTGATGAGATAGAACTCTAATTATTTTCCCATCACTTGCACTAATCTTCAAGGAATTTTTGAAGAAAAATAGTTTGATTAAAAGAATTGGTTCTAGTTGACTTAATGCATGGTGGAGATCTAACCTGATATACAATTCACATAAACGTCTGTCATTCTTCCTCCCCTTCACCTCCAATATATTTGACATTTTCATCAACATTCGCCCCTTCTAATTCACCAAAAGCCAAGAGCCTTACAGTGGAACCAAATAATTTAACATTCACGCGTGTTTTGAAATGTGAAATAATGATGGTATTAATAATAACCGGTTTTCCTTACGCGCGTAGCACCCGTACCAATAATAAGATTCATGACCTTAGTAGCACAATGAAACATACATACATACAAACACACACACACACACACACACACACACACACACATATATATATATACGATGTTAATTTTTCCTTTTGCTACTATATAAGTTATTTTCCAAAGAAAAAAACATCATCGGACTGTTTTGCTATTTTTTAAAAAATAACAATAAACAGGTATTTTACCTTTTATAAAAGAAAGCAAAGAGTAAACTAACTATTTATAAAGAAGACAAGGATAAGGTTGATTGAACTATAAGAACAATTTAATAATTCTATCAAGTGCATTTTCTTAAGAGAATGTGGATAATCCATTTTATTTTATTTTTACCTTTTCATTTATCTTTGATTGGTCAATTTTCTTGGATTTACATTTTTAAAAAAAAACGAACTTATAAGGGCTATAACAGAAGAGAGAGAATTTGACATTTTCCATCAATGGAAAATGACGTAAATGATTCTTAAATTTTCACTCGTTATATAATGTAATATTTTAACTTTTAATTTATTCAATATGGTTCTCAAATTGTATCAAAATGTGCAATATCATCATCGAACTTTCAATTTGTTCAATACGATCATTGGACTTTTGGTACATGTTCAATTTAATTATTAGTCTATATGAAATATACAATATTATTATTGAACTTGAATTAATTGAATAACAAAATTGAACATTTTCATTTAGTTCAAAAGTCCAAGATTATATTAGACAAATTGAAAATTTAGAGATTACATTACGTATCGAGTTAAAATTTATTAATCACAAATAAATTCAAAGTTTAGAGATAATATTATATGTTAAGTCAAAGTTCATGAATTATTTATATATCATTATCTCTTCTTTTGTATGTATATAACAGTAATTATAAAGAAATTTACTGGTCAAACTGAAATGGTAGCTGCCAACCCACGAAAGTGGTAGCTGCCAACCCATACTTCTCTACCTTCCCCCTCTCGTCACCTGGACCCCCACAAACTTCCAAAGCGAAAGCATTTCAGACGACGCGAACGGCCCAGATTTCTTCTCGGACATGCTCCTGTTCTCTTCGGCGTCTCTCCCTTTCTCCTGGCAGCTCTAAACATTTTTGGGATTTGAAATCTATTTTTGGACTCACTACACTGACCTCTCATGATTTTCCATTTTTCATAGATTTTTCGGTCTATAACTATAACATGCGTCCTCATTAAAGTTGTAGAGTACATCCTAGGCTACCATATATTAAATCTCCATAATTTTTTGATCTCATTTGGTCAATGAAATATTTGTTTTCCTACTCAATTTTGTTATGGAAATTTTAACTGCTTTGAGCCCGGCTTACAAAAATTATTTATAATTGTATGAGCTGAATCGGACTTCTCGAAAAATGTCTTGCTAGGTCTTTTTTACCTCATATTAAAGTTTCATAATTTTTTAAAGCCGTTTATCTAGACAACAACTATCGTTTCTAAAGGTACACGGGACATTGTAATACTTTTCAATTAGGCTACCTGCTTGCTTTAGTCAAGATAGACGTCGCTTCAGATCATACGCCTAGGAGACATTAGTGCCATCAAAGAATGCAGTAGCCACTGAATCCCATATTGCCTTCGCTGTTGGGAAACGAATAAAATTGCCAATCAATGCTAGATCCATGGAATTGATGAGCCATCCTTTAATTGTAGAGTCATTAGTCTTCCACTTTTGAAAACTCGGGTCGGTCGAAAGTGGTGGAGGCAAATCTCCATTGATATATCCCAATTGTCTTTTCCGGTTATATACATCTCGACAATTTGGGACCAAAGGCCATAATTACGGCCATCCAACTTAACTGCAATTGGTGGGGCGGGTATTTCAGTGTGAGAAGGTGTGGCCTAATGTTGAGTCAAAATTTGTGTCGGACTTGGACGTCAAAATGGAAGTCCCTTCCGAAACCTGGTGTGAGATCACAACTCCTGAGGAATTCGCAACACCCCCTGTTGGAGCCAAAGTACCCATCTCGGCGATTGAAATGTCATCCGCCATGAGTCTTAATAGCGGGTGCAACTGGAGCGGCAACTGCACGAAATCACCTCGCGGCTATGGCGATCTATATAACATTGGAGGAAGAACTAGTTGATGCGGCGAGAACAGTGCACAGAAAAAAAAAAAAGGATTTTGATCAGTATGAATACAAAATCCCTAGATCATGGCTCTGATACCATGTCAACTAGTAACAAATCAAGAAAATAATTTTTTTTTTCATTCCTCTTCAGTTTTTTACAAGACTATAAATACATATATATACCCACATGAGTCACCCTAAAATCTCCTACAAATAAGGAGACAAATATATACAAGAGATCCTAAAACAGAAAGAATCATATTTATGTCTTAATTTACGGTTCATAATTGACAGCTCTTGTTAACACCATAAACAGATGAGAGAGGTGTACAAAAAACAAAAAGCCCCTGCAGATAGCGCCATTCAAAAATTTGGACTGTATAATTAGGCCGAGCTTGCTGACAGCGCTGGAAGGTGAAACAAGATCTCCCTCCTTTGTGTTCCCTGGCGAATTTTTCTTTTTTATTTTTATAATTCGGTTCTTGTCATGCAATTTTAGCCTATAGTTACTGGACAAGATTTTTTCTCTAGAGCCAGTTAAAAAGAGTTTCCTCCGTTCTCTGATATGGATCATGCCGATTATTTTATTTTATTTTTATTTGTTAAGAAAGTGCCTTTTGCAACCAAGTACGGGTTTCGGGCGACTTGCCTGAATAGTATACAAAAAAGCTTTGGAGTGGAATCTTCTCTTCCCACCGTTCCTTCGAGGTGTGCCTTCTTTTTCTTGTTTGCTTCAGTGCTATTTTGGAAGCTATCGGATCGATGTGATCAAGTACAGATGCAATCTTTTATTGGCATATGAATAAGGTGAGGAGGGGGGGTAAGGTCTTTTTTTCTCCTACTTAGAATCGTATTCGAAGAGCAAGGGTTTTATATTGCTTAGCCTTAGACACTTATAGTTGCAATAGACCCCCGAGAATGCTGAAGCCCAACAGCAGCATCAAATGCTGTCGAGTGAAACTTAGATGGCATTCAGAGACGACAAGCTCCTTCTTGCATTTGTAATGATTACGTAGCTTCCAACTGAGAGAGATTGGCTCTCCAAAAGAGCAGGCAAATGGGTGGCCCCTCTGATTCACCTTGCACTTATTATTTAGTGAGATGATTGCATCATGAGGAAGTGTATTGTTGAAATCAGTGGCACGGAGGAAATAAATTGTAAATTTGCAATTATATCAGAAGATATAGAAATTGATAGAAATAGAATGAGGAATAATAAAAGGATGTGAGAAATTTACGTTATTTGATTCAAATATCGAAACTTACATCGATAGAAAAAGTCAATAAATAATTTATTATAAATTGGAGAATTACAGAATTACAAACACTTACGCAGTCGAGTGTTTTATAATCCTAATATATGCCTAATACCCGCACTGTTTAACAACTGAACTCAATAGACCCAATTCACGCACAAATCTATCGGAGCTCTCACTCCTTGCTCTTGCATTCTCTACGCCCCCTGCTGTCCTCCGTTTATAGGAGAAGGGGTGTGGAGATACGACAAACGTGGAGTCCACGAATGTTACTGTGGCACCGACTTTGAAATCCTGCGCGCACGCGTACAATTAATGATGGCACCTACGCCCCACCATCATACACCGACCCAATGCAATATGCATAGTCTATGCCTTCCCTCTTTCTTCATTCATGAACAAAGGACAGCGGAAGCCCGCGAGACAAGTCTCTGACAAAGTAGCGGCGCCGTCCAATTTTCTTGGGCATGGTGCATGTGCATGCATTTAATGAGTACGAGGTGGAAAATGGCTATTCAGCTCCCGGGGACAAGACAATTAGAAAAGCCAAAAGAGAGAAAGGTGCATAAGTCAACACAAGGATGGTTCACTTTGTCTTCAACGTCCAACATGTGCAGCCTATATTTAATGCAAGATCAATCTTCATTTAATTCGATGCTTCTCATTCGGCCGTGGGTCGATTTTGTGAGGCTGGATAATTCTTTCAGCTCCGAGCACCCGCCGTCTCTCGTTAAATGCTCCGCCGATGTGCTTCTTCATTTTGGCAAATTAGCTATGCGTCCAAATCGAATACCGTATAAGGGGACGAGATATTAATTTAATACATAGCCTTAAATCTACGTAGTTATCATTAATTGTGAAGCTCAAAAACATATTTATCAGTTTCTCCTCATTCTAGAAAAATTTATAAAATTTATTATATTTTGATGACAAATTTTAAAATTTTTAATACATCATTCGAAAAAGCTAGAGATGATACCAACCAAAATATCGAATTGGCACAAGCAAGAAAAATTTAGGTGACTGAGTAAATTTTTGTTAGATCCACGTCCATGAAAATAAAGAAAAAGTTACTAAGGAAAAGTGAAAATATGGCAAAGGATGGAATCGACACTTAATTAAGCTTAGAAATGCAAATCTCTCTACTGGTAACGGATGAATAAGTCGTCGTGGTTGAGTAGTTTAGGTTTATTTAAGTGTAACTGGTGTGGCTTTGTTTTATGTCTCATTGATCACAAAGCTTAGTCTAATGCGTGAGAAGGATATGTTATCTGGTATGTTATGGCCATGTAATGATGTCAATGGAGATACTTACTACAAAAGTTTGTCAAATATCAATATTTCACATAAAGTTTATTATTGATGTACCCAGTATCCTCTAGTTTCATTCTTTAAGTTATCCCCCAAGCAAGCGATAAATAAGTACGAGGATTTTCTACTTGAATTTTTATTTCGTATATAGCTGGACAAAAGAATCCATCTCGCAGTCATCCATGTTATAGTTCTAGACCGAGAAATCTATGGAAAATGGAAAACAAGGAGAGGTGGGTGTAGTGAGTCCAAAAATAGATTTCAAATCCCAAAGATTTTCAGATTATATTTTTGTTGTATAAAGTCCAAAAGTATTGAAATTACAATATGTCGTCGAACAATCAATAAGGAACAACTTTTGTGAAGAACGCCCCATGAAATTTGCACCACCTAAATCAGTACAAAATGAGCAAACTTTGGGGTCAGGCTAGAATCAAAGAACCCGCCCTTAGACTCAACAGGGATTTAATTTAGAATTTCAACTAGCTCACCCTACACACGTGCTAAATGTTGACCGATCGTGCTCCTACGATTCAACCACAAGTTTGAATACTTCAAACTCAACAAGGTATCTAGGTGACGTAATCGAAAATTTTGTGCAAACGAAAATCTAAACGATGTTTATGAATTTTCTAGGAAGATATTCCCAATGCACGATAAACAATTGACATAGGATAGAATGGAGGATATGTAATTGTCTCGGATCCTAGAGAAAATGTCGCGTGCTTGATGAGGTCCTAGACGTCCCGACTTGCTATTGTCCTTTGGCGAGTCACGCTAAGCCGAGGGTGCAGTGGATGGAGACGCGTTGTCGGGTAGCTTCGAGGTGTCAGCACGAAGAAAAAGGGAGCCACGGAGATAGAGTTACAACCGTGGAAAATATCGAGCTGAGATTAGCTGAAAATAAGGGTAGGTGGCTGAATTTGCAAGATTAAGAGGAGGAACGGTGTTGTTGCTACTATTGAAACCCACCCCCCCCTTCACACCATGATGTAGTAATTTCTTAATTCAATTAAAGTACATTAACGTCACTACTATTCAGGAACTCAAGCGTGCATCTAATGAATCATCAATCGCTTTCATCCCCTAGACAAAAATAAATTATCCGTACAGATATTAGGTGAACTGTGAGGAAAGTCACACATCCTTACAGGTTGTCCTGCGCACCTTTAAAAGTGATAGTTGTTGTCTAGGTAAATGCCTTTCAAAAATTATGAAACTGTAGAAAAGACCTAGCAAGTCATTTTTCACAGGGGATCGAAGTCCGATTCAGTTCATACAATTATAAATAATTTTTTTGAGACGGGCCCAAAGCAATTAAAATTTCCATAACAAAATTGAGTAGGAAAACAAATATTTCACTGACCAAATGAGACTGAAAAATTATGGAAATTTAATATATGGTAGCCTAGAATGTACTCTACAACTTTCACGAGGACGCATGTTCTAGTTCTAGACCGAAAGATCTACGGGAAAAGGAAAACAAGGAGAGGTCGGTGTAGTGAGTCCAAAAATAGATTTCAAATCCCAAAGGTTTTCAAATTATATTTTTCTCGTACAAAGACCAAATCCAAAAATATTGAAATTACAATATGTCATAGAACAGTCAATAAGGGATGACTTTTGTGCAAAACGCCCCATGAAATTTGCACCACCTAAGTCAATACAAAATTAGCAAACTTTGTGGTCATGCTAGAACCGAAGAACCTACCCTTAGTCCCAGCACATATTTAATTTAGAATTTCAACTAGCTCAGCCTCCACACATGCTAAATGTCGATCGATCGTGCTCCTACGATTTAACCACAAGTTTGAATACTTCAAACTCAACAAGGTATCTAGGTCACGTAATCGAAACTTCTGTGCAAACGAAAATCTAAACAATGTTTATGAATTTTCTAGGAAGATATTCCCAATGCACAATAAACAATTGACATAGGATAGAATGGAGGATATGTAATTGTCTCGGATCCTAGAGAAAATGTCGCGTGCTTGAGGAGGTCCTAGACGTCCCGACTTCTTGTTGTCCTCTGGGGAGTCATGCCAAGCCGAGGGTTCAGTGGATGCAGACGCATTGTCAGCTAGCTTCGAGGTGTCGACACGAAGAAAAAGGGAGCCATGAAGATAGAGTTACAACTGTGGAAAATATTGAGCTGAGATTAGCTGAAAATAAGGGTAGGTGGCTGAATTTGCAAGATTAAGAGGAGGAACAGTGGTGCTGCCGCTATTGAAATCCACCCCTCCCCTTTCACACCATGATGTAGTAATTTCAAAAATCAATTAAAGTACATTAACGTCACTACTATTCAGGAACTCAAGCGTGCATCTAATGAATCATCAATCGCTTTAATCCCCTAGACAAATATAAATTATCCGTACAGATATTAGGTGAACTGTGAGGAAGGTCACACATCCTTACAGGTTGTCCTGCGCACCTTTAAAAGTGATAGTTGTTGTCTAGGTAAACGGCCTTCAAAAATTATGAAACTGTAGAAAAGACCGAGCAAGTCATTTTTCACAGGGATCGAAGTCCGATTCAGTTCATACAATTATAAATAATTTTTGTGAGCCGGGCCCAAAGCAGTTAAAATTTCCATAACAAAATTGAGTAGGAAAACAAATATTTCACTGACCAAATGAGTCTGAAAAATTATGGAAATTTAATATATGGTAGCCTAGAATGTACTCTACAACTTTCACAAGGACGCATGTTCTAGTTCTAGACCGAAAGATCTACGGGAAATGGAAAACAAGGAGAGGTCGGTGTAGTGAGTCCAAAAATAGATTTCAAATCCCAAAGTTTTTCAAATTATATTTTTCTCGTACAAAGACCAAATCCAAAAATATTGAAATTACAATATGTCATAGAACAGTCAATAAGGGATGACTTTTGTGCAAAACGCCCCATGAAATTTGCACCACCTAAGTCAATACAAAATTAGCAAACTTTGGCGTCAGGCTAGAACCCAAGAACCTACCCTTAGTCCCAGCACAGATTTAATTTAGAATTTCAACTAGCTCAGCCTCCACACATGCTAAATGTCGATCGATCGTGCTCCTACGATTTAACCACAAGTTTGAATACTTCAAACTCAACAAGGTATCTAGGTGATGTAATCGAAACTTCTGTACAAACGAAAACCTAAACAATGTTTATGAATTTTCTAGTAAGATATTCCCGATGCACAATAAACAATTTACATAGGATAGAATGGAGGATATGTAATTGTCTCAGATCCTAGAGAAAATGTCGCGTGCTTAATGAGGTCCTAGACGTCCGGACTTCTTGTTGTCCTCGAAGGAGTCACGCCAAGCCGAGGGTGCAGTGGATGCAGACGCGCTGTCAGCAAGATTCGAGGTGTCGACACGAAGAAAAAGGGAGCCACGAAGATAGAGTTACAACTGTGGAAAATATGGAGCTGAGATCAGCTGAAAATATGGGTAGGTGGCTGAATTTGCAAGATTAAGAGGAGGAACGGTGTTGCTGCTTCTATTGAAATCCACCCCCCCCCTTTCACACCATGATGTACTAATTTCAAAATTCAATTAAAGTACATTAACGTCACTACTATTCAGGAACTCAAGCGTGCATCTAACGAATCATCAATCGCTTTCATCCCCTAGACAAATATAAACTATCCGTTCAGATATTAAGTGAACTGTGAGGAAGGTCACACATCCTTACAGGTTGTCCTGCGCACCTTTAAAAGTGATAATTGTTGTCTAGGTAAACAGCTTTAAAAAATTATGAAACTGTAGAAAAGACCTGGGAAGTCATTTTTCACAGGGGATCGAAGTCCGACTCTTTTCATACAATTATAAATAATTTTTGTGAGCCGGGCACAAAGCAGTTAAAATTTCCATAACAAAATTGAGTAGGAAAACAAATATTTCACTGACCAAATGAGACTGAAAAATTATGGAAATTTAATATATGGTAGCCTAGAATGTACTTTACAACTTTCACGAGGGCGCACGTTGTAGTTCTAGACCGAAAGATCTACGGGAAATGGAAAACAAGGAGAGGTCGGTGTAGTGACTCCAAAAATATATTTCAAATCCCAAAGTTTTTCAAATGACATTTTTGTCGTGCAATGTCCAAATCCAAAAATACTGAAATTACAATATGTCATAGAACAGTCAATAAGGGATGACTTTTGTGCAAAATGCCCCATGAAATTTGCACCACCTAAGTCAACACAAAATTAGCAAACTTTGGGGTCAAGCTAGAACCGAAGAACCTACCCTTAGTCCCAGCACAGATTTCATTTAGAATTTCAACTAGCTCAGCCTCCACACATGCTAAATGTCGATCGATCGTGCCCCTACGATTTAACCACAAGTTTGAATACTTCAAACTCAACGAGGTATCTAGGTCACGTAATCGAAACTTCTGTGCAAATGAAAATCTAAACAATGTTTATCAATTTTCTAGGAAGATATTCCCGATGCACAATAAAGAATTGACATAAGATAGAATGGAGGATATGTAATTGTCTCGGATCCTAGAGAAAATGTAGCGTGCTTGATGAGGTCCTAGACGTCCCGACTTCTTGTATTTCTCTGGGGAGTCACGCCAATCCGAGGGTGCAGTGGATGCAGACGCGTTCACAGCTAGCTTCGAGGTGTCGACACGAAGAAAAAGGGAGCCATGAAGATAGAGTTACAACTGTTGAAAATATTGAGCTGAGATCAGTTGAAAATAAGGGTAGGTGGCTGAATTTGCAAGATTAATAGGAGGAACGGTGTTGCCGCTGCCATTGAATCCCACCCCCCCCCTTTCACACCATGATGTAGTAATTTCAAAATTCAATTAAAGTACATTAGCGTCACTACTATTCAGGTACTCAAGCGTGCATCTAATGAATCATCAATCGCTTTCATCCCCTAGACAAATATAAATTATCCGTACAGATATTAGGTGAACTGTGAGGAAGGTCACACATCCTTACAGGTTGTCCCGCGCAACTTTAAAAGTGATAGTTGTTGTCTAGGTAAACGGCTTTCAAAAATTATGAAACTATAGAAATGACCTAGCAAGACATTTTTCACAGGGGATCGAAGACTGATTCAGTTCATACAATTATATATAATTTTTGTGAGCCAGGACCAAAGTAGTTAAAATTTCCATAACAAAATTGAGTAGGAAAACAAATATTTCACTGACCAAATGAGGCTGAAAAATTATGGAAATTTAATATATGGTAGCCTAGAATGTACTCTACAATTTTCACGAGGACGCATGTTATAGTTCTAGACCGAAAGATCTACGGGAAATGGAAAACAAGGAGAGGTCGGTGTAGTGTGTCCAAAAATAGATCTCAAATCCTAAAGTTTTTCAAATTATATTTTTGTTGTACAAAGTCGAAATCCAACAATATTGAAATTACAATATGTCATAGAACAGTCAATAAGGGATGACTTTTGTGCAAAACACCCCATGAAATTCGCACCACCTAAGTCAATACAAAATTAGCAAACTTTGGGGTCAGGCTAGAACCTAAGAACCTACCCTTAGTCCCAGCACAGATTTAATTCAGAATTTCAACTAACTTAGCCACCACACATGCTAAATGTCGATCGATCGTGCTGCTACGATTTAACCACAAGTTTGAATACTTCAAACTCAACAAGGTATCTAGGTCACGTAATCGAAACTTCTGTGCAAACGAAAATCTAAACAATGTTTATGAATTTTCTCGGAAGATATTCCCGATGCACAATAAACAATTGACATAGGATAGAATGGAGGATATGTAATTGTCTCGGATCCTAGAGAAAATGTCGCGTGCTTGATGAGGTCCTAGACGTCCCGACTTCTTGTCATCCTCTGGGGTGTCATGCCAAGCCGAGGCTGCAGTGGATGCAGACGCGTTGTCAGCTAGCTTCGAGGTGTCGACACGAAGAAAAAGGGAGCCACGAAGATAGAGTTACAACTGTGGAAAATATGGAGCTTACATTAGCTGAGAATAAGGGTAGGTGGCTGACTTTGCAAGATTAAGAGGAGGAACGGTGTTGCTGCTGCTATTGAAACCCACCCCCCCTTTCACACCATGATGTAGTAATTTCAAAATTCAATTAAAGTACAATAACGCCTCTACTATTCAGGAACTCAAGCGTGCATCTAATGAATCATCAATCGCTTTTATCCCCTAGACAAATATAAATTATCCGTACAGATATTAGGTGAACTGTGAGGAAGGTCACACATCCTTACAGGTTGTCCCACGCACCTTTAAAAGTGATAGTTGTTGTCTAGGTAAACGGCTTTCAAAAATTATGAAACTGTAGAAAAGACCTAGCAAGACATTTTTCACGGGGGATCGAAGTCCGATTCAGTTCATACAATTATAAATAATTTTTGTGAGCCGGGCCCAAAGTAGTTAAAATTTCCATAACAAAATTGAGTAGGAAAACAAATATTTCACTGACCAAATGAGGCTGAAAAATTATGGAAATTTAATATATGCTAGCCTAGAATGTACTCTACAATTTTCATGAGGACGCATGTTATAGTTCTAGACCGAAAGATCTACGGGAAATGGAAAACAAGGAGAGGTCGCTGTAGTGTGTCCAAAAATAGATCTCAAATCCTAAAGTTTTTCAAATTATATTTTTGTTGTACAAAGTCAAATCCAAAATATTGAAATTACAATATGTCATAGAACAGTCAATAAGGGATGACTTTTGTGCAAAACGCCCTATGAAATTCGCACCACCTAAGTCAATACAAAATTAGCAAACTTTGGGGTCAGGCTAGAACCTAAGAACCTACCCTTAGTCCCAGCACAGATTTAATTTAGAATTTCAACTAGCTCAGCCTCCACACATGCTAAATGTCTATCGATCGTGCTCCTACGATTTAACCAAAAGTTTGAATACTTCAAACTCAACAAGGTATCTAGGTGGCATATTCGAAACCTCTTTGCAAACGAAAATCTAAACAATGTTTATGAATTTTCTAGGAAGATATTCCTGATGCACAATAAAGAATTGACATTGGATAGAATGGACGATATGTAATTGTCTCGGATCCTAGAGAAAATGTCGTGTGATTGATGAGGTCCTTGACGTCCGGACTGCTTGTTGTCCACTGGGGAGTCACGCCAGGCCGAGGGTGCAGTGGATTCAGACGCGTTGTCAGCAAGCTTCTAGGTGTCGACACGAAGAAAAACGGAGCCACGAAGATAGAGTTACAACTGTTGAAAATATTGAGCTGAGATCAGCTGAAAATAAGGGTAGGTGGCAGAATTTGCAAGATTAAGAGGAGGAATGGTGTTGCTGCTGCTATTGAAACCCACCCCCCCTTCACACCATGATGTAGTAATTTCAAAATTGAATTAAAGTACATTAACGTCACTACTACTCAGGAACTCTAGCGTGCATCTAATGAATCATCAATCGCTTTCATACCCTAGACAAATATAAATGATCCGTACAGATATTAGGTGAACTGTGAGGAAGGTCACACATCCTTACAGGTTGTCCTGCGCACCTTTAAAAGTGATAGTTGTTGTCTAGGTAAACGTCTTTCAAAAATTATGAAACTGTTTAAAAGACCTAGCAAGACATTTTTCACAGGGGATTGAAGTCCGATTCAGTTCATACAATTATCAATAAGTTTTGTGAGCCGGGCCCAAAGCAGTTAAAATTTCCATAACAAAATTGAGTAGGAAAACAAATATTTCACTGACCAAATGAGACTGAAAAATTATGGAAATTTAATATATGGTAGCCTAGAATGTACTCTACAACTTTCACGAGGACGCATGTTATAGTTCTAGACAGAAATATCTACGCGAAATGGAAAACAAGGAGAGGTCGGTGTAGTGTGTCCAAAAATAGATCTCAAATCTTAAAGTTTTTCAAATTATATTTTTGTTGTACAAAGTCGAAATCCAAAAATATTGAAATTACAATATGTCATAGAACAGTCAATAAGGGATGACTTTTGTGCAAAACGCCCCATGAAATTCGCACCACCTAAGTCAATACAAAATTAGCAAACTTTGGGGTCAGGCTAGAACCGAAGAACCTACCCTTAGTCCCAGCACATATTTAATTTAGAATTTCAACTAGCTCAGGCTCCACACATGCTAAATGTCGATCGATCGTGCTCCTACGATTTAACCACAAGTTTGAATACTTCAAACTCAACAAGGTATCTAGGTCACGTAATCGAAACTTCTGTGCAAACGAAAATCTAAACAATGTTTATGAATTTTCTAGGAAGATATTCCCGATGCACAATAAACAATTGACATAGGATAGAATGGAGGATATGTAATTGTCTCGGATCCTAGAGAAAATGTCGCGTGCTTGATGAGGTCCTAGACGTCCCGACTTCTTGTTGTCCTCTGGGGAGTCACGCCAAGCCGAGGTGCAGTGGATGCAGACGCGTTCACAGCTAGCTTCGAGGTGTCGACACGAAGAAAAAGGGAGCCACGAAGATAGAGTTACAACTGTTGAAAATATTGAGCTGAGATCAGCTGAAAATAAGGGTAGGTGGCTGAATTTGCAAGATTAAGAGGAGGAACGGTGTTGCCGCTGCCATTGAAACCCACCTTCCCCTTTCACACCATGATGTAGTAATTTCAAAATTCAATTAAAGTACATTAACGCCACAACTATTCAGGAACTCAAGCGTGCATCTAATGAGTCATCAATCGCTTTCATCCCCTAGACAAATATAAATTATCCGTACAGATATTAGGTGAACTGTGAGGAAGGTCACACATCCTTACAGGTTGTCCTGCGCACCTTTAAAAGTGATAGTTGTTGTCTAGGTAAACGGCTTTCAAAAATTATGAAACTGTAGAAAAGACCTAGCAAGACATTTTTCACAGGGGATCGAAGTCCGATTCAGTTCATACAATTATAAATAATTTTTGTGAGCCGGGCCCAAAGCAGTTAAAATTTCCATAACAAAATTGAGTAGGAAAACAAATATTTCACTGACCAAATGAGACTGAAAAATTATGGAAATTTAATATATGGTAGCCTAGAATGTAATCTACAACTTTCACGAGGACGCATGTTATAGTTCTAGATCGAAAGATCTACGGGAAATGGAAAGCAAGGAGAGGTCGGTTTAGTGAGTCCAAAAATAGATTTCAAATCCAAAAGTTTTTCAAATCCAATTATATTTTTGTCGTACAAAGTCCAAATCCAAAAATATTGAAATTACAATATGTCATACAACAGTCAATAAGGGATGACTTTTGTGCAAAACGCCCCATGAAATTCGCACCACCTAAGTCAAAACAAAGTTAGCAAACTTTGGGGTAAGGCTAGAACCTAAGAACCTACCCTTAGTCCCAGAACAGATTTAATTTAGAATTTCAACTAGCTCAGACTCCACGCATGCTAAATGTCGATCGATCGTGCTCCTACGATTTAACCACATGTTTGAATACTTCAAACTCAACAAGGTGTCTAGGTGACGTAATCGAAACTTCTGTGCAAACGAAAATCTAAACAATGTTTATGAATTTTCTAGGAAGATATTCCCGATGCACAATAAAGAATTGACATTGCATAGAATGGAGGATATGTAATTGTCTCGGATTCTAGAGAAAATGTCGCGTGCTTGATGAGGTCCTAGACGTCCTGACTTCTTGTTGTCCTCTGGGGCGTCACGCCAAGCCGAGGGTGAAGTGGATGCAGACGCGTTGTCAGCAAGCTTCTAGGTGTCCACACGAAGAAAAAGGGAGCCACGAAGATAGAGTTACAACTGTGGAAAATATGGAGCTGAGATCTGCTGAAAATAAGGGTAGGTGGCTGAATTTGCAAGATTAAGAGGAGGAACGGTGTTGCTGCTGCTATTGAAACCCACCCCCCCTTTCACACCATGATGTAGTAATTTCAAAATTCAATTAAAGTACATTAACGTCACTACTATTCAGGAACTCAAGCGTGCATCTAATGGATCATCAATCGCTTTCATCCCCTAGACAAATATAAATTATCCGTACAGATATTAGGTGAACTGTGAGGAAGGTCACACATCCTTACAGGTTGTCCTGCGCACCTTTAAAAGTGATAGTTGTTGTCTAGGTAAACGTCTTTCAAAAATTATGAAACTGTTTAAAAGACCTAGCAAGACATTTTTCACAGGGGATCGAAGTCGGATTCAGTTCATACAATTATAAATAATTTTTGTGAGCCGGGCCCAAAGTAGTTAAAATTTCCATAACAAAATTGAGTAGGAAAACAAATATTTCACTGACCAAATGAGACTGAAAAATTATGGAAATTTAATATATGGTAGCCTAGAATGTACTCTACAACTTTCACGAGGACGCATGTTATAGTTCTAGACCGAAAGATCTACGGGAAATGGAAAACAAGGAGAGGTCGGTGTAGTGAGTCCAAAAATAGATTTCAAATCCCAAAAGTTTTTCAAATTATATTTTTGTGTACAAAGTCCAAATCCAAAAATATTTAAATTACAATATGTCATACAACAGTCAATAAGGGATGACTTTTGTGCAAAACGCCCCATGAAATTTGCACCACCTAAGTCAATACAAAATTAGAAAACTTTGGGGTCAGGCGAGAACCGAAGAACCTACCCTTTGTCCCAGCACAGATTTAATTTAGAATTTCAACTAGCTCAGCTCCACACATGCTAAATGTCGATCGATCGTGCTCCTACGATTTAACCACAAGTTTGAATACTTCAAACTCAACAAGGTATCTAGGTCACGTAATCGAAACTTCTGTGCAAACGAAAATCTAAACAATGTTTATGAATTTTCTAGGAAGATATTCCCGATGCACAATAAACAATTGACATAGGATAGAATGGAGGATATGTAATTGTCTCGGATCCTAGAGAAAATGTCGCGTGCTTGATGAGGTCCTAGACGTCCCGACTTCTTGTCATCCCTGGGGAGTCACGCCAAGCCGAGGGTGCAAGTGGATGCAGACGCGTTGTCAGCTAGCTTCGAGGTGTCGACACGAAGAAAAAGGGAGCCACGAAGATAGAGTTACAACTGTGGAAAATATTGAGCTGAGATCAGCCGAAAATAGGGGTAGGTGGCTGAATTTGCAAGATTAAGAGGAGGAACGGTGTTGCTGCTGCTATTGAAACCCACCCCCCCCCCTTTCACACCATGATGTAGTAATTTCAAAATTTAATTAACGTGCATTAACGTCACTACTATTCAGGAACTCAAGCGTGCATCTAATGGATCATCAATCGCTTTCATCCCCTAGACAAATATAAATTATCCGTACAGATATTAGGTGAACTGTGAGGAAGGTCACACATCCTTACAGGTTGTCCTGCGCACCTTTAAAAGTGATAGTTGTTGTCTAGGTAAACGTCTTTCAAAAATTATGAAACTGTTTAAAAGACCTAGCAAGACATTTTCACGGGGATCGAAGTCCGATTCAGTTCATACAATTATAAATAATTTTTGTGAGCCGGGCCCAAAGCAGTTAAAATTTCCATAAAAAAATTGAGTAGGAAAACAAATATTTCACTGACCAAATGAGACTGAAAAATTATGGAAATTTAATATATGGTAGCCTAGAATGTACTCTAAAACTATCAAGAGGGCGCATGTTGTAGTTCTAGACCAAAAGATCTACGGGAAATGGAAAACAAGGAGAGGTCGGTGTAGTGAGTCCAAAAATAGATCTCAAATCCCAAAGGTTTTCTAATTATATTTTTGTTGTACAAAGTCCAATTCTAAAAATATTGAAATTAAAATACGTCATAGAACAGTTAATAAGGGATGACTTTTGTGCAAAATGCCCCATGAAATTTGCACCACCTAAGTCAATACAAAATTAGCAAACTTTGGGATCAGGCTAGAACCGAAGAACCTACCCTTAGCCCCAGCACAGATTTAATTTAGAATTTCAACTAGCTCAGGCTCCACACATGCTAAATGTCGATCGATCGTGCTCCTACGATTTAACCACAAGTTTGAATACTTCAAACTCAACAAGGTAGCTAGGTGACGTAATCGAAACTTCTGTGCAAACGAAAATCTAAACAATGTTTATGAATTTTCTAGGAAGATATTCCCGATGCACAATAAACAATTGACGTAGGATAGAATGGAGGATATGTAATTGTCTCGGATCCTAGAGAAAATGTCGCGTGCTTGATGAGGTCCTAGACGTCCCGACTTCTTGTCATCCTCTGGGGAGTCATGCCAGGCCGAGGGTGCAGTGGATACAGACGCGGTGTCAGCTAGCTTCGAGGTGTCGACACGAAGAAAAAGGGAGCCACGAAGATAGAGTTACAACTATGGAAAATATTGAGCTGAGATCAGCTGAAAATAGGGGTAGGTGGCTGAATTTGCAAGATTAAGAGGAGGAATGATGTTGCTACTGTTATTGAAACCCACCCCCCCTTTCACACCATGATGTAGTAATTTCAAAATTCAATTAAAGTACATTAACGTCACTACTATTCAGGAACTCAAGCGTGCATCTAATGGATCATCAATCGCTTTCATCCCCTAGACAAATATAAATTATCCGTACAAATAATAGGTGAACTGTGAGGAAGGTCACACATCCTTACAAGTTGTCCTGCGCACCTTTAAAAGTGATAGTTGTTGTCTAGGTAAACGTCTTTCAAAAATTATGAAACTGTTTAAAAGACCTAGCAAGACATTTTTCACAGCGGATCGAAGTCCGATTCAATTCAGGCAGTTATAAATAATTTTTGTGAGCCGGGCCCAAAGCAGTTAAAATTTCCATAACAAAATTGAGTAGGAAAACAAATATTTCACTGACCAAATGAGACTGAAAAATTATGGAAATTTAATATATGGTAGCCTAGAATGTACTCTACAACTTTCACGAGGACGCATGTTATAGTTCTAGACCGAAAGATCTACGGGAAAAGGAAAGCAAGGAGAGGTCGGTGTAGTGAGTCCAAAAATAGATTTCAAATCGCAAAGTTTTTCAAATTATATTTTTGTCGTAGAAAGTCCAAATCCAAAAATATTGAAATTACAATATGTCATAGAACAGTCAATAAGGGATGACTTTTGTGCAAAACGCCCCATGAAATTTGCACCACCTAAGTCAATACAAAATTAGCAAACTTTGGGGTTAGGCTAGAACCGAAGAACCTACCCTTAGTCCCAGCACAGATTTAATTTAGAATTTCAACTAGCTCAGCTCCACACATGCTAAATGTCGATCGATCGTGCTCCTACGATTTAACCACAAGTTTGAATACTTCAAACTCAACAAGGTATCTAGGTCACGTAATCGAAACTTCTGTGCAAACGAAAATCTAAACAATGTTTATGAATTTTCTAGGAAGATATTCCCGATGCACAATAAACAATTGACGTAGGATAGAATGGAGGATATGTAATTGTCTCGGATCCTAGAGAAAATGTCGCGTGCTTGATGAGATCCTAGACGTCCCGACTTCTTGTCGTCCTCTGGGGAGTCACGCCAAGCCGAGGCTGCAGTGGATGCAGACGCGTTGTCAGCTAGCTTCGAGGTGTTGACACGAAGAAAAAGGGAGCCACGAAGATAGAGTTACAACTGTGGAAAATATGGAGCTGAGATCAGCTGAAAATAAGGGTAGGTGGCTGAATTTGCAAGATTAAGAGGAGGAACGGTGTTGCTGCTGCTATTGAAACCCACCCCCCCTTTCACACCATGATGTAGTAATTTCAAAATTCAATTAAAGTACATTAACGTCACTACTATTCAGGAACTCAAGCGTGCATCTAATGGATCATCAATCGCTTTCATCCCCTAGACAAATATAAATTATCCGTACAAGATATTAGGTGAACTGTGAGGAAGGTCACACATCCTTACAAGTTGTCCTGCGCACCTTTAAAAGTGATAGTTGTTGTCTAGGTAAACGTCTTTCAAAAATTATGAAACTGTTTAAAAGACCTAGCAAGACATTTTTCACAGCGGATCGAAGTCCGATTCAGTTCAGGCAGTTATAAATAATTTTTGTGAGCCGGGCCCAAAGCAGTTAAAATTTCCATAACAAAATTGAGTAGGAAAACAAATATTTCACTGACCAAATGAGACTGAAAAATTATGGAAATTTAATATATGGTAGCCTAGAATGTACTCTACAACTTTCACGAGGACGCATGTTATAGTTCTAGACCGAAAGATCTACGGGAAATGGAAAACAAGGAGAGGTCGGTGTAGTGAGTCCAAAAATAGATTTCAAATCCCAAATTTTTTCAAATTATATTTTTGTCGTGCAAAGTCCAAATCCAAAAATATTGAAATTACAATATGTCATACAACAGTCAATAAGGGATGACTTTTGTGCAAAACGCCCCATGAAATTGGCACCACCTAAGTCAATACGAAATTAGCAAACTTTGGGGTCAGGCTAGAACCGAAGAACCTACCCTTAGTCCCAGCACAGATTTAATTTAGAATTTCAACTAGCTCAGCCTCCACACATGCTAAATGTCGATCGATCGTGCTCCTACGATTTAACCACAAGTTTGAATACTTCAAACTCAACAAGGTATCTAGGTCACGTAATCGAAACTTCTGTGCAAACGAAAATCTAAACAATGTTTATGAATTTTCTAGGAAGATATTCCCGATGCACAATAAACAATTGACGTAGGATAGAATGGAGGATATGTAATTGTCTCGGATCCTAGAGAAAATGTCGCGTGCTTGATGAGGTCCTAGACGTCCCGACTTCTTGTCGTCCTCTGGGGAGTCACGCCAAGCCAAGGGTGCAGTGGATGCAGACGCGTTGTCAGCTAGCTTCGAGGTGTCGACACGAAGAAAAAGGGAGCCACGAAGATAGAGTTACAACTGTGGAAAATATTGAGCTGAGATCAGCTGAAAATAGGGGTAGGTGGCTGAATTTCCAAGATTAAGAGGAGGAACGATGTTGCTGCTGCTATTGAAACCCACCCCCCTTTCACACCATGATGTAGTAATTTCAAAATTCAATTAAAGTACATTAACGTCACTACTATTCAGGAACTAAAGCGTGCATCTAATGGATCATCAATCGCTTTCATCCCCTAGACAAATATAAATTATCCGTACAGATATTAGGTGAACTGTGAGGAACGTCACACATCCTTACAACTTGTCCTGCGCACCTTTAAAAGTGATAGTTGTTGTCTAGGTAAACGTCTTTCAAAAATTATGAAACTGTTTAAAAGACCTAGCAAGACATTTTTCACAGGGATCGAAGTCCGATTCAATTCATACAATTATAAATAATTTTTGTGAGCCGGGCCCAAAGTAGTTAAAATTTCCATAACAAAATTGAGTAGGAAAACAAATATTTCACTGACCAAATGAGACTGAAAAATTATGGAAATTTAATATATGGTAGCCTAGAATGTACTCTACAACTTTCACGAGGACACATGTTATAGTTCTAGACCGAAAGATCTACAGGAAATGGAAAGCAAGGAGAGGTCGGTGTAGTGAGTCCAAAAATAGATTTCAAATCCCAAAGTTTTTCAAATTATATTTTTGTCGTACAAAGTCCAAATCCAAAAATATTGAAATTACAATATGTCATACAACAGTCAATAAGGGATGACTTTTGTGCAAAACGCCCCATGAAATTTGCACCACCTAAGTCAATACAAAATTAGCAAACTTTGGGGTCAAGGCTAGAACCGAAGAACCTACCCTTAGTCCCAGCACAGATTTAATTTAGAATTTCAACTAGCTCAGCCTCCACACATGCTAAATGTCGATCGATCGTGCTCCTACGATTTAACCGCAAGTTCGAATACTTCAAACTCAACAAGGTATCTAGGTCACGTAATCGAAACTTCTGTGCAAACGAAAATCTAAACAATGTTTATGAATTTTCTAGGAAGATATTTCCGATGCACAATGAACAATTGACATAGGATAGAATGGAGGATATGTAATTGTCTCGGATCCTAGAGAAAATGTCGCGTGCTTGATGAGGTCCTAGACGTCCTGACTTCTTGTTGTCCTCTGGGGAGTCACGCCAAGCCGAGGGTGCAGTGGATGCAGACGCGTTGTCAGCAAGGTTCTAGGTGTCGACACGAAGAAAAACGAAGCCACGAAGATAGAGTTACAACTGCTGAAAATATTGAGCTGAGATCAGCTGAAAATAAGGGTAGGTGGTAGAATTTCCAAGATTAAGAGGAGGAACGATGTTGCTGCTGCTATTGAAACCCACCCCCCCCCTTTCACACCATGATGTAGTAATTTCAAAATTCAATTAAAGTACATTAACGTCACTACTATTCAGGAACTCAAGCGTGCATCTAATGGATCATCAATCGGTTTCATCCCCTAGACAAATATAAATTATCCGTACAAATATTAGTTGAACTGTGAGGAAGGTCACACATCCTTACAGGTTGTCCTGCGCACCTTTAAAAGTGATAGTTGTTGTCTAGGTAAACAGTCTTTCAAAAATTATGAAACTGTTTAAAAGACCTTGCAAGACATTTTTCACAGGGGATCGAAGTCCGATTCTTTTCATACAATTATAACTAATTTTTGTGAGCCGGGCCCAAAGCAGTTAAAATTTCCATAATTGAGTAGGAAAACAAATATTTCACTAACCAAATGAGACTGAAAAATTATGGAAATTTAATATATGGTAGCCTAGATTGTACTCTACAACTTTCACGAGGACGCATGTTATAGTTCTAAATGGAAATATCTACGCGAAATGGAAAACAAGGAGAGGTCGGTGTAGTGTGTCCAAAAATAGATCTCAAATCTTAAAGTTTTTCAAATTATATTTTTGTTGTACAAAGTCAAAATCCACCAATATTGAAATTACGATATGTCATAGAACAGTCAATAAGGGATGACTTTTGTGCAAAACGCCCCATGAAATTCGCACCACCTAAGTCAATACAAAATTAGCAAACTTTGGGGTCAAGCGAGAACCGAAGAACCTACCCTTTGTCCCAGCACAGATTTAATTTAGAATTTCAACTAGCTCAGCGTCCACACATGCTAAATGTCGATCGATCGTGCTCCTACGATTTAACCACAAGTTTGAATACTTCAAACTCAACAAGGTATCTAGGTCACGTAATCGAAACTTCTGTGCAAACGAAAATCTAAACAATGTTTATGAATTTTCTAGGAAGATATTCCCGATGCACAATAAACAATTGACATAGGATAGAATGGAGGATATGTAATTGTCTCGGATCCTAGAGAAAATGTCGCGTGCTTGATGAGGTCCTAGACGTCCCGACTTCTTGTCATCCTCAGGGAGTCATGCCAAGCCGAGGGTGCAATGGATGCAGACGCATTGTCAGCTAGCTTCGAGGTGTCGACACGAAGAAAATGGGAGCCACGAAGATAGAGTTACAACTGTGGAAAATATGGAGCTGAGATCAGCTGAAAATAAGGGTATGTGGCTGAATTTGCAAGATTAAGAGGAGGAACGGTGTTGCTGCTGCTATTGAACCCACCCACCCCCTTTCACACCATGATGTAGTAATTTCAAAATTCAATTAAAGTACATTAACGCCACTACTATTCAGGAACTCAAGCGTGCATCTAATGGATCATCAATCGCTTTCATCCCCTAGACAAATATAAATTATCGTACAAATATTAAGTGAACTGTGAGGAAGGTCACACATCCTTACAGTTGTCCCGCGCACCTTTAAAAGTGATAGTTGTTGTCTAGGTAAACGTCTTTCAAAAATTATGAAACTGTTTAAAAGACCTAGCAAGACATTTTCACAGGGGATGGAAGTCGGATTCAGTTCATACAATTATAAATAATTTTTTTTGTGAGCCGGGCCCAAAGCAAAT